>OZ024884.1:1033401-1405549 GCA_964017185.1 Rugalucina vietnamica | reverse complement strand
AGTTTTGAGACCTTGATCAACTCGATCAATAGTGACAAGTCAAAGACGGCATGTTTTAAGGCCCTGTCAGGTTACTGGAAAACCAAAAACTAACAACTATATTGTAAAACAGTGGTTACATTCAGTGACATTCCTTAACATAATGTGTAGTGTAAGAGCTATGACAGAACGATAAGATCTTTAAGATTGTAATGACTGAAGGGATTCATGTGCATGACTGTGTAACTCTAGTTAATTTAGCTAATTAATAAGATGCGGAACAATGTGTGGTTTCCACTGGGATTTAACGACAACATTTACCATGAAGGCAACATTTCCAAAATGCCCGATTTTGATGTACTTACACTTTCAGAGTCCCGTAAACGTAAATCTAGATCTCATGGTATACGGAAAAAGGGTAATGACAAAGGTAAACGGTGCGCTGCAGTGAAATTGAACATTTCCCTTAATGATTTAGCTGTTAAACTAAGGATTCACGGTCGACATCCAATGCTGTCTTATCTTAGTTCTCTACCTATTGCTGCATTACGTTCCTTGGACACAGAGGCTAATAGATTTTACGATAGAAATCATCAAATGTATGACGCTGCACTGTTAACAAGATGTTATACTCAGCATGCTCTTCGTCCATTTATCGAATCCGAAGCTAATCACATTAGAAGTTTTATAAAAATTCCTTTCATTAATAAAGGAATTGACTTTATTGATTCACCAAGCATATTCCAAGATAAATCAGTGATACAGTCTATACCTACCTACTTCCAAAATTCAGAACCTCCTATTATTTGTTACAAATATAACAAACCAATCAGAAATACTATTTTTAATTTCAATAAACTTGTTTCTGATCTTGATATCCATGCTAATACTCCCAAGTGTTGAGATTGTAAAGATTCAAAATATGTTTATCAACATATCGACATATAGTTACTGGAAATTTAAAAATAATTTCTGATTCTAGAATTCGCAAACTTGTTTCTAAAGGTCCGAAATATAGATTCCCTTCCTACATTAATTTCGACTAATGTAGAGAGGAGATTGCATCTGCACTAAATGATTTCGGTAATCGATGGTGTAAACGAGAGGGTGTTGAGGATAATGCTCTTAAAGAATGGAAAAGAAGCATCTTCACTATCGAGGATAAACGTATTAAGTTTTATTCACAAAATACTAATCTTTTACCTCCTAAACCCAAATCGTCATTTAGGCATTTGAAGCAGGGTATCCAAGAATTTCATAGAAAGTTTGTCTTGGTTCCGGCAGACAAAGCCGCAAACAATGTTGTTGTCGTTTGTAGGCTTCACTACGTTAACACCTTAAAACAGGAGCTTGATGGTACCAGGGCTTATCTGGAGACAGATACTGATGAAGTGTCTGTAGTTAATGCCCACTTGAACGATTTACCTGTTAAGTTTTCTGTTTGTGTCAATGAAGGCCAATACAAACTTCCTACGATGTATTGGTTACCTAAGCTTCACAAAAGACCATACAAAGCTAGATTTATTGCAAATTCTAGCTCTTGTACTACAACTGGACTTTCTAAATAATTAACTTCCTGTCTTACTGCTATCAAATCTCATGTTATAAGATACTGTGAGACAGTTTATGAAACTTCAAATAAAAATTGGTTTTGGTCAATAAAAATGCTGGTGAGGTGCTCAGTAAATTGAAGTGTAGAGGGTTCCGTGCGACAAGCTTGTCCACGTATGATTTTTCTACTCTGTATACAACATTACCACATAATCTAATAAAAGAAAAACTTCTGGATTTGATAGAGTGGACCTTCAAAAGGGCATTAAAAAACTATGGTTCACTTTATTTGGCATGTAATGACAGAAAGGCTTTTTTCACTTCCTCTGTCCAAAGTCGGTATACACTTTGGTCATGTCAGAATGTGTGCGACGCCTTGTCCTATCTCCTTGATAATATTTATATTAGATTTGGGACCAAGTTATACAGACAAATTGTTGGAATTCCGATGGGTACAAATTGCGCACCTCTCGTAGCTGATTTATTTTTATACTGCTACGAAAGAGATTTCATGGATTCTCTTAACCATGATAATCAAGCTGATGTTATCGAGGCTTTTAATTCCACATCTAGGTACCTCGATGACCTTTTGAACATTGACAACCCTTATTTTGAAGGTATGGTCAATCAAATTTATCCAACTGAACTTCAGTTGAACAAAGCCAATATCTCAGATACCGAAGCCCCCTTTTTAGATCTACATCTTTCTGTTGCAAATGGATTTGTTTCTTCTAAAATTTATGATAAGCGCGATGACTTTGATTTTGATATAGTAAATTTTCCTTTTTTGGATTCGTGCTTCTTATGGTGTTTACATTTTGCAACTTATTAGGTTTGCTAGAGTCTGCAATCATGTTACAGACTTCAACGCTCGAAATAAATGTTTAACGGCAAAACTTCTCCAACAGGGCTATCGGTATCATAAACTTCGAAAAACCTTTTCTAAATTTTATCGTAGACACTATGATTTGATTTCCAAATATAATGTTGGATTAAAGACGCTTTTAAGTGAGGGCCTTTCGGAACCTGAATTTTATGGTGACTTAGTTTACAAATTTAAGAAACTTATAGGAATTAATGATTTTTCTTTTCAGTTCAGAAAAATCATAACACGTTACAGACGTATAGGTTATAACTTGAATGTTATGCGACAGTCTGCATGCTTAGTATTTAACCCAATCATGGTTGATAACTATGCTGCCTTCTTTAATTGCACGGCGGTGGGTCGGGCGTCAGACTCTATGATGGCCCCGACTTAAAGCTATTCATTTTAGTTGGTTGGGGCCAGAGCTTCTTGTCTGTTGCTGGGCCCACCGGGGTCCAACTGGTGTTTTTTCTTTTGCTCCGGAGTTAGTAGGTTATTCGGCGCCCAGGGATCTCCATCGTCGGGCAGCTTACTCAATCTGTGAGTCCTTGTGTTTTATTCATCAGGATGTTTATCATGATTTATTTGTTTGTTCCTGATGATTCATTGACTAGTTAGAGATTCACCACCAAGACCGAAGAACTTACTAAATGTTATGAACCACTGCAGAAGCTGAGGGTGAGGTTAGGATCCTGTAAAACCGGTTTGAGCCCACCAGTAACTTTGTGTTACTGATGGTTCCAAGGCGATACTTCTGTGGTGGTTCTTTTTGTTTTATGTCTTGGTGTTTATTTTTTTTTTTTGTGCTGTTGGCGCCTTATGTATGTTTTCATATTTTTAATTAAGTTAAGGTAACTGAGTGGCCACCTATTGGGAAAATAGCTGCTCATTCGGCTTACGATATGTTTCATGGTATAAGTGCCTGATTGTTAGTTTGGTTTTTCCCACCTCGGTTTTTGGAGTGGGAACCTCTTTCTGATTGCGCCTTTTCCTGATCTTTGCCTACTTCTACCTTTTTATCTATCTATCTATCTTCTAATACTGAGTCGATCAATTTCTGATCATTACATCAGGTGTAGATAGTGTAACGCGCAACCGAGCCCATACACCAGCTACATGTAAACCCCGTCGGAGGAAATATCATGCTCATCCAGCAAGGGTGAGTTACATGTATTGCGCAATATATGCAGCACTTAGTACTTTAACAAACTACCGAGTTCGAAATTTGCTTATCTTTTTTATCATACGTATGACTTCGTTGTTATCCAGAAAATAACTTCGTTTAATAAATAGACTACGACAACATGTGTATCGTAACACTTTTTTGCGGTAATTGAGGACGTCCGTAACAACAATGTAAACTTTCATTGAAACTATATATTTCCACTTTGCAGGAGATAAAAACCTAATTTAAAATTCATATGATAAAACGAATCTCAATGCTCGTTGAAAATATTTCATGAAATGACCACTTGTGTTAAATGTAGATATCCTATAAAGCACACCGTCACATGACTTCCACATCCGAAAAAACTCGTCCCTAGTTTTGGCCTGGTAATTAGGATCAATTATATTGGTAAGGCAACTCCGTTGTGGCAGTTGTCATTATCCCACCGCTGCCACCTAATGTATTTACTGCAACCGAGCCCAGGAACAGCTAAACTCTGTCATTTGCTCATTACAATCGTAGTTTACTACTTTAACAGACTACCGAGTTCGAAATTTGCATTCTATTTAAAGCACACCGCCACATAGAAGCAACACCGATGGTGTGAGAAATGGCACCTAGTTATTGTAAAAACACTTACCAGGTAGCTTGTAACTTCAACTTTTAAAAAATGATTGCGGTGCCCGAAAATTGTCAAGATTTAAGGTCATGGCACTGTCTACATGCTGTTATGGACTCAGACCTACTTCATTTGCTTCAGAAAGATAGAATGCATCTCAGAGGTTGTAAAACTCTTAAATTGGTAAAAACATCCCATTAGCAAGGGAGATATTGCAAAAAACCCACATGTTTTAAGCGTCGAAAAATGTTTGCGAAATAGGTCGGAAATCAAGGCATTTGGTACATGTTTTTAAATATTCGTCAGACTATGGAACTTGTGTTACGACCTAGCGTAACTAGACAGGTACAGCGAAAAACAACCAAGTAATTTAAACTTAACAATATTTAATCAAACAAATAAATGCTGCAAATACATAAAAACAAACAAACAGATAAGTAAATAAATAAATAAATAACTTACAAAGTTAATGTCAAATAAGTCCTTGTCCCTCAAATGTAAGTCCACAATCCAGTAACCAGAATATGAGCACATGTATATTTTAATCCACACAAAACACTAGTGAAACAACCAAAATTATATACTTTAAATCACTTCAAATTTCTGAATACCTACGACTGAATTGGGACCTATATTTATACATCTAAGGAAATTCTCCAGGTTTCTAGAGAATGATATAATAAACTTTTCTCTAGAAAAGAAACGAACTAAACGAAAGTTCTTTTAAATTCTCCAAAGAGAATTTAGAATTCTCCAGAGAGAATTCAAGGCCGCAACGACCATCAAGACTAAACGAGAGTCCACTAGACCCTTCGAGATCTCAGTATACATAGTCCAAATATATTTTTAACTTATGGTAAAAAAAAACACTCACTCCATTTTCATCTGGAATTATCCACAAAGTGCTCATAGAATTTTCTATACTTCTAAATTATATAACAGTGATAAAAATAATCAATGACATTCTTCTACAAAGTTCTAGATAATAAATTGTAGAAACATAAAAAGAAATATATATTAATTAATTGGGTTACTCCCCTTTGATTATATATATATAAATTATAAGTAATAGCTTTTAAAAGAATCAATATTATTGAATCAATTATATATAACACTTCCCCTCTTCAACGAAAAGAAAGTTTTGTGAAATAAAACTTTCTTTTGCAATACTCATATGCAAACATACAAGGCAAAACTGTCAAGCTCTTGAAAGGGTGTCTGGAATTATATTATCTCTACCTTTTATGTGTCTAATGTCAAGATTGTGCTCTTGCAACATGAGACTCCATCTGAGCAAACGCTGATTCTTGTTTTTCATTTTGTGTATGAAGGTCAGTGGATTGTGATCACTGAAGACGACAATTGGTGAATTTGCAGAAGACAGATACACTTGAAAGTGTTGAAGGGCAAGAATAAGAGATAGACATTCTTTCTCTATAGTAGAATAATTTCTTTGATGTTTGTCAAACTTCTTTGAAAAGTAACAAACAGGATGATCAACACCATTGTCATCTTCTTGTAACAATACACTGCCTGCACCAACATCACTTGCATCCACCGCCATTTTGAATTCTCTGTCAAAGCGTGGTGCTGATAGAACTGGAGCACTCTTAAGTATGGCCTTTAACTGATCAAAAGACTTCTGACAAGCCTCAGACCAAACATACCTGACCTTCTTACCAAGTAAATTTGTCAAAGGCTCAGCTATAACTGAAAAATTATTACAGAACTTTCTGTAATATCCAGCCATACCCAAAAAGCGCATCAGTTGCCGTTTTCCTGTAGGTACAGGAAAATCTGATATAGCCTCAACTTTGGCTTCTACAGGTCTGACCTGACCTTGTCCAACAATATGTCCTAGAAATGTCAAACTAGCATGGCAAAATTCACTTTTCGGTAAGTTTATTGTCAGTTTAGCATCACTGAGTCTTTTGAAGAATTCTCTGATGATCTCCAGGTGTTGTTTCCACTCTTCACTGTAGATGATGGCATCGTCGATGTAAGCTTTACACCCATCCAGACCGAAAATCAAACTATTAACCAAGCGCTGAAATGTTGCTGGAGAGTTTTTCATGCCAAAAGGCATCACTTTATATTGATAAAGTCCATCAGGAGTAACAAATGCCGAGATCTCCTTTGCTCTGTCTGTAAGTGGAATCTGCCAAAACCCTTTCAAAAGATCGAATTTCGTCACATATTTGGCGTGACCAATGTTGTCGATGCAGTCATCAATCCTTGGTATGGGAAATGTGTCAGTTTTTGTGACAGAATTTACTTTTCTATAGTCTGTGCACATTCGAAATGTCCCATCAGATTTTGGCACAAGTATACAAGGAGAACTCCATTCACTTTGACTAGGTTCTATAAAGTCATTGTCCAGCAAATACTTAACTTCTTTCCTGAGATATTGTTGTCTTTCAGGATGAAGTCTATACGGATGTTGTTTCACCGGTTTTGCTCCTTCAATAATGTCTACATCATGGTAGATTTTATCGGTTCTGGATGGAATGTCCGGAAATAAGTGCTCATATTCAAGAATTAATTGTTTTAGTTCATGTTTCTTGTCCGGATCTAGATGTGACAGTTTCTGATCG
Source organism: Rugalucina vietnamica (assembly GCA_964017185.1). NCBI lineage: Eukaryota > Metazoa > Mollusca > Bivalvia > Lucinida > Lucinidae > Rugalucina > Rugalucina vietnamica. The sequence goes on along the minus strand of OZ024884.1, from coordinate 1,398,773 downwards.
AGGTCATGCAGAATGTCAGAATTCTGGAGTTTTGAGGATAATGGTTCACAGTTCACAGAGTTCATTTCTTCAAAGTCTGTCTGATTTTGTTCATGAGGGACAGAATTAACTATGCTTACTGAGGAAATAACTGAACTATCATTATCACTATCTCTATCAATGTACTTTTTAAGCATGTTAATATGACATAATTGTTTTTGCTTGCGCCTCCCAGGAGTGTTAACAATGTAATTTACATCACTTAACCTTTTCTCAACAGTATATGGACCATAATATCTAGCTTGTAATGGCCTGCCAGGAATGGGCAAAAGAGCAATCACCTTGTCTCCAGGGTCAAAATTTCTGTTCTGAGCATTTTCATCAAAATGCAACTTCATTTTGCTCTGAGCTGACTTAAGATTGGACCGAGCAACTTCCCAAGCTTTTGTCAATCTAGTTTTGAAGTCAGACACATACTGAAGTAAGTTCAAAGGACTGTCATTACTTGAAAGAAACTTCTCTTTCATAAGTTTTAAAGGTCCACGAACAGTGTGTCCGAAAACAAGTTCAAACGGACTGAACCCAAGAGACTCTTGTACTGACTCTCTGACAGCAAATAATAGCAAATGTATGCCTTCATCCCAATCTTTTTCGGTGTCAAAACAGTAAGATCTGATCATGTTCTTCAAAGTTTGATGGAATCTTTCCAAAGCACCTTGACTTTCAGGATGATAAGCTGATGACTTGTATTGTTTAATGCCAAGTTCATGCATTACTTGCTGAAATGTTCCTGACATAAAATTGGAACCCTGATCTGATTGGACTGATTTTGGAAGACCTACAAGTGTGAAAAACTTTACAAGGGCCTTAACTATTGTTTTCGTCTTGATATTCCTGAGTGGAATTGCTTCAGGAAAACGTGTTGAAGCACACATTATAGTCAAGAGATATTGGCAACCTGATTTAGTCTTGGGTAACGGACCTACACAGTCAATGATAATCCTACTAAATGGTTCATCAAATGCAGGAATAGGCTGTAAATTAGCTTTTGGAATAGTCTGATTAGGTTTTCCTACCATTTGACAAGTGTGACAGGATTTGCAATGTTGGGAAACATCAGATTTTAATCCTGGCCAGTAGAAATGCTTGAGAATTTTGTGGTAAGTCTTATTTATCCCTAAATGACCTGACATGGGAGTTTCATGGGCCAAGTTTAAGATTTCAGGACGATAAGCCTTAGGAACCACAATTTGGTGATTTATGGTCCATTCGTTTTCCGCTGAAACATCAGGAGGACGCCATTTTCTCATTAAGATGTCATTTTTGACATAAAAACAAACAGGAACCTGAGAAATTTCATTTTCATCTAAAGCCCTTTCAAATAAAGGCGAGATTTCAGGATCACTGTGCTGTTCTTGACAAAGTTGTGACCTTGACATTTGGTCGTGACCTTGGTTAAAAATTGAAGGTGAAAGGTCATTGTCTGACCTTTGATTGTTGAAGTCAGTTTGACTTGGAGAAAGAGATTTTGAAATCTCATCATGAAAAGACTGACCTATAAAAGTGTCAGTTAAGTCAATATCCTGTATCCCATCATTCAATTTGACTTTTTTTGCCATAGCCCTTGTAACGGCACATGAAGGGTAAAGATCAGGAATTTCCTGCTCAATGGGATCAGGCAATTGATCCTCACAAGGTGTATTGGTCAAAAGTGGGTTTACCACAACCTTATCTCCGGCTAAGTCATTGCCTAATAGCAAGTGAACACCTTTAAAAGGTAAAGAAGGCCTAATACCTACAGCCACAGGACCAGAAACTAAGTCTGAAGACAAATAAATGTTATGGAGCGGTACATTAACAAATCCACACTCTACTCCCTGAATAAGGACACTTGTCCCAGTTGAAGTCTTCTCGGAAAAAGGCAGGGTATCTGCTAAAATAAGAGACTGAGAAGCTCCGGTATCTCGTAAGATTTTAATAGGGGTAGACTGGGCAGAATCACTAGTAAGTGACACAAAACCTTCTGATAAGAATGGTTCATAAATCTCCATAATACAATCAGTCGCAGACGTTTTGGCCAAAATAGGATTTTCATCCTGAATAATCGACTGTGGTTTTGACCTTAAAGAAGTAAGACCTGTTGGTCTAGAATTATTTTGATTTTGTCTCTCTTTTCTTCTTTTCAAAGTTTCACATTCAGAAATGACGTGACCGTCACCTTTACAATAATTGCAAAACAGCCGGGGTGAGTATGGGGATCTTTGACCTTTGTTTTCACTAGTATCTTTATTTTTAGGATTATGTGAAAGACTGGATTTATCAGCTGTTAGTCCAGCTTGTGGTTGTGGATTAGGTTGAGGAGAATTATTTCTCTGTTGAGGGTTAAATGGTTTTGACTGAGGTGTATTAGGTTTAAATTGAGGGTTAAAAGGTTTCTTGTAAGGCTTATTTACAAAAGACACCTTATGAGTCAAAGCATAATCATCAGCTAATCGTGCTGCTACATCTAAAGTTTCTACTTCCCTTTCGTCAAGAAAAGATTTGACATCAGAGTGTATGCATCGTTTGAACTCTTCAACAAGCATGAGCTGTCTTAATTTTGCATGATCAGACTTTACATCCTTTGAAGAACACCACCTATCAAATAATTGCTCCTTAGTTCTAGCAAATTCTACATGGGTTTGATCATGTTCTTTCCTACAATTTCTGAATTTCTGCCTGTAAGCTTCAGGTACTAATTCATAAGCCTTAAGAATCAGATTTTTGACTGTGTCATAATCTGAACTTTGATCAAGTGGAAGCTGAGTGTAAATTTCTCGAGCTTTACCAATAACAACACTCTGTAGAAGCAAGGTCCAATGCTCTTTTGGCCATTTCAAATTTTCTGCTACCTTCTCAAAATGTAAAAAAATACTTATCTACCTCTTTTTCTTGAAATGGAGGAACGAGCCTGATATGTTTTGTAACATCAAATACTTTACTAGGATCAAAAGGCACAGGAGGCATTGATTTACTGCTTAATTCAAGCTCTTTCATTTTTATCTCATAATGCATTTTCTCTTTTTCAAGTTCTACTCTTTCTAACATTTCTCTGTGTTTTTCCTTCTCTCGTTCTTCCATTTCCCTTTGCTTTGCCTTTTCCCTTTCTTCCATAACTATTTTTTCCTTTGCAAGCCTTTCTTCTAACTCTCTTTGTTTTTCTCTTTCCCTTTCTTCAAATGCTAACTTTTCTTTTTGCATTCTTTCTTCCCTTTCTTCCTTATCTGCCCTTCTTTTTTCTTTCAAATTCTAATCTTAATTTTTCCAATTCAAGATGCCTTTTTAATTCTAACTCTTTCAGCTGTATGTCGGTTTGTGAGACCATAATTAGAGATGTAGCTGAGGGTTCAAAAAATTCCTCATCAACAAGAAACTGAATGATAACATTCTTAATTTCACGTTTTAACATAGATGTTTTGACATCAGGTATGCTATAATGACTAGCAATGTCTAAAAGATCACTCTTTTTGGCCAAGTTTAACAGCTCTTGAGAAGGCGCAGCAATGAAATCTTCAAGTTTGAATAACATGGTTGCTTTTTGCTGGTATGACAAACAATAAATATCTTTTCAAATTCAGAATAAAATAGGTGCACAAAATGTTCAATCCCGGAGGAGCCCCCAAAATCTGTTACGACCTAGCGTAACTAGACAGGTACAGCGAAAAACAACCAAGTAATTTAAACTTAACAATATTTAATCAAACAAATAAATGCTGCAAATACATAAAAACAAACAAACAGATAAGTAAATAAATAAATAAATAACTTACAAAGTTAATGTCAAATAAGTCCTTGTCCCTCAAATGTAAGTCCACAATCCAGTAACCAGAATATGAGCACATGTATATTTTAATCCACACAAAACACTAGTGAAACAACCAAAATTATATACTTTAAATCACTTCAAATTTCTGAATACCTACGACTGAATTGGGACCTATATTTATACATCTAAGGAAATTCTCCAGGTTTCTAGAGAATGATATAATAAACTTTTCTCTAGAAAAGAAACGAACTAAACGAAAGTTCTTTTAAATTCTCCAAAGAGAATTTAGAATTCTCCAGAGAGAATTCAAGGCCGCAACGACCATCAAGACTAAACGAGAGTCCACTAGACCCTTCGAGATCTCAGTATACATAGTCCAAATATATTTTTAACTTATGGTAAAAAAAAAACACTCACTCCATTTTCATCTGGAATTATCCACAAAGTGCTCATAGAATTTTCTATACTTCTAAATTATATAACAGTGATAAAAATAATCAATGACATTCTTCTACAAAGTTCTAGATAATAAATTGTAGAAACATAAAAAGAAATATATATTAATTAATTGGGTTACTCCCCTTTGATTATATATATATAAATTATAAGTAATAGCTTTTAAAAGAATCAATATTATTGAATCAATTATATATAACACTTGATTCTATTGATCTCATACTGTCAGCACTGTCTCTATAAAGATGCTACTGCAGACTGATAGACATTTTTATTTCAAAGCACAGCAAAAGAAGGACATGATAGAAATCAGGTCACAATTACTTGCCTTGAATAGTAGAACACGATACGGATACACTTCCACACAAAATAGTCGTAGGGGTGTAAAGTTGACAAATCATGTTGGATTGCTGATTTGGTGTCATTTTGAAAAGATTTAGGAAATGTTAAATTGGTGGAGATATCTGGTACATGTTTCAGGTGTTTCACTGCTCCTACACAGGCATATACTGTAGACTTTGTTATTTCTCCGTTTTATTGACTGGACGCTCAGTGACTTATTTACAGTTTTGAGACTATGAGTCCTAGGGACTGGATTCAATGTCAATGGCTCCACCTACCAACTTATGAGTGTCAGACACTATATTTCAAAGCAAGTCTTCAAAATCATTGCATCCTTGGACCCACCAAAATTAAAACTGCATCAAATTATCAGTAAAAGATGCAAGGTGCGCAAGTAAAAAACATAACTAGACGCTGGATTGTTTCAATAACAATTTCTACAATCGTTTTTTCTCTCTTCAGGATAATATTTCTCTATATTTCTCTATATTTCATCACTTGCCAAATAATAAATACCCTTATTTTTGCTCTTATACCCCACTTTTATATGAACCGCGTCCTGAGAAAACCGGATTTTCGCCAATGCCTTTGTTTTTGCCTCACGGATAATTCATTTTCTCTTCTAACGTACGCTGCCCTATAGTCGTCATGGTCCTAAGGTCGTCAATTTTCTTTTGACCCCCGCCATTTTTGTCTTTGTCATCGAAAATTTTCAGAAGGGGCATGATTTTAATGGAAAATATCTCAACTACTTCATAATTATACATGCACAACCCCTAAATAACCAGTTTCCTTGTAGTAGACGTTCAAACAGGGGTACCCAATTTTGCACAAAATTGAAAGTCTGTCGAGAGCTGAATATGCTTTTCATATCGATCCGGCGAAAGGAAATCCCCTTGAGCTACGCCTACCTCTAAATGACTTGTACATTTAGACATACCCAGATACCCCGGGAGCTAATTTGACCTACCTTGCACACCCCCCAGGACAATTTTTCATGGGTGCCAAATCGTTCATTGGGATTTTTGTCCTCAAAGATAAACTCAATTGCACTATGAAAAAATGCATGGTTTCCATGGCAACCATTAACACGATTCTTGAGCATGGGGTTGGTCACAGAAAATTGCCCATATCCCAATTGTTACTTATCCTAGACCACTGAAATTGGTCTCATTTTATAGCTTAGACATAGCCCCTTTATCCTATAGTAAGTAATGCTAATTTTCGAATTGGTATATTCATGAATTTTAATGAAAACATTAAAAATTACAGAAAAATCGTTAAAAATCCATAAATAAACTGATTTCAGACCCAAACTGTCATTCTGACACTTTGTTATTGAACCAGTAATATCATATGGGAAATGTATTGATGACCTGGGCCTATATGAACATTATCTCATTTGCATATTCATGAATATTAATAAAAATGTCAAAAAATGAGAAAAAAACGAGGGTAAAGATATATCCATTGCAAGGTATTGGATAGGTTATAAGGTGTATCTTTGATCCTTGGGACAAATTCTGAAGGCTGCCAGTGTAGTCAGAGGGACCACCTTAATGCCATAAAATATTGTCCTCAATGATAAACATGTTTGCATGATGAATAATGACATAGTCTTCACACCCACCCCTAGTGTGATTCTAAAGAATAGGGTGTACCTACAAAAATACATCACACTTATAGCGTGCTCTAGGATACTATAATTGGTCTGATAGTGATGCATAACCTAACTATTTAACCTTGATACCTTATATTTTAATCATTGAATTTGCTTATTCGTGAAAATTAATAAAAAAAAACATAAAAAATGGAGTAATATCGTGGAAAAAATAGGGGCTATACATACTAAATCGCTTGTACCAGAGCTATTAATAAACCCAAGATGCTGAAAGAGGCTGCAAATGAATGCTATTGCAATGTACTATGACCCTAAAGTATGATTTAAGAATAATCTGATTTTCAGTTTCATGAATTTTCATGAAAACTTAAGAAATTTAAGGGAAAAAGTTAAAAACTTAAATGGGTAAACCTACAAAACGACTTGCATCTCAGCAGTAAAAAGCTGCTAAAATGGTATCAAATGGTTGCTATGGCAATATTATACCATCCTGTATAATGTCCTTCTTGGCGACTTTAATGCCAGAGTGGGTACAGACCACCAGACCTGGGAAGGAGTTATAGGTCCAGAAGGGGTTGGAAAGTGTAACAGCAATGGTCTCTTGCTTCTCAGGAAGTGTGCTGAACATGATCTTCTAATCACCAACACAGTCTTCCGTCTACCTAATAGGAACAAAACATCCTGGATGCATCCCCGTTCCAAACACTGGCATCTCATAGACTATGTCATAGTGCGGAGAACAGACAGGCAGGATGTTAAAGTGACAAAGACTATGTGTGGTGCAGACTGCTGGACAGATCATAGACTGGTTGTCAGCAAACTCAACCTAAGAATACAGCCTGCGAGGCGACCTCAAGGCAAGAAAGCTCCTAAGAGACTGGATGTCTCAAAGCTGAATAAAGACAGCATGAGACAAAATTTCTTAACAGACATTTGCAACCAACTTGATGCAATGAATCTCAGTTCAGAGGACCCCGAAGAAAACTGGACAGTTTTCCATAAAACAGTTCTTTCTTCAGCTGCAAGCACCTTAGGCCATCCATCTCGCAAACATCAAGACTGGTTTGATGAGAATGATGATGAAATTCAGAGGCTTCTTGAAGAAAAGCACCGTTTGCTCAAGGCACATCAAGATGATACTAGCTCAGTATCCAAGAAAGCAGCCTACAGCAACATTTGTAAGACAGTCCAGACCAAGCTTAGGGACATGCAAGATTCCTGGTTGAGGAAGAAAACAGAAGAAATTCAGTCTTTTGCGGATAGAAAGGACATGAAGAAATTTCATGATGCACTGAAAACCATTTATGGTCCAAAGAGTTCTGGAGCCACCACATTGCTCAGTGCAGATGGAAACACTCTTCTCACAGATAAAGAGGCTATCTTGGAAAGGTGGGCGGAACACTTCAATAGTGTGCTTAATCGACCATCAAGCATCAATCAGGATGCAATCGACAGACTTCCACAGATAGAGTGCAATGTTCTGTTAGATGAATTTCCTACCGTTACGGAAACAAGAAAAGCAGTTCAACAACTATCATCTGGCAAAGCCCCAGGTGCAGATGCAATTCCTGCCGAAGTTTACAAGTCTGGGGGGCTACCCATGGCAGAGAAACTGACAGAGTTGTTTCACTGTATGTGGAGGAAGGAGGCTATCCCACAAGAATTTAAGGATGCATCCATAATCCACCTATACAAGCGGAAAGGAAATCCTCAAGTCTGTGACAATCACAGAGGCATCTCCCTCCTATCAATTGCTGGGAAGATACTTGCAAAAATTCTGTTGAATCGTCTGAATGCTCATCTTGATCAGACGGGACTTATCCCAGAAAGTCAATGTGGATTCAGAAAAGACAGAGGGACAATAGACATGATCTTCACAGCAAGACAGCTTCAGGAGAAATGCCAAGAACAGAATGTAGATCTATACATGACGTTTGTTGACCTCACCAAAGCTTTTGACACTGTTAGTCGTGATGGACTCTGGAAAATCATGGCCAAGTTTGGCTGTCCACCCAGATTCATAGCTATGGTGCGGCAGTTTCATGATGGCATGCAGGCACGTGTGCAGAATGATGGAGAGTTCTCTGAACCATTTGAAGTAACAAATGGGGTCAAACAAGGCTGTGTTCTGGCACCAGCACTGTTCAGCATGATGTTTTCTGCCATGCTTATGGATGCTTTTCAGGACAGTGACACTGGTTTTCCAATCAGGTACCGTTTTGATGGCAACATATTCAACCTCAGAAGGTTGCAAGCCAAAACTAAGGTCCAGACTGATGTGCTAGATGAGCTCCTCTATGCAGATGATATGGATAAGAATGCCAACACAGAGGCAAAAATGCAAAGAGCCATGGATCAAGTCTCACAGTCATGTGATAACTATGATCTCACAATCAGCACAAAAAAGACAGAGGTTGTACACCAACCAGCCCCCGGAAAACCATATAATGAACCAACCATCACTGTGAATGGGCAAAAACTGAAAGTTGTTGACAAGTTCACCTACCTGGGAAGCACTCTCTCCAGAGCAGTGCATATTGATGATGAGATCACTGCCAGAATTGCAAAAGCTAGTGTGGCATTCGGAAGACTCCGTGCAAATGTCTGGGAGCGAAATGGAATCAAGCTTGACACCAAGCTGAAAGTCTACAAGGCTGTGGTACTGCCAACCCTCTTGTATGCATGTGAGACCTGGACAGTACACCAACGCCATGCAAAGAGACTTAACCATTTCCACTTAAGCTGTTTGAGAAAGTTGTTAAAAATCAAGTGGCAGGACAAGATTCCAGACACAGAGGTCCTGAGGAAAGCAGGGATGCAAAGCATGCATACAGTCTTAAAGCTAGCACAGCTAAGATGGACTGGCCATGTTATAAGAATGCCTGATGCGCGACTTCCAAAGAAAGTTTTCTATGGAGAACTACAGGAGGGAAAGCGCTCTCAAGGTGGCCAGAAGAAACGCTACAAAGACACCCTCAAAGCCTCTCTGAAGGATTTCAAAATACCAATGGGGTCCTGGGAACAGACTGCACAGGAGCGATCAAAGTGGCGAGGTCTCATCAACAAAGGAGCAGCTCTCTATGAAAAGAAAAGAATCTGTGAAGCTGAAAGAAAGCGAAGAGAGCGCAAAGCCAAAACAAATGTGCCACCAGCAGACTCTATGACATTGACTTGCTCTACTTGCAACCGACAGTTTAGAGCCAGAATTGGCCTAGTCAGCCATCAAAGAACTCACCAACACACATCAGCACTATTCAAGAAATAATGATGGTCTTTCTCATTAGTGAGAGACGAACTATCACAATATGTAAGTTATTTGATATTCTGTATGAAGAATATTAACAAAACGTTTTGAATTTAGTGAAAAATACAGAAAAATAATGGGGGTATACGTAGAAAAACGCACATATCTTTGTTACTGAAAGACCTAGAGAGCTATAATTGGTATCAAATGATTGCTAGGACAATGTTCTATGACCATGTAATCAACAATATATAACATCAACTATTGTTGTTGTATGGATATTAATGAGATCGTCATAAATAAGAGAAAAAATCAATGAAAAATGACTGGGTACACCAACCAAATCGCTAATATCTCATTTACCAATAGTTATACAGAACTCAAAATGGCATCAATTTATTGCTAGGACAATGTATTATTGCCAGGTACTCAGATATATGAATCATCTTCGCTGGCAAGCAAGATTGAATAAATTTTGTTTAAGCACAGCCTTCAATTTTCTGTTATTTTCACAATTTTTCAAAACTTTATGTAACATTCAGAAAATTTTATAACATTTTGTTAAACTATCAGACCACATGGCAGTAGTGCATTCTCCTAGCTATCTATTGGTACCATTTTCAGCACTCTAAGGATATTGGCAATTGAGATATAAGCAATTTTGTTGGTGTACCCCTTCAGTTTTCGTCGATTTTTCTCTTAATTATCACAATCTCTTTAATATACATACACCAACAATAGTAGATGTTTTATATTGCTCATTACATGGTTATAGAACATTGTTCTAGCAACCATTTGATACCAAATATAGCTCTCTAGGTCTTTCAGTAGCCAAGATATGTTCGTTTTTCTACGTATACCCCCATTATTTTTCCGTATTTTTTCACTAAATTCAAAAGGTTTTGTTAATATTCTTTAAATAAAAAATCAAATGACTTAAATATTGTAGTACAGGATGGTATGGTATTGCCATAGCCACCATTTGATACCATTTTCAGCACTATAGGGCTTTTTATTGCTGAGATGCAAGTCATTTTTCAGCTTTACCCATATAAGTTTTTAACTTTTTCTCTCAAATTTCTTACGTTTTCATTACAATTCATGAAATTGAAATTCAGATTATTCTTATATCATACTTCAGGGTCATAGAACATTGTAATAGCCTTCATTTGAAACCTCTTTCAGTATTCTGGGTTTATTAATAGCTCTTGTACAAGCGATTTTGCATGTATACCCCTATTTTTTCCACGATTTTTCTCCAATTTAGAATGTTTTTTTTTTATTAATCTTCATGAATAAGCAAATTCTATGTTATAAAAATAAGGTATCAAGGTTAAATTGTTAAGTTCATGCATCACTATCAAACCAATTATAGTATTCTAGAGCATGATATTGATGGAATTTGAGTATTTTTGTTAGTACCTCCTATTCTTTAGAATCGCGCGAAGGGTGTGTGAAGACTATGTCATTTTACATCATGCAAATGTGTTCATCATTGAGGACAATATTTTATGGCATTAAGGTGGTCCCTCTGACCACACTGGCAGCCATGGGAATTGGTTAAATGGATGCAAGATAAACCTTATAACCTATCCAAATCCTTGCAATGGATATAGTATTCCCCTTGTTTTTCCTCATTTTTTGACATTTTTATTAATATTCATGAATATACAAAAGAGATAATTTTCATATAGGCCCAGGTCATCAATAAATTTGTCACATAATATTACTGGTTCAATGACAAAGTGTCAGAATGCCAGTTTGGGCCTGAAATTAGTTTATTTATGGATTTTTAACACTTTTTCTGTCATTTTTAATGTTTTCATTAAAATTCATGAATATGCAAATTCATACATTTGCATTACTCACTATAGAATGAAAGGGCAATATCTAAGCTTTAAAATGAGACCAATTTCAGTGGTCTAGTATAAGTAACAATGGAGATATGATCAATTTTCTATGTACACCCTCATACTCAAGAATCGCTTTAACGGTTGCCATGGAAACCATGCAGTTTTTCATAGTGCAATTGAGTTTATCTTTGGGGACAAAAATTCTTTGCATTTCTGGGGTCCCAATGAACGATTTGGCACCCACGAAAAATTGTCCTGTGGGGGGTGCAAGGTAGGTCAAATTAGCTCCCGGGGTAAGAAGATACCGATCTTCCAATAAATGCTCCCCTTTCATCGATAAAGCATGTAAACACATAAATAACTGATTGAAAAGTGAGATGACGACTCATGAAAAAAGTGTTACTTGATTCCGTTTTCAATTCTCTTTCTCCTATCCCCCTCCTTCATATGTGTCTCCCTCCATGCTAAGACTCGCCTGGACCACTGATAAAGTAAACTAAGACTTTCAGCATACCTTAGGGTCGACCGACACCCCCATACAACCACACAGTACACCAATGGGCTCAGAACATTGTTTACCATTCATTAATGAGATGCGACCACTATTGTAAATTTGTTCGTACGTAGATGACACCACTTGGATCACCAAACTATATTATGTTAAACCCCTGAGCTTCAAATGTGGCTACAAAAATGTCTTTCTGGACTAAGGTACATCACAAGGTCCACTACCACCATCAGCCTATGTAACAATCTCCAACAAAACCACAATTTTCGGTGACTCTAAAACGGTCATTATATTTTATGACCACCAAGACAACCCACCAATCGCTTCTATATGCCATAAGAATACCAACGTTTTTGACCAATCAGTGTGTTCTCATAACCACGTTCATTGCCACGCATGCATTTAGTATGTCCAGTGTTTCACTAATTTCACCACTCAGGCATTCACTAGTCTTCTCCATCACTCATGCTTTCATTTGGTAGTCAGGCAAAACTACCAGCACCGTTTAGCAGAACTTCAGTCCGCCAATATAGGACCGCCCCCTCTGCTGTTTGTGATATTTTAATAATATCAACACATCACTTCTACGTGCATAAGAACTGAGGAAAAATTCCAAACGGCCACTATCATTATTGTTGAGGGTTTAAAACACTTCACGGGTACCACAAATAGCTACCAACCATCCCCGCACCGAGGTACTTTATGTCATTAAAGGTACAAAAATGACGGGTCTAAGACTATCGTGACGCTCAATATACCTACATAGCTACAGAGACATTAAGTGCATACCTGTGACTATCAACACCACCTCCGGAGCACCCAATTATACGCAAAGTTACTTATCAATGCTAAGACTAACACAGTACGTCCATTGGACAAGAACCACGGCCGATCAGACCTTTGTTGGTCCTTCAAGATCAAATAAGCAATTCATAAAGTTCATTTGCACAATCACACATGCTTTTATGGCCACAAACGGTATTTATTGGTAGCGAAAAGACACTCTAGTACCACTTAATACTGCTGACGACCTTAGGGCCTGGTCACTGACGACTTTAGGTCCTGGCGGTCCTAAAGTCGTCAGTCATACCCCTCTGCTCTTAATCGGTCTTTTTTCATTACTTGCGTATAGTTTACAATATATTGCTTTAATTGACATACTAGATGAATAGTTAAGCTTCCCTCTGCCAAAATACATTCTTAGCTAGCCTTTGTGTGAAGCCCGTGGCAGTAGCTGAAATGCGCCAAGGTGACGACTTTAGGGCAGCGTACGTTACTTGTATCCGAAATTTCGAGCTTCTATCCTTTTTCTGACGCCGGTGTGTGTCAGACCTGGTCGAAAAACCCGAAGACCGGTTTTCTCGCGTCGCGGCTCATATAGTAAAACTCGGGTATGCAGGGGTATACCTATTTATCTTATTTTTGCTCCAAACATAGACTGTGGTTACTCGTAAGAATCTCCTCGGCGATGTGGTTCTAACGTGTGCCCACAATATTATGTTTTGAGCAATAATAAGATTATTATCAAACAATTTCACATTATCGGGGGTAATATAAGAATCTTATATTGGGTTCTGTTCTAGATGGAAGTTTCCAACCCAAGGGATGACCGTGCTGAGCGGAACCGAGGGTTGGAAACTTCCATCTAGAACAGAACACCATATTAGATTCTTTTTCTTGCACAACAATCCCCAAAATCTGGTTTATTTCAAGGTTTTGCGTGTTTTTTTAGCCTGGGTGAGAACACCTGGGTGAGATGCAATTTTATCACCCAGGCAAAAAGTGTGGCAATTTCTGTTTGATGTGCAAGAATAAGGCTTATCTTGCACCTCCAAAACCCAATACTACTGTCAATTTATTTCTTGCGATCAAAGTTTGTGTCTTAAATAAACTCAACCGAGATACATAAAAACGGTTTTCTTGGCAACCCATTATATGTTTCTCTGAATTGATAGTGTGGCTACAGAGCTCGTCATATTTCTGCTGCTTCTTACCCTAGAACACCAAACTTGGTCTTATTTTAGAGCCTAGACATATTCCTATGATTCACCGACACATCACGCAATTAAACAAATGCATACTCATGTTTACTGAAGGCATTAAAAATGTCAGAAAAAATCATAAAAAAAAATATAAAATGAATAAATACAGGCCCGAACCATTGTGCAAAATTGGTTTATGTACAAATTCCATTTAACAAACTTTCTACTGAACATTATGAATCTTTTTGACAATATCTAATTTGAGCCGCCACATGGGAAAACCAACAATCTGCCTAGGCGAAAACAAAGGCGCAGATCAGCTTCGCAGTAACTGCGAAGCTGATCAGCGCCTTTGTTTTCGCTACTCGGATAGTACAGTTCCTCTTCTACTTAAATCCGAAATTTCAAGCTTCTAGCACTTTTCTGTGCTTGTACAGGCAGGTTTGTGTCGGACCTGTTCGGAAACCACATTGTTGGTTTTCCCACGAGGCGGCTCATTTGTATATTCATGAATAGATCAGCTGTCTAAATGTCATTCCGCTCCACTTCGGAACCTCGTTCCACTTCCCTGACAGCTTAGCATAGGTTGCATTTAAACCAATGTCAAACTGATTGTGGATTTCTTAAGTGACTTGCGGCTATGTTATTTTGCTATTAATCGTATTAGTTTTGTTATGTATTTATACCAGTGCCGAAGATCTTCCAGTAAGCACATAAGATTGCCTAAAACGTTTAAATTAATATAGAAAAACAAACGATTTTCGACCTTGAGTCGCTAGTTCTACAGAAACATCCCCTGTTTTATTTATAGACATCTTTGAAATTTCCCATGGAAAAAATGAAATAGTTAATGATTCTGCGTAATTTAAGAACTAGAATATTTATAATTTATGTCATATATGTAAGAAAAGATCTTACATAAGTTAGAATAACACAGTTTTGCAGTTTTGCTGAATTTTCATTTTTCGACCAAGGGCTGAATATATCCCATTTCCGTTGGTATGGGGAGGTTTAACGGAATACCGATGGAAATATTCCGTCTAATTCATGAATATTTATAAAACAATCTTAAGAATTCAAAGAAGAATCATAAAATTCTAAGGTACCTAATTTATCTATTTTATCACTGTATCTGGGTTGTAAAATGACCAAAATGTGCTAAAAAGTATCAATTAAATGCCAGTGTAATAGATTTCAATATAGTCATGTACTCTTATATATACTGACGATTTGTATGATTTTAGCTTTCATAAATATTAATGAAAAATGTAGGTTATGTAGGAAATTGACAGATAAATTAGAAATTAATACATAGGAAATGACCTTATCTTAGCAACAAATAGCAATAGACTACGAATGGGTCTAGATTGATGACCTACCTATTACTATCTGAGAATACCACCAACATTTGTCCATATTTTTTTCCAATTTCAACAGCTTTCCTAAATATTCATGAAAAAAATAACAGATTCTTGAAATATCAGCCTACATTATAATAGTAAATTGTATTTCAATTTAATTGATAACATTTTGAGAACTATATATCAGTTAACAGCCCATATAAGAGGTATAACGCCTCACATTTTCCATGATTTTTCGCCATTTTCTTAAGTACACGTATTTACTAATATTCATGAATATGCAAACAAGATAATTGTCATATATGTTCATGATACACGAAAATTTACATTATTGTTTCCTTGATACCATTTTAAGGACTATAAATCACTTACTAGCCCATACACAAGAGGAATACCGTCTTACATTTTCCACGCCTTTTCGCCAATTTCTATGTTGTTTTTTTTTTAATTATTCATGAATTTGCAAATGAGATAACTGTCATGCATGTTCATGATACTAGAGTATATGCCAAATGGTGCCAATGATGGAAAAGTACCATGCCAAACAATGTTGTAGCTATTTACCGGTTTTGATGCGTTTTCTATAATGTTTAATGCATTTAATCTTCATGATTATGCAAATTATATTATTTGCAAAACATGTCAGTGAATGATATAGCTACAGTTATGTGTAGTCTCATATATGTGACCAAGTTCAGTTGTCTAGCATACACAAAATCTACATATCTGTAGAGATATACCACCATATGTCATTTGTTTCTCCTACTTAATACTTTTGCATATAGTTCAAACTTGTCATTAATATTCATAGATATGCAAATGAGGTAATATTCATATGTCAATTGCGAGAAAGAAGTCGTCAGTTCCATTAATTATGTGATATAGATATGCCACAATAATGGTAAGTGGCTGAAATTAGCTTACTTGTGGTGTTTATTGTTTTCTACACGTATTAATATTTGTTTATGGTTTTTAACCTTTTTTGGTTATTAAAATAAAAAATTATGAATATGCAAATTAAATTATTTGCATATGTTACCATAAGAAGTTAGGCAAATGTTTTAGCTGCAATTGGGTATATAGTTCAGTTCTCTAATTTTAGTGGCAGCTGAGTTATGACTGATTTTGTAGGTGCACCCCCATTTATCAGAGTCATATCAGCGAATTTAATGTGGGTGTGTTTGTTAGCTTGTAAAAAAATCTGCACCACTTTCAGATCTGGCATCCATACTTAAAGTGCCTCTTATGGACTATACTAACCCACTGTATCACTGCGATATTTCTACCAGACGGCTTGAAAACGAATCTTTTTTACTTGGCCCTATGCCTAGTAAATCAAACATTTAAAGTCAATGTCCTATTCATTTATGTATATTTTTTATCGGCATTAGACTGAATTACAGGTAAGGTATCCGCTTTTTATATTGTTCCGTATGTCAGCTATTTTCTAAAACGACAATACAAATCGGGTTTAAGCATACACGTTTAAGGAAGTAAAACATCCGAATAACACTGAACGAGTATTTTGTGTTCACATTTGTCTAAGGAAAAGGACGACATACATTCAGTGTAACAATATGGATAAGCTTTGTGAACCATGCATTCGGGAAGGGAAACGAATGAATAGTCGACTCTACTGCGAGACTTGCGAAGAAGTTTACTGTAACTCCTGTTCCAAAAAACATTTGACGTACAAAATATCATTAAACCATATCATCAAACCGATAAATGCAACCGATGTTACACCAAATCAGCAAATGTATGAACCGATGAGTATTTCACCATCACAGCGTATCAAGGAAGACGAAGATTTAGCAAATGTCTCGGATTTTTCAGCTGGATACATAGACATGGGTCATGCAAAGAGACTTGACAACAAATCTACTGGATCTCCTAAACACCCTGCAGCCAGTGGTAAATATCGTTTACCAAATCAGAAAAATATCACGGAGAGTCCGTCAAAAATTTCAAAAGATATAGCGGGTATGTATTTGCACCCAACCTACTCACATGTAAAACTCTGTGAATCTATCGATAAAACATCTGAGGAGTATCCTTATTCGTATGCTGACGTCAGAACAGATACTAAACCTAGCGCTACCGGCCAGTCGTCGGCAGATCAAGCGATTGACAGAAAATCAGACAAGACGACAATAAAACATATTGAAAATGAGAAAGCTGATGCACATGTTTACGATGAAATCGAAGAGGAAAAGGCTAAATCCAGTATTGAAGATACAGGTAGGTACATAATTTTGCTTTAAAACAATGTTTATTACTTATTTAATATGCATGTGTAAATACGAGTATAATTATATAGTATCATATTGAGCAGCTTCTGTAGTAAGATTAAAGCTTTATGAAAGGCATTTGCTGAAGTACTGTTCAGAGTTTTCCATACTTTTAATCACCATAAACAAGTGGCTTAAAATGATTGAATGATTGGCGTTTCAATAAAACCAATCAGGGCATCTCGGTATGTATTCTCCGCTCTTGGTAAATGGCCAGTAGTTTGAGCTGAATGTATCTTGCTCAAGGACAATGCACTGCGATTTAAGGTTTAAAAGTTAAACAATGTTTATTTTTGTCAACAATTTTATTTTTATGCCCCAACTTTGGAAAGGTTGTAAGGGCATTTTGCTTTGGGCTTGTCTGGGGGTCTGTCTGTCAGTTAGTCACTTTTTTGAAATTTTCAAATGGTGAATGCTATGATCTTTAAATTTCATACACAAATTTCTCATGAAAAAAATAGTTGACCCGTAGTTTTCATGTCCGAGTAATGCCCCTTTTCTGAGTTATGTCCCTTTGAAAACAAACTTTGAAACTATTTTGTGCAAGATATATCAAAAAAAGTATTTGAGCTAGAGCCTGCATATTTGTTATACTGATTGGAGCTGAAGTGTAGATCACCAGATCAACTTTTAATAACTTTATCTTAATTTTTGACAATTATTCCACTTTTCGGTGAAATTTGAACAGCGAATGCAAGGATTGTGAAATTTCGTACACATACTTCATGAAATAATACTTGACCTGTTGTTTTCTATGTCCCTTTTCTGTTATTTTTTTTCCTTTGAAAACTAAATTTGAAAATTTTGTGTGCAAGATATTTCAATATGTATTTTAGCTACACTATTCATATTTAGTATACTGATTGGGACCGAGGGGTAGATCACCTGATTAACTTTTGAGAAGTTTCTGTTAAATTTTGGAAGAATTGCAGATTTTTTTCAGTAAGTCATTCGGCGCCCTGGGATCTCCATTGTCGGACAGCTTACTGTATCTGTGAGTCCTCGTTTTTGATTCATCATGGTGGTTATCATGATTTATTTATTTTTACATGATGATTCACTGACTAGTTAGAGGTTCAATACAAGGAATTACAGACACTTCGGCACCACTACGTCTTCGGCACCTAGACCAATCGGACCCTAGTCAAATCGGCCACAGTCATTTCGGCCCCAGTCACTTCGGACCCTAGATGCTTCGGCACCACTGTCATATCGGCCTCACTTTTATTTCGGCACCTAGTCTATTCGGCACCACATTTTTCATATAAGCTTTTGCCAGTCTTCTAGCTATCGTTTGTGGTTGTGCAGTCCGGTTTGGGTCTAACACTTATTCATTAGATTGAACAGAAACTCAGCAGGAACACCAGAGAACAATTTGTGATTAATCTTTAGATTTCTTTCTATTCCTTTTATTTAAACAAGTAAAGAATAAAAAAAAATACTGAAGTGATTCGACTGTGCATCTGTGCATTGACGATTCTTAAACAAGGATCACATAACTCCATGTTTTTAAAACACCATATCAATAGAAAATACTTCATTGTCATGCGTTGTCACTGAAAAATGCATTTTCACTTCATAAGTGCAAAATAGATAGGTGAAAACCTTTTTCAGCATATAGTTTTTTTTTAAATCCTGAGTTGCAACTTGCACTTCATTGTCTTTAGAATGTCATATCACATTCACTTAGTCGTGCGGCGCGTACATTGTAGATGTGCCCAACTTCTCGCAGGAACTCTGACGTATTCAGCTGCTTCTGCTCTTAATGGTTGAGAAAGTAAATTTGATTGATTTTTGTGAACGGAACTTAACGGGAAAATCGCACAATTATGTTTCTTTTTTTTTTGTCGGATATATTTTGCCTGTATATAGGGCTTAGCGGTTGATGAAAGGATTGCAACATATAAATATAATTCCCGTGGCTCGGTTATTTCAAGATTAGTTTTGACTGGATGTATATGATTTAAAACTAAAAAAGAGGAAATTCAATTTTCTCATTTGTCATTTTAATTTCTAAAATGCTATCTCATTGTCTTAATATACAAATTAACATTTTTAGATGTGAAAGACCAATATACAAATATAGCATTATAGTTGTGACAGACGTTTTTAATACACGTACATGTACATGTTTTGTGACACGTGCCGGTAATTTGATTTAATCGTCAATAATCCAATTAAAGAACTAATCGATTAATAATCGAGTATGTCCAATGGAGTAAAACGACACGCGTCAATAATTGGATTAAATCTTATCCTGATTTTGTGACTGTCCCGTATAAACACCATGAAGCAGGATGCAATGTATGAAGCGCATAACAATAATTCTTCTCAATGATACTACCGACACATACAGCTAGTTCATTTTAAACTGAGACTTAAGGTGCGCTATTACTAGTGTCCTGGGCTCGATTCCCACAGGCGGCACCGTGTTGTGTTCTTGAGCAAGACACATTTACTCCCTACAGTAATGGTTAAATCCAGGAAGCGTTGGCTCCGTCCCGACATGACTGAAAAAATTGTTGTCTGGGACGTTAAGTCTTAATTCAAACAAGCAAACAAAATTTTCAAGTTTATGCTGGCATATATTTATGAAAAAATGCGTATATTCAAGTTAGCCATGTCTACTATCATGAAGCACAACGTCTTAATGATACCAAAGTTCGACGAAACTGATTTTTGAAATGAAATAAAAAAGTGCCGAAGTATCTAGGATCCGAAGTGACTAGGGTCCGAAGTGACTATGGTATTTTTCTAAAATGGTACCGATTTGGCACTGGGGCCGATTTGACTAGGGTCCGATTTGTCTAGGTGCCGAATTCGTAGTGGTGCTGAAAAGTCCGATTACCAATACAAGGACCGAACTACTATCTAAATGTCGATAACCACTGCATAAGATGTGGGGGAGGTTAGGGGATCTGTAAAACCGGTTAAAAAGATACAAGTGGGCAAAGATCAGGAAAAGGCACAATCAGAAAAAGATTCCCACTCCAAAAACCGAGGTGGGAAAAACTAAATTAACAATCAGGTACTTATACCATGAAAACATATCGTAAGCCGAATGAGCAGCTATTTTCCCAATAAGTGGCCACTAAACTTAACTAAAATATGAAAACATAAGGCGCCAACAGCATAAAAATTTTAAACACCAAGACACAAAACAAAACTTTGAGAACCACCACAGAAGTATCGCCTTGGAACGATCAGTTTCTAAAGCCCCCACCCCCAGTAATTTTATATTACTGATCCCCCAGTAGTTTTACATTACTGATCATTCCAAGGCAATACTTCTGTTGTGTGGTTCTATTTTTTATGTTTTGGAGTCGATTTCTTGTGCTGTTTGAACCCTATGTACGTTTTAGTTCGGGTAATATTTGGAAATAGCTGCTCACACGGCTTACGATATGTTCTCTAAGTATAAGTACCTAATTGTCAATTTGTTTTTCCCGTCTTGGTTTTTGGAGTGGGAATTTCTTTCTGATTTCGCCTTTTCCTGAACATTGCCTTCTTGTACCTTTTGAAGTTTAAACGAGAGATATGCCATATCTTCAGCAAGCAATAAGCACACACGAGCCGCCACAATTTACCTACGTAGAGAAATTTCCAGGAAAACATGTTTTCTCACTTTCTCGCAGAGAAATGTACATTTCTATGATCCCGAAATAATCTTGTATTTATCAGAACATGTATCATAGACGTGTCATGCATCCTAGACATGTAGGTTTTGTGTATTTATATTGAAATGCATTCTCTTTTCCAGGAACCGGGCCCCACGAAAACCAGTTACGTTTCAAATTCTACGCCAATCTATTTACAATTCTAAAAGAATAACTATATCTTAATTGCGCTGGCTCCCAAGCCAGTGCTATTTGTGGTTGGTTTGAGCAAGGGTTATGGGGCACAATTAATCGATTCTTCATTGCTATAAGCGGCTTTGATTTGAGCAGCTACTTCCATTTCTGGTTCAATACATGCGAAATCATTTTGTCAAAACATGGACTATATCTAAAAAAGTACAAGTAGGCAAAGATCAGGAAAAGGCGCAATCAGAAAAAGACTCCCACTCCAAAAACCAAGGTGGGAAAAAACCAAACTAACAATCAGGTACTTATACCATGAAAACATTTCGTAAGCCGAATGAGCAGCTATTTTCCCAATAGGTGGCCACTCAGTTACCTTAACTAAAAATATGCAAACATACATAAGGCGCACACAGCACAAAAATGTTTTAAACGCCAAGACATAAAACAAAAAGAACCACCACAGAAGTATCGACTTGGAACGATCAGTAACACAAAGTGACTGGCGGGTTTAAATCGATTTTACACGGCCGTAACCTCACCCTCAGCTTCTGCAGTGGTTCATAACATTTAGTTAGTTCTTCGGTCCTCGTGGTGAATCTCTAACTAGTAAATGAATCATCAAGAACAAACAAATAAATCATGATAAACATCCTGATGAATCAAAAACCAGGACTCACAGATTCAGTAAGCTGCCCGACGATGGAGATCCATGGGCGCCAAATAACTTACTAACTCCGGAGCTAAAGAAAAACATCAGTTGGACCCCGGTGGGCCAAGCAACAGACAAGAAGCTCCGGCCCCAACCAACTAAAATGAATAGCTTTAAGTCGGGGCCATCATAGAGTCTGACGCCCGACCCACCGGCGTGCAATTAAAGAAGGCAGCATAGTTATCAACCGTGATTGGGTTAAAAACTAAGCATGCAGACTGTCGCATAACATTCAAGTTATAACCTATACGTCTGTAACGTGTTATGATTTTTCTAAACTGAAAAGAAAAATCATTACTTCCTATAAGTTTCTTAAATTTGTAAACCAAGTCACCATAAAATTCTGGTTCCGAAAGACCCTCACTTAAAAGCGTCTTTAACCCAACATTATATTTGGAAATCAATTCATAGTGTCTACGATAAAATTTAGAAAAGGTTTTTCGAAGTTTATGATACCGATAGCCCTGTTGGAGAAGTTTGGCCGTTAAAGATTTATTTCGAGCGTTGAAGTCTGTAACATGATTGCAGACTCTAGCAAACCTAATAAGTTGCGAAATGTATACAACATAAGAAGCGCGACGAGGAACGTCACCATCTGAAAACGGAAAATTTACTATATCAAAATCAGTCATCGCGCTTATCATAAATTTTAGAAGAAACAAACCCATTTGCAACAGAAAGATGTAGATCTAAAAAGGGGGCTTCGGTATCCGAGATATTGGCTTTGTTCAACTGTAGTTCAGATGGATAAATTTGATTGACCATACCTTCAAAATAAGGGTTGTCAATGTTCAAAAGGTCATCGAGGTACCTAGAAGTGGAATTAAAAGCCTCGATAACATCAGCTTGGTTATCATGGTTAAGAGAATCCATGAAATCTCTTTCGTAGCAGTATAAAAATAAATCAGCTACAAGAGGTGCGCAATTTGTACCCATCGGAATTCCAACAATTTGTCTGTATAACTTGGTCCCAAATCTAATATAAATATTATCCAGGAGATAGGATAAGGCGTCGCACACATTCTGACATGACCAAAGTGTATACCGACTTTGGTCAGAGGAAGTGAAAAAAGCCTTTCTGTCATTACATGCCAAATAAAGTGAACCATAGTTTTTTAATGCCCTTTTGAAGGTCCACTCTATCAAATCCAGAAGCTTTTCTTTAATTAGATTATGTGGTAAAGTTGTATACAGAGTAGAAAAATCATATGTGGACAAGCTCGTCGCACGAAACCCTCTACACTTCAATTTATTGAGCACCTCACCAGAATTTTTTATTGACCAAAACCAATTTTTATTTGAAGTGTCATACACTGTCTCACAGTATCTTATAACATGAGATTTGATAGCAGTAAGACAGGAAGTTAATAATTTAGAAAGTTCAGTAGTAGTACAAGAGCTAGAATTTGGAATAAATCTTGCTTTGTATGGTCTTTTGTGAAGCTTAGGTAACCAATACATCGTAGGAAGTTTGTCTTGGCCTTCATTGACACAAACAGAAAACTTAACAGGTAAATCGTTTAAGTGGGCATTTACTAAAACTGCATCTTAACATGTTTTTTGTCTTGAAATGACTGACTTTAATTAAATTTGATGATAAAAAATAAGGAACTATTTTTTCATTAAGACTGTATCGAAAGGGTGGTCGGCTTCGAAATAAATCAATAAAAAAAACTTCTATAAAACTACGATACAAAAAGTTATGTTGCAAAATTTGATTTAAATTATTTTTATAAATACGACAGATATAATGTTATTTTATATAACTGCACCATTTTTACTTTTTTCCATTTCTTTCGCTGCGTGTGTAAAAACCATCGCAGACAGTCCTTTCGATTTTTCAACGTTGCTTTAGAACTTTTTGCGTACTTATACATAATTATGACTTCCGTCGCTTAATCGTCTACTATAATCTATAATTAGATGACCGTGTTAGAGTAAAACCTAGATTATCTCTTATGGTTCGTCGAATTCCGTGGGCTTTTTGTAAAAGTACATGTACATGTAGATATTGATCATAGGTACATTCTAGATGTTTCGCGAAACCTGGGCTTTGTTTTTCAGTGCTAACAGGACTTGGTATTTTGTTTCAGTCGCTAAAACATAGATTCCTTTTTTTTCTTTTTGGTGTATTTTTCGAGCGACTTGATTGGGGATCAAAGATCAGGTAAATCTACCACAGCTTAAAATTAGTAGATCTACGGATACTTTCCCTTGTGCAGACTGATAATTATACAAAATGCGTTTTGAAAAAAGCTAAGTTTGTTTATCTGTGTATCCATATCAAATAAAAACGTGGCGGGAGTTTAAGTGACAAACACGTTATGGGATATTTTATGTCACTGATCGTTCCAAGGCGATACTTCTGTTGTGGTTCTAATCATTTTGTGTTTTGGAGTCGAATTTTTGTGCTGTTTGAGACTTATGTTCATATTTTTAGTTCAGTTCGGGTAACCGAGTGGCCGCTTATTGGGGAATAGCTGCTCACTCGGCTTACGATATGTTTTCTTGGTTTACGTACCTAAGTGTCATTTCAAGTTTTTCCCACCCCTCGGTTTATAGAGTGGGAATTTCTTTCTGATCGTGCCATTTCCTAATAATTGCCTACTTGTACTTTTTTAATCAAACACGGGATGTTTGATTTGCGCCTTGAACCCATCATATTTGTTTTACAAACGAAACCGATTTATTTCAATAACTTGTCCCCTTGTGCTATAATGTATAACCCTTTAAAATGCAACCAGGTACTGGTACACACTTAGAGTAAAAGTAAGCAATCGTCAGGGAACGAAAGTCACACTTTAAAAAACGAGCCGGCTGAAAAAAAATAGTTGACTAGCAGAAGTACATGTATCGCATTGGAATGACAGTAATATGAAATTACTGGGGGGCTTGAAACAATTTTGCAGACGCATAACCGCGCCATCCGCTTTCTAACGTGGTTTATAACATAAGGTTAGTCGTTCGATCCTCATGATGAAAGACCGACTTACTTGGGGCAACTTTCGATCAACAAAGAATAACGCCCCGACGTAAAAATGCGGAATAACGCCGATCAATTTCGACCGATACTACATGGGTAACAAAACGCAATGAGTGCTGATTTAAGCCACTCGTCTTGTAAAACATGGGTCATGGGTTCAGTCCCGGACTTCTCCAGTCCTTCGGTCCGAGACTTTCACAGACAAATGACTGTTACTAAACGTATAAAAGTGGTGTGTACGTGTTGAACTCGTGACAATCTATAGGCCACTAGCTTTGTAAAATAGGGGTCGATGGTTCGATCCCGGGATTCTCCAGTCACCCTTTAGAGATTTTAAATCGAGATTCCGTCTCTAAATGACCTAAGTCTGTGATTGGGTCGTTGAACAACAAATCAAATGAGTATTTGCATTGCAACTTTTGAATATATTTAATAAATACATGTGTGGTCGACGTAAAATTACTTGATTTATTTCATGTAAGTAGTTTATTTTCATGATTCTGCTGACATGTCAATGTTTATTTTAGTGCATCTATAAACCAGAAAGTTATCAAAATTTTATTTTATTTTATTTTTATTATTATTATTAATCCGCGTAGTGTGTATTTGCTTCACCCGCCAAACTAATGAGTTTAATTATGCATAATTCGGTAATAATGATTTGTTTGCAGTAGATGTCCACAGTTTTGCCATCACAGTGTATGAATGTTGATTATAGACACGATTCAAAATGTGTACCGAGTATCATCATATCCATCATTGATCATACATCTTGGTTTGCCAGCGCTTTCTCCTTTGCTCTGTCCCAGAGCAATTTTTACTTGTTATTCTTAGTACCAGTGACGATCATTGGTAATCATTGGTAATAAATGCAAATGTTCATCAGTGGACTGAAGAATCAGTGGACGTCTGTTAAACATACCCCTCCTCCCACTCATGTCATGTCTTAGTAGGTTTTGTTAATTAATACCATATGCAATAGATGATTTACACAATCATTTTGAAAACTCGTCTAACCACTCGAACGCATATCAAAATGCATTCAGAAATCGGTAGATGTATCTAAGAAGTAATACTATTTGTTTTTCTCTTTTTTATGTTTCAGGAAATATCTACGAAGTTGTGCTTTTAAAGTCACCTTTCTCTGTTGATGAACTAAGTGGTGAATTTAGACTGCGACCCACATCAACGGGAGTAGAACTCTTGTCATGCAGCAAGGAGGCGTCTTTGATATATTGTTGGCATTTCAAAAGCATCCGTAATTACGGAGTGGTAACAAAGAAGCCGATTGTTTTCCTAGAGGCGGGGCGCAGATGTGGTCGATGGTGTGGCATTTTTGAATTCGTGTGCAAGTCTCCTGAATATGCAAAAGTGATCCACAAAACAATCATTTCTCTGAGCAAAACATTTAATAAAAGATGTTGAGCCAAGGATCTGCCTTTTTCTAACATGCCTAAGTATGATTATAAATTTAAAGGGTCACTGACGATACTTTAATAGTCGACACCGCGGTTTGGCCCACCCCCTTTCTCATTAATGTGTTCGCTGCTCTTGAAGGATCTGTTTTAATTTTTATATGAGCACGGATCTGACAAAAGTATATTTTGGGAATTCAATATTTCAATATTTCGTGTTTCCTCTATTTAAGGAAAACTGATTTAAATTGTGACCTTACACACAGAAAAGTTTATCTTTCACATATTATAAATACCTAAATTTTGAATGCAATTGAACAAGAGCATATAATCTCTCACGGGGCTATTACCTGGTTTAAGGGTTAGGCCTAGAGAGTCAGGAGGCTATTTGCTGTTGTTTCCAACACAGATTGCAATGTGTCTGTCGGCTTGTTTGTTTTAACAGGTTAATTCCGAAGATTGCCTTGTCCTAGATTTTTTCAGCATTTTAATCAAAGTGTATTGTGATAAATATGGTTGAATACATTTCATGTAAAATGTGATGACAATAGTGCATTATGGTGCTTTCTATTTTCTACTGAGTATTCTTGCACATAAAATTTGTTTTGCTTGACTGTGACCAATAAAGTGCATCGGCTGTGGATTATCCATTTAAGGATGTTCGCTGCTAACATTTGACATTTCGGAACTTCCATTTTTTTTTTAATATCTCGTTAACGGTTGCAGATAGTTTCCTAATATTATATATTTATATAGTTTCCTATATTATATATTTATAGCTTATTGAATGAATACCGTAACATATTCGGGACGAGTTCATATGGCGAAGACGCACGACCTTGTGAGTGTGTCTCCGCCATATGAACGAGATCATATCAAACTATATTATCTCAGCGTATGAACGAAGGAATGTTACACCAGCGAGCACTTAATGAGCGACAATGTACATAAATATATTGACTCTTTCACAAATATACGATGTAATACTATAATGACTGAATGAAACACTCTTGCTAAAATAGATATCATAATCTTGATCAGTCTGGATCTGCACTGTTTGTTGGGTATAGAACATGTATTTATTGTAACTAGCAAAACTGACGCTGCCGCGACGCGATAAATGTCGAATCTCCGCCAATTTTGAAGTTGTTAAGCTGTACGTCACATTTTTCGCTTTGTGTCACATAATGAAACGGACTAGAACATTGTCTTTGACAAATATCGCATATATTTTGATTGTGCATCATGAGCCTCTGAGGGCTGGCTGTTTACCATGTATGTTATTTTGTATAAATGTTAACAAGTTGCACTTTAAATATATTAATAAACTTAAGCTACTGCACTATAACATATTTTTGTGGAATGTCCACCCTGATTGTGTTTTAGCCGTATGCAATTTACGCATGTTATGCAAAGAATTATAATAAAATGTCATTAAACCAAACATTTACATTCTCACCGCTGTGTCTGGTGTGGTTCGAGCCCCGCTCTGGCCACATGTGAGACAAGCCAAGTTCTGCTTGCGGGTGTGTCAGGTGGTTTTTCTCGGGGTTCTCCCGTTTTCGCCCCACCTACTGATTGGCACCGTCTCATATGAGCTGAAATAATCTTGAAAGGGACGTTAAACTGAATCGAAAAAAAATATCAGAAGAGATGACATCATTACTTAAAGATAACATTACGAAAACATGCCCATATGATATACAGTAATTTTTTAAGGTCAAAAGTCGATAATTTTCAGAGGAAAATGTTTGATATTTTTCTTATTTTTGCTCAAAACATAGATTGTGGGTACACGTTAGAACCGCCTCGCCGAGGCGGTTCTAACGAGTACCCACAATCTATGTTTTGGAGCAATAATAAGAAAAATAGGCATACCCCTGCATACCCCAGTTTTACTATATAAAAGTGGGGTTTAACGGGGTATTCATTGCACGGATATGTTTTCCTGATGATACTGTTTATAAGACACTGTTTCAGTTCTTTAAGAAGACGCCACGCACTATGTCAATAGAATGTCGCTCAATGCGTTAACGTCGTTTTTATAAACATCGCGTCTATAGTATACCCTGCCTATAATAATTCCATAGCCTACAGCGCCGAAATTAATCAGGTGGATTCGTTGTTTCAATGATTATTTCGCCCCTTACCCTTTGCCAACGTTCATGTGCGGATCTTCGCACGTCGCAGATGCAAGCCACGTTATGACCATATACGCAATACAAGAGAGGACTTGATGTGTCAATGTTTGTCCAAGGAGGGGTCAATTAAACTTGAAACTGTCATCAAGTATAAAAATTTCTGCTTCAACAACCTCAAAAACACTTGTGCTATCATAAGGAACTACTGATATTTACTATTCTTTGTTTGAATAAACTTCAAATGCTTCCAAATTGCTATCGTAAAAACAGCCAGACTGCCAAAATTGGACATTTTTGGAAGAAATCGTCAACTAACCGTTCATGTGATGTAGTAAAAAGTCATTTTTTTTCTGGTTCGCATTCGTTGTGAGTATGCATCATAAATTTTCTGTCAGTTTTAAAGTATTTAAGAATTCAAGGCCCTAACATTTGTCAGTCTGTAAAACACCTTTGTCTTCGTGGTTTGATATTTTGTGCCAAAACAATGAAGCAGCGGTTCTTCTTTTTGACGTGTTTGTACATACTTGTCCACAAAACTTTCGGTGAGTACCCATACTATTATTTTGCCTCTGTTTCATCTCATTTTATATTATCATGTTACATACATGTCAGATCTGAAACTTGATGAAAGCTAACTTCAATGATGAAACATACCATCAGGTAAGCATGGCACAACCCCTTAAAACCCCACATTTATATAGAAAAAACTGGGGTTTGCAGTGGTATACCTAATTTTGTCATTTTTTGATCTAAAACATACAAATTGTGGGTACTCCTTAGAACCGCCTCAGCAAACCGGTTCTAACGTGTGCCCACAATATAATTTCTGAACGAAAATATAAACCAAAAAAAAAATAAATAAATAAATAAATAAAATAAAAATAAAAAAGTAAAATAAAATTGAATCCAATGAAATTTTCAATTTTTGCTTCTGAAAAAAAATCTGTATGTTGCATGGGGGCAGTTTTCGTAAGGACATCCAAGATTAATATCATCTGTGTGTCGTACAATATACGACCAGCTTTTGGCGTATATCATTGATGATACTATTAATATAATGGAATATTTGAGAAAGGTATTTTATCAATTTGATAATATACTAAACAGAACAACAACAAATAAATAAATAAAATAGAAACATAAACACGCCACTTTATGCTACCAATGTTTGTTGTTGTTTTTTCTGCCTATAATAATAATAATAATAATAATAATAATAATAATAATAATAACAATTGTGAATTTGTGAATTATTTCGCCTACTATAGGTGCAGCTCCAGTAATCTCTGCTCCTACCCCAAATCAAGATTTTCCCTTTCCTGAAGGTGCCACAGGACGAACAGTCACAACGGTAAAACTTGATTTCAGTCATATTATTTCAGTGAATACCTTCTTTTTTTCATTTGCGAACACAAATAAACGGCACGGCTGATATTTGCTGCATGGATAGTACAAACCCTCTTAGTCTTGACATTTCACGCCTTTAGCCGTCTTCTGTGCTTGTACAGCACATTTTGTCTGCCGTGGTTGGAAAGCCTGGAGACATGCGGCTCATGTCAGATTATCTATTGGCAAACTATATACATTTATAAGTGTTGATGGGTCATTCAACTACTGCTATATGTACATTGAGTTTAAATGTCTTCTTCAGACTCGTGTTCTATATTTTGTTCGATGTTATGTTACACAGTTGTAAGCAAACACGCTTTATGAAGTTAATCCGCCGTTTATTTGTTTTCTAGAAAAGTAAATGATTTAGGACAACATGCTTTCATAGAACTGTGGCCTTGAGTACGATAGAAAACACAGGAGAATGCTTGTTTGTTTGTTTGTTTGTCTGTATTTAGGCTAAACGTCCAAGTCAACAGTTTTTCAGTCATCTTGGGACGGAGCCATTGCTTTCTGGGTTTTAACCAGTACTCTGAGGAGTTAATGTGTCTTCTTCAAGTACACAACACGGGGCCGCCGATATGGCTCGAACCGTCCCCGGACCATTCGAATCTCTACCATTTCCGAACAGGTCCGATTCATACCGACCTGTACAGTCACAGAAAAGAGCTAGAAGCTTGAAATTTCGGATTTGAGTAGAAGAGGAACTGTACTATATATCCGAGTAGTGAAAACAAAGGCGCTGATCAGCTTGCGATGCTCTACCACTACGCCACAGCTTGCGTATTTATCTCCTCAATATGAAATGCTCTTATTGAAACGAAATTGAACGATTCGTACGTGTGGTTCTTTCTCACATTTTACATGATATGAGCCGCCGCATGGGAAAACCAACAATCTGCATAGGCGAAAACAAATGCGCAGATCAGCTTCGCAGTAACAGCGAAGCTGATCAGCGCCTTTGTTTTCACTACTCGGATATATAGTACAGTTCCTCTTCTACTCAAATCCGAAATTTCAAGCTTCTAGCTCTTTTCTGTGACTGTACAGGTCGGTATGAATCGGACCTGTTCGGAAACCAGTTTGTTTGTTTTCCCACGAAGCGGTTCAATTGTATTATTTAGGTAGTTGCATCTGATGCTGATGGTGGCACAGTAACATATTCTATAACAAGCCAGACACCAACAGCCTTCTTCGCGATTGACGAAACTAGTGGCGACCTAACAACAGCAACCGAAATTGACTACGAGGCGATTGCGGGGGACAATAAGGCTACCACCGTGGATGTACTGTATGTACATGTAAAATATACATTGGAAAATGGAAAATGCCATCCTTAAGATGTCAAAATTTGAATTTTATTCCCCCCCCCCCCCCCAAAAAAAAAAAAAAAAAAAAAAAATATATATATATATATATATATATATATATATATATATATATATATAAAGTAGAGAAATTAAGATGTACTAAATTGGCGAAGGTAGGTTTCGAACCCGCAGACTTCGGCTTCGGCGCCTAGCTATACAGGGCCATCCCCTCTACCGACTGCGCTACTACGCTCCTTAAAAAAAGGAGTTATCATAGCTCAGGTTTAGAGGCGATTTCCCTGCATAACCCGTCTGATAGGTTACTATTTTTCGTTGTGCAAGCACACTCGTCTATATACATGGAATAACTGGATCCTATGGATAGGATGCCAAAGCTTGGAAATAATATTTTCATATCAAAGATATACAAACTTCAACAGCTATTCCTACCAAGATCATTTCTGATACAAGTACATCGGAAAAATTATAAAGTAGAGAAATAAAGATGTACTAAATTGGCGAAGGTAGGTTTCGAACCCGCAGACTTCGGCTTCGGCGCCTAGCTATACAGGGCCATCCCCTCTACCGACTGCGCTACTACGCTCCTTAAAAAAAGGAGTTATCATAGCTCAGGTTTAGAGGCGATTTCCCTGCATAACCCGTCTGATAGGTTACTATTTTTCGTTGTGCAAGCACACTCGTCTATATACATGGAATAACTGGATCCTATGGATAGGATGCCAAAGCTTGGAAATAATATTTTCATATCAAAGATATACAAACTTCAACAGCTATTCCTACCAAGATCATTTCTGATACAAGTACATCGGAAAAATTATAAAGTAGAGAAATAAAGATGTACTAAATTGGCGAAGGTAGGTTTCGAACCCGCAGACTTCGGCTTCGGCGCCTAGCTATACAGGGCCATCCCCTCTACCGACTGCGCTACTACGCTCCTTAAAAAAAGGAGTTATCATAGCTCAGGTTTAGAGGCGATTTCCCTGCATAACCCGTTTGATAGGTTACTATTTTTCGTTGTGCAAGCACACTCGTCTATATACATGGAATAACTGGATCCTATGGATAGGATGCCAAAGCTTGGAAATAATATTTTCATATCAAAGATATACAAACTTCAACAGCTATTCCTACCAAGATCATTTCTGATACAAGTACATCGGAAAAATTATAAAGTAGAGAAATAAAGATGTACTAAATTGGCGAAGGTAGGTTTCGAACCCGCAGACTTCGGCTTCGGCGCCTAGCTATACAGGGCCATCCCCTCTACCGACTGCGCTACTACGCTCCTTAAAAAAAGGAGTTATCATAGCTCAGGTTTAGAGGCGATTTCCCTGCATAACCCGTCTGATAGGTTACTATTTTTCGTTGTGCAAGCACACTCGTCTATATACATGGAATAACTGGATCCTATGGATAGGATGCCAAAGCTTGGAAATAATATTTTCATATCAAAGATATACAAACTTCAACAGCTATTCCTACCAAGATCATTTCTGATACAAGTACATCGGAAAAATTATAAAGTAGAGAAATAAAGATGTACTAAATTGGCGAAGGTAGGTTTCGAACCCGCAGACTTCGGCTTCGGCGCCTAGCTATACAGGGCCATCCCCTCTACCGACTGCGCTACTACGCTCCTTAAAAAAAGGAGTTATCATAGCTCAGGTTTAGAGGCGATTTCCCTGCATAACCCGTCTGATAGGTTACTATTTTTCGTTGTGCAAGCACACTCGTCTATATACATGGAATAACTGGATCCTATGGATAGGATGCCAAAGCTTGGAAATAATATTTTCATATCAAAGATATACAAACTTCAACAGCTATTCCTACCAAGATCATTTCTGATACAAGTACATCGGAAAAATTATAAAGTAGAGAAATAAAGATGTACTAAATTGGCGAAGGTAGGTTTCGAACCCGCAGACTTCGGCTTCGGCGCCTAGCTATACAGGGCCATCCCCTCTACCGACTGCGCTACTACGCTCCTTAAAAAAAGGAGTTATCATAGCTCAGGTTTAGAGGCGATTTCCCTGCATAACCCGTCTGATAGGTTACTATTTTTCGTTGTGCAAGCACACTCGTCTATATACATGGAATAACTGGATCCTATGGATAGGATGCCAAAGCTTGGAAATAATATTTTCATATCAAAGATATACAAACTTCAACAGCTATTCCTACCAAGATCATTTCTGATACAAGTACATCGGAAAAATTATAAAGTAGAGAAATAAAGATGTACTAAATTGGCGAAGGTAGGTTTCGAACCCGCAGACTTCGGCTTCGGCGCCTAGCTATACAGGGCCATCCCCTCTACCGACTGCGCTACTACGCTCCTTAAAAAAAGGAGTTATCATAGCTCAGGTTTAGAGGCGATTTCCCTGCATAACCCGTCTGATAGGTTACTATTTTTCGTTGTGCAAGCACACTCGTCTATATACATTATCTTTGCGTGCCATGGCAAAACACTAAAATATATATATATATATATATATATATATATATATATATATATATATATATATATATATATATATATATATATATATATATATATATATATATATATATATATATATATATATATATATATATATATATATATTTTAGTGTTTTGCCATGGCACGCAAAGATAATTGGAAAGTAAAAACAGTAGGCATATGCATTGATACAACTGAATTCAAAATCCCACGAAAACGCTATTTCAAGTAGATAATTTATCCATGCAAAATGTTGTTTTACTTTTATTTCTAAACAATAATATCTTGAAAAAAAACAAAAAAACATGTTAACATTTATAAACCAAAGCAACGATGACCTCTATAATCCCATTATGTAAACATGTCTTGGCAAAGGTCACTTTGGTTCCGTGTTCCGTTAACAGGTAAACGGGACAACGTTGGTTATGGGGAGGTGACAATCAACAATGCAAGGGTTATAATAAAATGGTGCTTTAACACATTCGAATAAACAAAAGGAGGAAACTGTTCGAGCTTGTATAAGAAATGCAAGACTGGGCTATTTCATATTCTTTGTTGCTAGGGCGAGGTCATCAACTGCAGAAACGGACACGGCCTCTGTGAGGTTCACCGTGACTATTACTGATGTAAATGATAACACACCCACGTTCACGGCTGGGGTGTTCTGCAAGGCGATCCCTTCCAATTCGACACAAGGTGAGTAGACTACTATTTTTCTTTCTTTCTTTCTTTCTTTCTTTCTTTCTTTCTTTCTTTCTTTCTTTCTCATTTAATTCTTTCTTTCTCATTTAATTCTTTCTTTCTTTCTCATTTAATTCTTTCTTTCTTGCTTTCTGTCTTTCTTTCTTTATTTATTCATCACGAAAACATGTCCGTGTAATGTATACCCCATTATACCCCACTTTTATATAGCAAAACTGGGGTACGCAGGGGTATACCTTTTTTCTTATTTTTGCTCCAAAACATAGATAGTGGGTACTCGTTAGAACCGCCTCGGCGAGGCGGTTCTAACGTGTTCCCACAATCTATGTTTTGAGCAAAAATAAGAAAAGTATCAAAATTTTTCAGTTGAAAATTTTCAATTTTCTTCGTTTATTGCATGGGTGTTTAGTTATTGCTTCTGGATTTTTCAGCTGTATATCCATGGTCAACAAATAAGTGAGCCATCGTTAAACTCTTTACATAGAGCATTTTAAAGTGGGTTATATAGAGATGCAGTATAAAATGATGCTAGTTTTGAAGAATACCTCGGCAGTAATTTCGTAACACATGTAAATGTGGCCGCGTGGGAGCTAGTTTTATTCTAAGACTAGTGAATAAAAATTAAAACTGAGATCCTTTAGACGTGAAACGCACCGTTTCATGAGAATCATTTTCCTTGTTTCTAATTTACTACAGACAACCCGTGATTAATTTCTAACACTTCATACTTCTCTTTGTCGCCAATATAAATCTGTTAAAAGATTTGAAACACCTGGATGGCTAGACTAATTGCCTGGTCATGCGCGGATCCAGAGAATTTACTCAGAAGGGGGAGGGGGTAGGGGTCCAAATTCCCAGAAGGGGTCTGACGAAAATTTCAACATGGCCAAAATTAATAATCTGTAAATTCCAGGGGGGGGGGGGGGGGGGGTCCGGACCCCCTGTTCCCCCCCCCTCTGGATCCGCCCATGCTGGTTGTAATATAATATTATGGTCGATTTCGATGTTCAGGTACGACAGTGGGGACCTACGCCGCTACAGACGCCGATGGTACTGCTGCTCACAACACTATAGCATACGCTATTGCAGGTCAGTAACATTTGAGCCGCAGCGAGAGAAGACCGGTCTTCGGGGTTTCAGAACAGGTCCGACACAAACCGACCTGTGCAACAACCCTCAATGTTCATGTTGAGACATTTGATGGACAGCCAAACAATATACAGAAAATTTTAGAACTGTAAAAATTGAACAAAAATAATAATCAGTTTTTTGTTCAAGCCGCCTCTGCAAAGCGTTTCCACGGCTAACAAACCTTTAAATGCGTAACCGCCGGTTAAGAAAGAAAATCCGATTCACGCCCTTCCGGTTCCGCAAATATAGACCAAGAAAAGGTAAACAAAACATACACTACTAGGATCGATTGATGATTATATTTTAGTACAGAAATATATCGATTATCTATGAATGCTATTTTGTCACTTATTTACTATTGTAACTCAGCAACAAAGTAGCTCGCAAAATAATTTGATGGTCTTTGAGTTATTTATTCCCTTCTTCGAACCTGTTGTTCCAACAAGGCCAAAGTCGGCGAAATAGAACTAAAAATTGGACAATTTGCTGGTAAATATAAAATTTTAGTGATTGTTCCACGACAAATTTACAGATATGTATTAACTAAATTGCATCTGATGTCTGTGCCAGTATTTCGTTGTGTTAGTGCCCGTCATTATCGATTTGAAGGGAAGGAAAAGATGGGTACGCATTTAATCATTAAAATATGAAGGATATATTTCAAGATACGTTTGAAAACCTCAACCTGTTCAAGTTGTGGTATTTATTTCCCTGTAAAGCGTTTTGAAAGACATAAAACCAAGAAAAAACAAATTAAAGTATACAGAATGCTGTAAAATCGTCTTCATGAACAGGAATATCATGCATGTGAACTATTGTATTACATGTATTTCATAGACAGTTTGTATTATTTCATATCAAACATTTTCACTGCAAATATCACAAACACACAAAATTTGAGTAAGCAACTATTTAAAAAGGACGAGAGAATGTGACTATTATCTTCAGCGTAAAACAATCAACAAAAACAAAAACTTTAATACATGGGGTCTATAATGACTCTATAATGATGCTATCATTCTAATGATTAAATTCGTAACCGAAATGTTGACACAGCTTTTAACCACATATGCATAGAATGCATTGGCCAGAGGCAACGAAACTGTCACCAGACCTCACACAATATTAAAATCATCTGCGCACTGTATTGCTATCTGTTAATATGGACGTAATGAGCTGAAATCTAAAAATATCCCTGCGACTGACCCACATTTTCGTCGAGTACAATGCAATCCCAACATGTGTTTTGGGGTAGGGAATAAAAATCATGATTATAAAGAAAAAAAATTCTGGAAATCCTTTGGGGTCCAAATATAGCAATGTCTAACTAATAAAATAGCAGTGAGAGAATTATAATATTTGTCTTCGAATCGAAATATTTTACTCGGAAACACGAGCTGCAAAAGTTTGTTTACCTTTTGTTGGTCATCTGATGCGAAACCGGAAGAACATGAATCGGATTTCTTTTCTTAACCGCGGTTACGCATTTAAAGGTTTGTTAGCCGTGGTTTCTACGAAAGCCCACAATCTGTTTAGAAGTATGAATTAGAAATCTGTATACCCCAGTATACACATGTACCCTAGTTTTTCTATATAAAAATATAAATCCAGGATAAAAGTAGGCGTTATGGGGTATACTTTTCATGGACATAGCTAGCTTGCTTTAATTAAACTTACCACGTGGTTTTGGTACTTATTTTGGTACATAATTTTTGTACAGGTGCGGGCTGACAACCATACTAGCTTTTCATTTGTCAACACAGGTGACATACTGTTCTGACTGACTAAATATACTCACTTAATGTCACTGCTGCCTAGCTTTAATTTATTGATTTTTATACTGATTTTATAATACAGGCGGAGATGACAACCCAGCTAGGTTTCAAATCGACAACAGTGGTGAAATAACGACAACTGGGGAGGCTTTGACCGTGAAGACATATGCCCTCAATATCACCGCAAGTGATGGGGTAAACACAGGAATGACCACAGTAAATGTGCCAATAGACGGGAGTTGTGATGAAAATGGTGGTGGAAACGGTGCCAGTATGAACGCGGCAGCGGTGTCTGTGTTCCTGGTACATCTCCTTGCTTTGCTAACTATGTAAAAAGGAGATGGTACACTTAATCCTAGAGACTTTAGACTGTTTATTATACTGAACAAACGTGAAAACGCTGAGTATACATTATAATTGCAGTATATTTATCTGGCTATCGTCGCCGGTTTGTAACGAGCCACTGATGATGGTTCAGAAATTGCGCAATATGGCCCATACTACCTCCCTTTGAACGTTCGCACTGCTTCCAAAGGATCGAACTTTTATATTTTATACATGTGCTCGTATGTTCCAACATTTCCAACATCTAATGATCAATAATACTGTAAAAATTGCATAACATTAAAGATTAACTTTCCCATCATTTGGCT
Organism: Rugalucina vietnamica; assembly: GCA_964017185.1. Taxonomy (NCBI): domain Eukaryota; kingdom Metazoa; phylum Mollusca; class Bivalvia; order Lucinida; family Lucinidae; genus Rugalucina; species Rugalucina vietnamica. The sequence continues at coordinate 1,360,816 of OZ024884.1, read as the reverse complement.
ATAATTTGCTAAACGTTTTTAGGTTCATATATTCTTTTCTGTAAATGCCAAAATAATTGTGTCATGCGCATTACTTTAGTAAAAACAATATGTGTAGCTTTTTCACGTTTGTTCAGTATATTTGTAGAAAGTCTGCAAAGAGGTCCTAAATAGGTGTATATGTAGTCCGTATGAATGGAACTAATGTTCCTGATTTGGACTTTCATTCATGTAAATGTAGATAGCTTTTAAACCAAGTTAAAACAATAAAACTAAAGATCCCAGTATGTATTCACCTCGACTGCTACAAGTCATATTAAAGCCAGATGTACGTAATTGACCTCACTGTAGAATATTTTTATTTTTTGCATGTGAGTGTATTTTGATGTCCTACATACGAAAATGAAAAGAAATCGATACCGTTCCGAGCTTGTTTTCGAGATATATGCCTTCAAAATCGTCAAATTTGAGAGCAAAAATACATTGACGTCAACGTAAAATGCGATTTCTAGACCCCTTTTTTGTTAATTTTCTTGATATATTTAAAACAAATCCACGGTAGGATTTTTTAAAAAACTGATATGTATTAGAGAAATTCCTGAACTACAAGTAGATAACGAGAAAGTCCTTAGTTACCGGATTCGTTTTCCTGCCATAAGCGTGCGAAGAGAAGTAGTCGTTCTGAATTCAGTACGTTTTACGCGCGACGTCGATTTTGCGCCAAAATCTCCGACGCTGTTTAGTATTCAATATTGCTGTCGCAAAAATGATGTTTTCCTCGATATAACAAGTCTAAGTCCACAATCTATATTTTGAGCAAAAATAAAAAAAATAATATAAAATGATTACATATCTGAAGTCCTCTGCATAATTGCATGGACATAGTTTCGTATTCCGAACGTAAACTGACGCTAGAAATGACGTTTCGAGCGAAAACTGACGTTACAAATGCGGCGTAAAAATGACGTTTCGACCCCTAGATACGCACGTTCCTTTGAGCGCCTTCAATTACCTACATCTGGCTTTAATGTGCATATACAAGTTGCAATGAAGGCACAAATCTTCCACAATCAAAACGTGAACAGTTCAATGACTTTAAACGACCGGGTACTAAACATATCCCAGATTTATCATAGACAGTAAACGGTGTGGTATAGGAGACCGGCAACTGATCACGTAAACATATCCCGGAGCTCCGAAGCTCTAGCAATTAAAGTAAATGATTGGACGATAATTATTCTGATTAAAAGCATTTCGTCTTGTACAACTGGAAAAAATACTTTCCTTCAAAATGGTTTATAAGAATCAGTGACAGTCTTGGGGGTCTGATGCCCCGTTTTCAAAAGACCAGAACAATTTATCAAAGGTCCTGGTGGTGGTATTTCATGATTAGGGCCATAGCCCAATGTATTCTGAGCCTATAACTATTAAAGGTTTTGACTATTTCCTCCATATAGTTTAAAAAAGGCGATTTTAGCGGGGGTGGGGGTCAAAATTTCATATGTGAGAAAAATTAAATTTTTCGCTTTTCCTTGCTTGTAGTCCTTTAATTCCACTACTGTATCATATTTTGGGCATGCAACACTGTGTTGAGTGCGATAAACACGCATTATGCCATTGAAATAAAATTGAAATATTAAAACGTCAACATTTTGGGTACAAACCTTTAGCAGTTACCTGTATAATATTATTGTCCCAGTACTACCAAAGATAAAAGAAGACACTGGTACCTCATGAGAAAACCTGCTATTTTTATATACAAAACGATATACATGTACCCAGATCTGCGATGACCAGCCAGCTACTCAGAATCCTGTCATTAATTAACATAACTTCAATCCATCTTCTATGTGTTGCACAGCTTGATTAGAGTTTAATCTTAACCAATAACATTTTCTCCAGAGACGGCCCATTGTGACAAAACTCGGTCACACTGAGCAACTTTGCATGAATATTTACCTGTATAAACCTGTAATAACACGGCCTTCAGTGTATTTATTTTTATGATTCAGTTTAATGCCCCGTTTAAGATTATTTCAGCTCGTATGAGATGGACCAATCAGTAGGTGGGCGAAAACACGAGAACCCAGACAAAAACCGCCAGGCACAACCGCAAACAGAACTTGGCTTCTCTCACATGCGTCCCGTTTCAGTGTAATGGATGTGTCGTAGTGATTCTAATCATAAACTTTATTTTTGGTTCAGTTAGATTATGGCCGAACATCCTTTAATAGTAACAATTTATCAGTCATTTTGGGATTTAGTCACGTATTACTTCTTGTACCCAGTACTCTGGGGAGTTGATGTGTCTAAGGCACAGCACGGCTCCCAACGATTGGATCAAACTCAGGGCCTCTATTTAGAGTCGGTTGCATTAAAGAACTGAAAGATACTGTACATATTTTGATGCCTAACACGGTATAATATGCAAATAGTTTTATGAGAATGAATGGCAAATTGTGTAAACATCCTAAAAGTTGGTAATTTGAAACTTCACGTATTGTACCAATGACAAAGATATTTCAAGTTCCCATAGTACTGACTTATGGTGGCCATAGACAGTGGTGGCATCGTACCGACGTGACTGAAAAGTTGTTGATTTGGAAGTTAATACATTTTTTAAAAACGTAAAACAATCCACCAATGTTTCTGTTTGTGGTGCAAGAGGTTACTGGCCGTGTAAACAAGTGGACAATATTAGTATAGAATGATTTCAAAAGTTTGTTCCACAGAATGTACAGTACCCTCATTTTATGGGGAATGGAACATAAAAAGTGGTTATAAATCATGCAGATTTGGGTTAATTTTGGAAACAAATGTATATATGCATTTTTTGTACTTTATACATGGCTTACAATTTAACTTCTGTTTCGTTTTTTTTTATTTTCAAGTTTAAAACAATTTCACATACTTTGGCTCTAGTAATGAGATAACATTTTGGGCTGTAGGGTAGTGTCCCCCCCCCGAGTCCCAGAACGCCATTCACATATTTTATGTAAAATGTGACAATGCATTCACATGCAAAAGGATTTCTTGGGACTCGGGGGGGAACAATGTTAAATAAATACTTTGCTATTTTTTTATATGTTTAATACAAAATATGCCCATTTTAACTCAAAAATAAAGCAGTACATCTTTTTAAACAAAAACCTCAATAAAATATCATGAACTATGGACTACTAGCAAGCATGTATAAAAAACAAAAGCATTTGACCAAAATTTATTTTTCTCAAAATCTGAGGCAGCTATACATTATAACTCCCATTACCACCGTCAGAGGTCCTTTACAACCTGGTGCACTTAAATTGTGTTCGTTGTTCTTTCTGGTTGACTTTGAAAATGGGATCAGGTGTCTTCACCATGCAACAAGTGAGAAATAAGCTGGAGATGGTATAGTTTTATTTTTTGATCATTTATCTTGTATCCATTGACTTAAATTTCAGGTGATTTGGACCTCGGACTGAATGACTTTCTGTCTTTCAGAAGGGAGGGGCCCGACAACGAGTTGAAATTATAGGCTAAACGGGGCCTGTTCAGGTCCACCGCGGTTTAAATATCATCTTTCTTTTGCTCTGGTATTGTACTGTTGAGGCATCAATTCTGCTTTATCATAATTTCGTCGTTTTCTGTCATCGTCTGCTTTACTAAAAGTAAAAGAAGGCAAAGATAAGGAAATGACGCTATCAAAAAGAAATTCCCACTTCAAAAACCGAGGTGGGAAAAATCCCAACTAACAATCAGGTACTAATACTTAGAAAACATATAGCAAGCCGAGTAAGCAGCTATTTTCCAATGGGTGACCACGCAGTCACCCAAAGTTAACTAAAATATGAAAACATACATAATTACATAAATGTGTTAATAGCACAAAAATTCAACACTAAGACATAAAACAATACGAATCACCACAGAAGTATCGCCTTAGACGATCAGTAATATAAAATTACTGACGGGCTTAAATCAATTTTACAGGCGCCTAACCTCACCCTCAGCTTCTGTAGTTGCGCAAAACATTTAGTTAGTTGTTCGGTCCTCGTGGTGAATCTGTTACTAGTCAATGAATCATCAAGGACGAACAAATAAACCACGAAAACCAACAAGATGAATAAAAACGAGTACTCACAGATCCAATAAGCAGTCCAGATATGGAGATCCCTGGGGGCCAAATAACTGACTGAAAATCCGGAACAAAAGAAAAACACCAGTTGAACCCCGGTGGGCCAAGCAACAGACAAGAAGGCCCGGCCCCAACCAACTAAAATGAATATGTTTTAGTCGGGACCATCATAGCGTCTGACACCCGACCCACCGGCGTGCAGTTAAAGAAGCGGGCAGCATAGCTATCAACCATAACTAATTACACAGGCTGTCGCTTAACATTTCAGTTATAACCTATATGTCTGTAATGTGTAATGATTTTTCTGAACAAAAAAAATAATTCTGTCCAATAAGTTTCTTAAATTTGTAAACCAAGTCACCACAAAACTCTGGTTCCGAAAGGCCCTCACGCAAAAGCGTCTCTAACCCAAAACTAAAGTTAAAAAATCAATTCATAGTGTCTACAATAAAAATTTAGAAAATGTTTTTCGAAGTTTACGATACCGATAGCGCTGCTGGAGAAGTTTTGCAGTTAAACATTTATTTCGAGCGTTGAAGTCCGTAACATTATTGCAGACTCTAGCAAACCTAATAAGTTGCGAAATGTATACACCATAATAAGCACGACGAGGAACATCACCAAAAACGGAAAATCGCAGTCATCGCGCTTATCATAAATTTTAGAAGAAACAAATCCATTTGCAATCGAAAGGTGTAAATCTAAAAAGGGGGCTTCGGCATCAGTGGTATTGGATTCGTTCAACTGTAGTTCAGGTGGATAAATTTGACTGACCATACCAAGGGTTGTCAATGTTTAAAAGGTCATCGAGATACCTGGAAGTCGAATGAAAAGCCTTGGTAATAAATTTAAGGTGGGACTGCTGTGGTTCACATTTGCGAATTGATGTGATTCCCATGAGTTTTATGTTGGTATGACTTTGTGGCCACCCTACTATGATTTGGCTTTACGCCTAGCCCTCTGCATTTTATTTGTTATTTGCACTGTGACCACCTCACTTCGATAGCTGCTCACCCTGCTTTCCATTACAAATGTTATAAGTTTATATTTCTTAACATGATTTTCTTATTGCTTGTTTATATTTGTGTATACTAGAGCCACTGCAGAAGATGAGGGTGGGGTAAGGCGCCTGCAAAATCGATGTACCCCCCCCCCCTCCAGTAATTTTATATTACTGATAGTTCCAAGGCGATACTTATGTTGTTATTCCACTTGTACTTTTGGAGTCGAATTTTTGTGCTGTATGAATCTTATGTACATTTTCATATTTTTATTTAAGTTCGGGTAATTGAGTGGCCGCCCATTTGGAAGTAGCTGCTCACTCGGGTTACGATATGTTTTTTAAGTATAAGTACCTTATTCTCAATTTAGTTTTTCCAACCCTGGTTTTCGGAGTAGGAATCTTTTTCTGATTGCGCCTTTTCCTGATCATTGCCCACTTGTACCTTTTTTGACAACATCAGGTATATTATCATTGTGAAGAGAATTCATGAAATCTCTTTCGTAACAGTATAAAAATAAATCCACGACGAGAAGGGCGGAATTTGTACCCATCGAAATCCCAACTTGTCTGTATAACTTGGTCCCAAATCTGATATAAATATTACCCAGGATATAGGATAATTTATATATAAGGCGTCGTTTACATTCTGACATGATCAAAGTGTATACCGACTTTGGTCAGAGGAAGTGAAAGAAGCCTTTCTGTCATTACTGGCCAAATAAAGTGAACCGTAGTTTCAATGCCCTTTCGAAGATCCACTCCATCAAATCCGGAAGTTTTTCTTTAATTGGATTATGAGGCAATGTGGTATACAGAGTAGAAAAATTATATGAGGACAAGCTCGTCGCAGGGAACCCTCAACACTTCAATTTACTGAGTACCTCGCCAGAACTTGTATTGACCAAAACCATTTTTTTTTTAAGTTTCATACACCCTCGCACAGTATCTTAAAACATAAAATTTAATATCTAAAAGACAGGCAGTTAATAATTTTGAAACTTCACTAGTAGTACATGAGCTGGAATTTGCAATAAGTCTAGCTTGATGTTTTTGACACGAGCGGAAGATTTTTTATCATATGGAATTTTCTCCAATGGTTGAACTATAACATTATTAGGAGAATGACCAGTGCATTTAAAATGCTTGTACAGAAAGGTATAATTATTTTTTGGGCTTTCTGATTCTGAGATAGTGTTTACCAAATCGTTTTTGCAAAAATCGATAAGTTTGTCAAAAATTGCATCTTGAAATGTTTAGTATTTCAACTTAGAACACATACAAGATCATTGATTTTCAGTCTAAATCAAAATCATTAACCACTGAAAATGTCCTACCATTCACAGATTAAGTGATAATAGTCTTAGAGCATTAATGATTGCAACAGTTGCACTTCTTGGCAATACATGGGTACAGTCCAGGTCTCTTGAACGGATTAATATACTTACGTAATATTGGTGACTTGAGTGGAGATAACCTAATTTGAAGATTATTACGAAACATATTAGAATTAGCAGCTCCATGTACATTTATGGTAAAGGCAGAAAATAGATTTAGAGGTGTCATCCTAACAGTAGGTAATAAATTGTGAAAATTGTGAGTAGAATGGGGAATGTTCAGAAGAAGCAGCATGCAACCTAGGGGAGTTAATGTAATTCCTAGTCTCTTTGTAATAGTCAAAGTTGCGAATCGTTGAAGCTGCCAAAAGAAGCGTGATACTTATATAGTTGGGAAACCAAGGAGAGATTTTGGCTAACCCTTGCACCCGAAAATAATACGGCTTAATTTTATATGGTTGAAAAGGTAATTGTATGGGGTATCTGAAACTACAGTATAGAAATCACGATCGACTTGCATAACAGCACAGCAGGCGTTTTTGTATGGTAGCCCATTAAGTACTTGTGAAAAATAAGATTGATAAACTATCAAATAACTTCTACCAGAATTAAGTACATTGGCTAAAATTCGGCAGATATAATGACTAACATTTGTATCAACATTCGTATCAAGGGTGGTTCTTTGCATGCAGTGGTTGTTGTTTTATAGACATTTGATTGAGCGAGCCCCAATTTTGCAATTTTACCTTTACACTTATTTGCCTCTGAGTCCATTTAAATGCATTTATTGCTCAAAAGCGCATTTTATGTTTATTTCTAAATATGTTTAAGTCAGTTATAGCAAAACGAATTAAGATTGATACGCCCCACAAAAATGTTCAAAAAGACATTTTTTAACATAATTTTTGTGTCTTCCAAACTTGATGAGTCTGAACACCATGCATCGCCAGATTGGCGTTTTTGAGGATTATATAAACTAAACACGTTCCTTTTTTAACAAACATTTGGCATTAATTGAGAGTCAAGTTGTGGAATAAATAGCGTTTGTGTATTACATTTTTTATTTTGTGCCGTTACTTAATATGAAAAGTCAGAGAGGAGATAAAAATAATTCAGTAATTTGTACCAATCTCTACAATTTCCTGCTTTGTTTTAGTCACTATATATACTCAGAGGAAAAAGTTAAGGCAGTGGGACCCCACCCATTTGGGCCTCAAGAAAATAATTGCCTGCTTGTGCCTCCAGGCAAAGCTTTCATATACTACTGACTGATCATCTGATTACTGGTTAACCGCTCTGGCTTGAGCCTGTCCAGGAAACGTGGTTCAAGTCAAATCATCCATACGTACAAGTCTTTTGTGGCTTAGTTGGATGGTTATATTTCAAACACTTGTTGGATGTAATGACATCCTCACTTTGAGTAAAAGCCCCACAAAATGGAGGCAACGTCCCAACATGACCTTAGCTGTTGGCTTGGACATAAAGCATCAATTCAAACAAACATACAACACATCCTGCTTTGTTTTTTTTTCTTCTGTATATACATATTTAATTCCTATCAACTGCAGTCGATATAATTTTTAATAGGGTTCTGAAGAATGTTTAAAGGTTTATCCTGACATGACGTCTTTCTCGGTATTGTGACCTGGACCATGTATACAATTTCTTGTTCTCCCTGTCTAAGGATACTCGACATGAATTGCGGCTTTGATTGACGAAGCAGTTTCAGGGGAGATGATCTTTCACAAGTTGCCCAAGGACACTGTCACAACGACCGTTCACCTGAGAGTTAGAGAGTACGTTCACTGGACAAAAGAAGTTGGTGTTTTTGCACTATATGGGCATGGAGGCCATCTTGGTAATGTGACCTGGTTTTAAACACATATTGGTTCCGCTTTCCTATTGATGCTCCTAATGAACTTTGGCTTTGATTGGCCAAGCGTTTTCAGAGGAAATGATGTTTGAATATTATGGTAATTTGCATGTATATTGTACCGGGTCGGGGCAAATGAGCCCCTTGAGTCAAATTTTATGTTCAGAATCATTGATGTTCAGTCCTACTGCCCATTTCCTGCAAGAGTTCCCTTCAAATGACATTTTAACAGTTCTATGCATATGCGATCTAAGTTGACCTTGCCGTAAAATAGGTCAAGGTCATCACAGGGTAATGATTTATATACATATATGTAGTACTTGAGTCATCAATGCCTCATGCCAAATTTAATTGAAATCGGCTCACCGATTCCGGAGAAGATTTTGAAGGGTTTATAACCATATATGGACATGGCGGCCAATTGAGTTATGTGACCTGGATAATGGTTCCCCTTCACATAAAATTTGACGAGTTCATTGACGAGTTAGAGTTTTACCACGAGGACCGAACAATTAACTAAATGTTGTGATCCACTGCAGAAGCTGAGGGTGAGGTTAGGATCCTGTAAACTAGTTTAAGTCCGCCAGATGATCGTTCCAAGGCGACGCTTCTGTGGTGGTTCTTATTGTTTTATGTCTTAGGTTTGAATTTTTGTGCTTTTAGCACCTTATGTACGTGTTTATAATTTTAGTTAAGTTTGGGTAACTGAGTGGCAGCCTGTTTGGAAAAAAAACTGCTCACTCGGCTTACGATATGCTTTCTTAGTACATGTATGAGTACCTGATTGTTAATTTTGATTTTTCCCATCTCGTTTTTTGGAGTTGGAATCTCTTTCTGATTGTCCGTTTTCTGATCATTGCCTACTATTAGCTTTCATATAAAATTTGGCTTTGATTGGTCAAGTGGTTTCGGAGAGAACTTTGTAAATGTGGACAGACGCATGGAAGGACGCTGGCTCGAGTACCATCCTATAAGCTCCCCATGAGCCTTCGGCTCAGGTGAGCTAAAATGATGGACAACGACGGACGGACGACTGACAGGTGATCGAATGTTGGGTATTTGCCTATTATATAAGCTCAACGTGTGAGCCGGACGGCTCATGTGAGCTATAAACAAAGTTTAAAACGTGAAAATACCTTGAAATAACAGCTCACTAAAGTCTGGATGACAAACGGCTGCTCATACCTTCAAATGCATTTTTAGTTCTAAGATGATAAGAGCATTGTATTTGGTTCAAAATTGGTGTACACTATTATATGCCTTCTCACATAGCGAGTGTGCATGAATGATAATTATTATAGACACATCAACGGCGTTCCATATGCACTGTTTTATCGAAATGCAATTCGCAGCGTATTTCTATACAGTGGTTCCATATCAAGCACTGTTCAGGCTACCAATATACAAAAACTCAAATATCGGGTGCAATTTTTTTTTGTCATTTTGCAAGATACGCGATTTCGGTTCCCCAACTAATATCGGTTATAGAATAAATTATGCACTTAATCGTAATGCAATTAATCTTAATGCAAAGATGGGTGAAGTTAGCCGAAGTAGCCTGACCAGCCGAGGTAGGCTACTTCGGCTGGCCGGAGTAGCCTGACCAGCCGAAGTAGCAGAAACTGCTGGCCGGAGTAGCCTGACCAGCCGAAGTAGCAGAAATTGATGGCATATGTAGCCGAAACAGCCGAAGCAGTTTTGGTTGCGAGCAGGACCAGGTGGGTGAAACTGCCTACATGAAACTTAAGGTCCATAGAAATTTGATCCCACCCAGTTATCTACACAGCCCAAGAAAAATATGGTTAAATGTGGAAAGGCAACAAATGAGTAAAAAAGAATTTTCTGAATTCAATGCCAGGTATCCATCTTCGACTGGTTCTTATCAAGGCGCCCCAGGTTTAGCGAGGTCAATATCTAGAGGGAACTGGTCCGTCAAGGTGCCTTTGCATCACATAGGACGGCTACACTATGAATCGCTGTTTTTTCTTTATTTTTGTTTTGGAAACGCGATTGGAAATGATCGTAGGTTAAAACTAAAAACTATAGAAGGTAGAGGTATTCATTTTGTCTAGCACTGCTGAACATACCAGTTAATTGAGCTAGCGACTAGGAAGGAGTTTAATCATAACAAGAAAAATATTAAGAAGTAAACGAGAAGCAGGACGACTAGCTCTTCCCCGACAGGGTAACCATTTGACAAACATGCAAACACAAAGGTGACGAGTCCAACAAAGACAGAGAATGGGAACAAAAATGGTACATCAATAGGGGCAGAACTGGCCATCCTCGAATTTTCAAATACAGAAATACAAATCAAAGTAGACTTACAGACATATTAAGATACAAACAACTTAAACATAAATCCCAACAGAACCGTTCCGGAACAGCCAGTAAAGAACTAATAAGACGGCAAAATAGGAGTACAAAGATGACCGAAAATGGAAATTTCTATATAGTATTGCAATGTGTCGGTACCAACTCGGGCTGGTTTCTCACAGAACCCCACCGAGTTTAGGGAGTTCGAGACCCAGTGGGGCTTGTAGTCCATACAAGTGCCTTTACAGCCCATAGGTCGGTTATACTGGGAAAACTCTGGTTCGTCGGAAATTTCAACTCAAACATTGGGAAACGTGAACATTCATGGGCTTGGGGGTGGGGTATGAGGCACCCCTGTCATTGACGTGCGCGGAGATTAGGGAGCAAGCGACCTAGTGGGATTTACAGTGCAGGGATTTACTTTCAGACCACATAAGCGGCTATGCCGGGAAGACTCTAGTTTTCGAGAAATAGGGGTACAAAGATGACCGAAAATGGAAATTTCTGTATAGTATTGCAATGTGTCGGTACCAACTCGGGCTGGTTTCTCACAGAACCCCACCGAGTTTAGGGAGTTCGAGACCCAGTGGGGCTTGTAGTCCATACAAGTGCCTTTACAGCCCATAGGTCGGTTATACTGGGAAAACTCTGGTTTGTCGGAAATTTCAACTCGAACATTGGGAAACGTGAACATTCATGGGTTTGGGGGTGGGGTATGAGGCACCCCTGTCATTGACGTGCGCGGAGTTTAGGGAGCAAGCGACCTAGTGGGATTTACAGTAGAAGGGATGTACTTTCAGACCAAATAAGCGGCTATGCCGGGAAAACTCTAGTTTTTGAGAAATTGGGGTACAAATATGACCGAAAATGGAAATTTCTGTATAGTATTGCAATGTGTCGGTACCAACTCGGGCTGGTTTCTCACAGAACCCCACCGAGTTTAGGGAGTTCGAGACCCAGTGGGGCTTGTAGTCCATACAAGTGCGTTTACAGCCCATAGGTCGGTTATACTGGGAAAACTCTGGTTTGTCGGAAATTTCAACTCAAACATTGGGAAACGTGAACATTCATGGGTTTGGGGGTGGGGTATGAGGCACCCCTGTCATTGACGTGCGCGGAGATTAGGGAGCAAGCGACCTAGTGGGATTTACAGTAGAAGGGATTTACTTTCAGACCACATAAGCGGCTATGCCGGGAAAACTCTAGTTTTCGAGAAATAGGGGTACAAAGATGACCGAAAATGGAAATTTCTGTATAGTATTGCAATGTGTCGGTACCAACTCGGGCTGGTTTCTCACAGAACCCCACCGAGTTTAGGGAGTTCGAGACCCAGTGGGGCTTGTAGTCCATACAAGTGCCTTTACAGCCCATAGGTCGGTTATACTGGGAAAACTCTGGTTTGTCGGAAATTTCAACTCAAACATTGGGAAACGTGAACATTCATGGGTTTGGGGGTGGGGTATGAGGCACCCCTGTCATTGACGTGCGCGGAGTTTAGGGAGCAAGCGACCTAGTGGGATTTACAGTAGAAGGGATTTACTTTCAGACCACATAAGCGGCTATGCCGGGAAAACTCTAGTTTTCGAGAAATAGGGGTACAAAGATGACCGAAAATGGAAATTTCTGTATAGTATTGCAATGTGTCGGTACCAACTCGGGCTGGTTTCTCACAGAACCCCACCGAGTTTAGGGAGTTCGAGACCCAGTGGGGCTTGTAGTCCATACAAGTGCCTTTACAGCCCATAGGTCGGTTATACTGGGAAAACTCTGGTTTGTCGCAAATTTCAACTCAAACATTGGGAAACGTGAACATTCATGGGTTTGGGGGTGGGGTATGAGGCACCCCTGTCATTGACGTGCGCGGAGTTTAGGGAGCAAGCGACCTAGTGGGATTTACAGTAGAAGGGATTTACTTTCAGACCACATAAGCGGCTATGCCGGGAAAACTCTAGTTTTCGAGAAATAGGGGTACAAAGATGACCGAAAATGGAAATTTCTGTATAGTATTGCATTGTGTCGGTACCAACTCGGGCTGGTTTCTCACAGAACCCCACCGAGTTTAGGGAGTTCGAGACCCAGTGGGGCTTGTAGTCCATACAAGTGCCTTTACAGCCCATAGGTCGGTTATACTGGGAAAACTCTGGTTTGTCGGAAATTTCAACTCAAACATTGGGAAACGTGAACATTCATGGATTTGGGGGTGGGGTATGAGGCACCCCTGTCATTGACGTGCGTGGAGTTTAGGGAGCAAGCGACCTAGTGGGATTTACAGTAGAAGGGATGTACTTTCAGACCACATAAGCGGCTATGCCGGGAAAACTCTAGTTTTCGAGAAATAGGGGTACAAAGATGACCGAAAATGGAAATTTCTGTATAGTATTGCAATGTGTCGGTACCAACTCGGGCTGGTTTCTCACAGAACCCCACCGAGTTTAGGGAGTTCGAGACCCAGTGCGGCTTGTAGTCCATACAAGTGCCTTTACAGCCCATAGGTCGGTTATACTGGGAAAACTCTGGTTTGTCGGAAATTTCAACTCAAACATTGGGAAACGTGAACATTCATGGGTTTGGGGGTGGGGTATGAGGCACCCCTGTCATTGACGTGCGCGGAGATTAGGGAGCAAGCGACCTAGTGGGATTTACAGTAGAATGGATTTACTTTCAGACCATATAAGCGGCTATGCCTGGAAAACTCTAGTTTTCGAGAAATAGGGGTACAAAGATGACCGAAAATGGAAATTTCTGTATAGTATTGCAATGTGTCGGTACCAACTCTGGCTGGTTTCTCACAGAACCCCACCGAGTTAAGGGAGTTCGAGACCCAGTGGGGCTTGTAGTCCATACAAGTGCCTTTACAGCCCATAGGTCGGTTATACTGGGAAAACTCTGGTTTGTCGGAAATTTCAACTCAAACATTGAGAAACGTGAACATTCATGGGTTTGGGGGTGGGGTATGAGGCACCCCTGTCATTGACGTGCGTGGAGTTTAGGGAGCAAGCGACCTAGTGGGATTTACAGTAGAAGGGATGTACTTTCAGACCACATAAGCGGCTATGCCGGGAAAACTCTAGTTTTCGAGAAATAGGGGTACAAAGATGACCGAAAATGGAAATTTCTGTATAGTATTGCAATGTGTCGGTACCAACTCGGGCTGGTTTCTCACAGAACCCCACCGAGTTTAGGGAGTTCGAGACCCAGTGGGGCTTGTAGTCCATACAAGTGCCTTTACAGCCCATAGGTCGGTTATACTGGGAAAACTCTGGTTTGTCGGAAATTTCAACTCAAACATTGGAAAACGTGAACATTCATGGGTTTGGGGGTGGGGTATGAGGCACCCCTGTCATTGACGTGCGCGGAGTTTAGGGAGCAAGCGACCTAGTGGGATTTACAGTAGAAGGGATTTACTTTCAGACCACATAAGCGGCTATGCCGGGAAAACTCTAGTTTTCGAGAAATAGGGGTACAAAGATGACCGAAAATGGAAATTTCTGTATAGTATTGCAATGTGTCGGTACCAACTCGGGCTGGTTTCTCACAGAACCCCACCGAGTTTAGGGAGTTCCAGACCCAGTGGGGCTTGTAGTCCATACAAGTGCCTTTACAGCCCATAGGTCGGTTATACTGGGAAAACTCTGGTTTGTCGGAAATTTCAACTCAAACATTGGGAAACGTGAACATTCATGGGTTTGGGGGTGGGGTATGAGGCACCCCTGTCATTGACGTGCGCGGAGTTTAGGGAGCAAGCGACCTAGTGGGATTTACAGTAGAAGGGATGTACTTTCAGACCACATAAGCGGCTATGCCGGGAAAACTCTAGTTTTCGAGAAATAGGGGTACAAAGATGACCAAAAATGGAAATTTCTGTATAGTATTGCAATGTGTCGGTACCGACTCGGGCTGGTTTCTCACAGAACCCCACCGAGTTTAGGGAGTTCGAGACCCAGTGGGGCTTGTAGTCCATACAAGTGCCTTTACAGCCCATAGGTCGGTTATACTGGGAAAACTCTGGTTTGTCGGAAATTTCAACTCAAACATTTGGAAACGTGAACATTCATGGGTTTGGGGTGGGGTATGAGGCACCCCTGTCATTGACGTGCGCGGAGTTTAGGGAGCAAGCGACCTAGTAGGATTTTATAGTAGAAGGGATGTACTTTCAGACCACATAAGCGGCTATGCCGGGAAAACTCTAGTTTTCGAGAAATAGGGGTACAAAGATGACCGAAAATGGAAATTTCTGTATAGTATTGCAATGTGTCGGTACCAACTCGGGCTGGTTTCTCACAGAACCCCACCGAGTTTAGGGAGTTCGAGACCCAGTGAGGCTTGTAGTCCATACAAGTGCCTTTACAGCCCATAGGTCGGTTATACTGGGAAAACTCTGGTTTGTCGGAAATTTCAACTCAAACATTGGAAAACGTGAACATTCATTGGTTTGGGGGTGGGGTATGAGGCACCCCTGTCATTGACGTGTGCGGAGTTTAGGGAGCAAGCGACCTAGTGGGATTTACAGTAGAAGGGATGTACTTTCAGACCACATAAGCGGCTATGCCGGGAAAACTCTAGTTTTCGAGAAATAGGGGTACAAAAATGACCAAAAATGGAAATTTCTGTATAGTATTGCAATGTGTCGGTACCAACTCGGGCTGGTTTCTCACAGAACCCCACCGAGTTTAGGGAGTTCGAGACCCAGTGGGGCTTGTAGTCCATACAATTGCCTTTACAGCCCATAGGTCGGTTATACTGGGAAAACTCTGGTTTATCGGAAATTTTAACTCAAACATTGGGAAACGTGAACATTCATGGCTTTGGATGTGGGGTATGAGGCACCCCTGTCATTGACGTGCGCGGAGTTTAGGGAGCAAGCGACCTAGTGGGATTTACAGTAGAAGGGATTTACTTTCAGACCACATAAGCGGCTATGCCGGGAAAACTCTAATTTTCGAGAAATAAGGGTACAAAGATGACCGAAAATAGAAATTTCTGTATAGTATTCCAATGTGTCGGTACCAACTCGGGCTGGTTTCTCACAGAACCCCACCCAGTTTAGGGAGTTCGAGACCCAGTGGGGCTTGTAGTCCATACAAGTGCCTTTACAGCCCATAGGTCGGTTATACTGGGAAAACTCTGGTTTGTCGAAAATTTCAACTCAAACATTGGGAAACGTGAACATTCATTGGTTTGGGGTGGGATATGAGGCACCCCTGTCATTGACGTGCGCGGAGTTTAGGGAGCAAGCGACCTAGTGGGATTTACAGTAGAAGGGAAGTACTTTCAGACCACATAAGCGGCTAAGCCAAGAAAACTTTAGTTTTTGAGAAATAAGGGTACAAATATGACCGAAAAAGAAAATTTCTGTATAGTATTGCAATGTGTCGGTACCAACTCGGGCTGGTTTCTCACAGAACCCCACCGAGTTTAGGGAGTTTGAGACCCAGTGGGGCTTGTAGTCCATACAAGTGCCTTTACAGCCCATAGGTCGGTTATGCTGGGAAAACTCTGGTTTGTCGGAAATTTCAACTCAAACATTGGAAAATGTGAACATTCATGGGCTTGGGGGTGGGGTATGAGGCACCCCTGTCATTGATGTGCGCGGAGTTTAGGGAGCAAGCGACCTAGTGGGATTTACAGTAGAAGGGATGTTCTTTCAGACCACATAAGCGGCTATGCCGGGAAAACTCTAGTTTTCGAGAAATAGGGGTACAAAAATGACCAAAAATGGAAATTTCTGTATAGTATTGCAATGTGTCGGTAACAACTCGGGCTGGTTTCTCACAGAACCCCACCGAGTTTAGCGAGTTCAAGACCCAGTGGGGCTTGTAGTCCATACAAGTGCCTTTACAGCCCATAGGTCGGTTATACTGGGAAAACTCTGGTTTGTCGGAAATTACATCTCAAACATTGGGAAACGTAAACATTCATGGGTTTGGGGGTGGGGTATGAGGCACCCTTGTTATTGACGTGTGCGGATTTTAAGGGATTTACTGTAGAAGGGATGTACTTTCAGACCACGAAAGCGGCTATACTGGGAAAACTCTGGTTTTCGAGAAATAGGGGTACAAAGATGACCTAAAACGGAAATTTCTGTATAGTATTGCAATGTGTCGGTACCAACTCGGGATGGTTATTCACAGAACCCCACCGAGCTTAGGGAGTTCGTCACGTCAATGACAGGGGTGCCTCATACCCCACCCCCAAACCCATGAATGTTCACTTTTCCCAATGTTTGAGTTGAAATTTCAGACAAACCAGAGTTTCCCAGTATAGCCGACCTATGGGCTGTAAAGGCACTTGTATGGACTACAAGTCCCACTGGGTCTCGTACTCCCTAAACTCGGTGGGGTTCTGTGAGAAACCAGCCCGTTGGTGCCGACAAATTGCAAAACTAAACAAAAATTTCAATTTTCGGTCATATTTGTACCCCTATTTCTCGAACACTAGAGTTTTCCCGGCATAGCCGCTTATGTGGTCTGAAAGTACTTCCCTTCTTGTTTCTCACAGAACCCCACCGAGTTTAGGGAGTTACGTCAATGACAGGGGTGCCTCATACCCCACCCCCAAACCCATGAATGTTCACGTTTCCCAATGTTTGAGTTGAAATTTCCGACAAACCAGAGTTTTCCCAGTATAACCGACCTATGGGCTGTAAAGGCACTTGTATGGACTACAAGCCCCACTGGGTCTCGAACTCCCTAAACTCGGTGGGGTTCTGTGAGAAACCAGCCCGAGTTGGTACCGACACATTGCAATACTATACAGAAATTTCCATTTTTGGTCATTTTTGTACCCCTATTTCTCGAAAATTAGAGTTTTCCCGGCATAGCCGCTTATGTGGTCTGAAAGTACATCCCTTCTACTGTAAATCCCGTTAGGTCGCTTACTCCCTAAACTCCGCACACGTCAATGACAGGAGTGCCTCATACCCCACCCCCAAACCCATGAATGTTCACGTTTCCCAATGTTTGAGTTGAAATTTCCGACAAACCAGAGTTTTCCCAGTATAACCGACCTATGGGCTGTAAAGGCACTTGTATGGACTACAAGCCCCACTGGGTCTCGAACTCCCTAAACTCGGTGGGGTTCTGTGAGAAACCAGCCCGAGTTGGTACCGACACATTGCAATACTGTACAGAAATTTCCATTTTTGGTCATTTTTGTACCCCTATTTCTCGAAAACTAGAGTTTTCCCGGCATAGCCGCTTATGTGGTCTGAAAGTACATCCCTTCTACTGTAAATCCCACTAGGTCGCTTGCTCCCTAAACTCCGCACACGTCAATGACAGGGGTGCCTCATACCCCACCCCCAAACCCATGAATGTTCACGTTTCCCAATGTTTGAGTTGAAATTTCCGACAAACCAGAGTTTTCCCAGTATAACCGACCTATGGGCTGTAAAGGCACTTGTATGGACTACAAGCCCCACTGGGTCTCGAACTCCCTAAACTCGGTGGGGTTCTGTGAGAAACCAGCCCGAGTTGGTACCGACACATTGCAATACTATACGAAAATTTCCGTTTTTGGTCATTTTTGTACCCCTATTTCTCGAAAATTAGAGTTTTCCCGGCATAGCCGCTTATGTGGTCTGAAAGTACATCCCTTCTACTGTAAATCCCACTAGGTCGCTTGCTCCCTAAACTCCGCACACGTCAATGACAGGGGTGCCTCATACCCCACCCCCAAACCCATGAATGTTCACGTTTCCCAATGTTTGAGTTGAAATTTCCAACAAACCAGAGTTTTCCCAGTATAACCGACCTATGGGCTGTAAAGGCACTTGTATGGACTACAAGCCCCACTGGGTCTCGAACTTGATAACTATGCTGCCTTCTTTAATTGCACGCCGGTGGGTCGGGCGTCAGACTCTATGATGGCCCCGACATAAAGCTATTCATTTTAGTTGGTTGGGGCCGGAGCTTCTTGTCTGTTGCTTGGCCCACCGGGGTCCAACTGGTGTTCTTCTTTTGCTCCGGAGTTAGTAGGTTATTCGGCGCCCAGGGATCTCCATCGTCGGGCAGCTTACTCAGTCTGTGAGTCCTGGTTTTTGATTCATCAGGATGTTTATCATGATCTATTTGTTTGTTCTTGATGATTCATTGACTAGTTAGAGATTCACCACGAAGACCGAATAACTAACTAAATGTTATGAACCACTGCAGAAGCTGAGGGTGAGGTTATGGCCATGTAAAACCGGTTTAAGCCCGCCAGTAACTTTGTGTTACTGATCGTTCCAAGTCGATACTTCTGTGGTGGTTCTTTTTGTTTTGTGTTTTGGTGTATAAAAATTTTTTGTGCTGTTGGCGCCTTATGTATGTTTTCATATTTTTAGTTAAGTTAAGGTAACTGAGTGGCCACCTATTGGGAAAATAGCTGCTCATTCGGCTTACGATATGTTTCATGGTATAAGTACCTGATTGTTAGTTTGGTTTTTTCCCACCTCGGTTTTTGGAGTGGGAATCTTTTTCTGATTGCGCCTTTTCCTGATCTTTGCCTACTTGTACCTTTCCATAAACTCGGTGGGGTTCTGTGAGAAACCAGCCCGAGTTGGTACCGACACATTGCAATACTATACAGAAATTTCCATTTTTGGTCATTTTTGTACCCCTATTTCTCGAAAACTAGTGTTTTCCCGGCATAGCCGCTTATGTGGTTTAAAATTACATCCCTTCTACTGTAAATCCCACTAGGTCGCTTGCTCCCTAATCTCCGCGCACGTCAATGACAGGGGTGCCTCATACCCCACCCCCAAACCCATGAATGTTCACGTTTCCCAATGTTTGAGTTGAAATTTCTGAAAAACCAGAGTTTTCCCAGTATAACCGACCCGTATGGTCCCACTGGATCTCGAACTCCCTAAACTCGGTGGGGTTCTGCGAGAAACCAGCCCATTTTCGGTCATCTTTGTACCCCTATTTTGCCGACTTATTTGTTCTTTACTGACTGTTCCAGAACGGTTCTGTTGGGATTTATGTTTAAGTTGTTTTTATCTTAATATATCTGTAAGTCTACTATGATTTGTACTTCTGTATTTGAAAATTCGAGGATGACCAGTTTCTGTTTCTTGTGTCTGCCCCTATTGATGGCCCACTTTTGTTCCCATTCTCTGTCTTTGTTGAACTCGTCACCTTTGTGTTTGTATGTTTGTCAAATGGTTACCCTGTCGGGGGAGAGCTAGTCGTCTTGCTTCTCGTTTACTTCTTAATATTTTCTTGTTATGATTAAACTCTTTCCTAGTCGCTAGCTCAATTAACTGGTGTGTTCGGCAGTGCTAGACAAAATGAATACCTCTGCCTTCTATAGTTTATAGTTTTAACCTTCGATCATTTCCAATCGCGTTTCCAAAACAAAAATAAAAAAAAACAGCGATTTATGGTATCGCCGTCCTATGTGATGAAAAGGCACCTTGACGGACTTCAGTTCCCTCTAGATATTGACCTCGCTAAAGTTGGGGCGCCTTGATAAGAACCAGTCGAAGATGGGTACCTGGCATTGAATTCAATTCAGAAAATTCTTTTTTACTCATTTGTTGCATTTCCACATTTAACCATATTTTTCTTGGGCTGTGTAGATAACTGGGTGGGATCAAATTTCTATGGACCATAAGTTTCATGTAGGCAGTTTCACCTGGTCCTGCTCGCAACCAAAACTGCTTCGGCTGTTTCGGCTACATATGCCACCAATTTCTGCTACTTCGGCTGGTCAGGCTACACCGGCCAGCAGTTTCTGCTACTTCGGCTGGTCAGGCTACTCCGGCCAGCCGAAGTAGCCTACCTCGGCTGGTCAGGCTACTTCGGCTAATTTCACCCATCTGTAATGCAAAGTCTTTTGAATGAAAGAGAAAAGTATAACAGAAGCCCATATCTCACTTTCAAGTCTAATACAATAGGCGGCCACTCAGTTAACCTATGCGACCAACTTTGACATTGTCGTTAAATAAGTCAAGGTCAACACATGTTCACGATTTAAATTATGATTGGTCAGAGTGATTTGTGTATTTTTAGATTAGGTCTGTTTTAAAATAAATAACATATCTTTTAAATAACATGTCTATTTTCGTTTTCCATGTTCCATTCCGCCACAGTCACACAATCCACCTTAGGTATGTATGCAAAATCTAAAGTTAGAATAGAAAGTCCAGAGATTGATATATCCACGGCCACCAAAAGCCCGGATGCTCACCCAATGGTCAAATATGAGCAGTTGTCCTCGATCTAGGAGGAGAATAAAAGCGATTAAAAGATGAATGTCAAATAAAAACTTAATAATAGGTTTGTGCGAAAACATATCAGCCCATAGTCTTATAAGAACTTTCCGACATGTAATTTATACCTCAAAAGTAGAAATCTAGACTTGTAGAAATCCATTAGCTATTTCAAAAAGTCCCTGTCATTTTTACTTTCCTATCATTTTTTTTTTTTTTTTTTTTTTGATTTGTTTTCTTGTTAGAGCTTCAGAGCATGTGACACTCATGAACCGATAAACCAAGCATCAAACAAGATGGTGAGTACAACAAAAACGCAAACAAACTAAATAGACAAGGCATCAGGATAGCGTGTCCGTAAATGTATAACCCCTCTTAAACCCCACTTTTATACGGGGGTTTACATTAGTGTACGAGGGGCGAGCAAAAAGGTTGAGGACTTTATAACTTTTATAATTGACGTCCGATTGTTTTCGTATTTTCACAAATGTAATAATGTTCTATTGTCTATATTCATGCAAAATATTATTTGTCGAATCTTATTTTTGACTGGTCAAATTACATCGACAAACACGTGGGGTTTGCTACCCCGGAGTATGCCATAAAATCTCTGTTTACATGTTTATAAATATAAAAATATTTTAAAAATGCCCTATCGAAATCTCCTAAAATTATGGAAATATTGATAATGATATAATTGGGCTTGAAATGTGAAATTTCAGTCCTCACTTTCAAACCAATGCTACAGCGACACTTTTTGGAAGACAAGCCTAAGCAAAAAAAAAAAAACAAAAAAAAAAAAAAACAAAAAAAAAAAAACAGTAAATTAAAGGCGGAAACTCGCACATCGATAAAATTTGTGCGATACTACCGAATAAAACCGACAGAAACGTTTAATTTGTTATAAACAGCTAGAGACACATCAGAACTTAAATGATTCAACATTGTTCAATGATGTACAAAGTGTTAGTCACAAAGAAATAATACTGTTAAAAACAACAAGTAAGCAAAAGCATCTACGTCAAACAACGTAACAGCATGGCGTGCCCCGGATAATCCTAACGTCTGTTGCAGAAGTTGTTATGAAAATTAAAATATTCTATCGATTTGCCTTAAACTCTCGCACTAATCCTGCACGGTTGGGGAATCAAGATGTGAAACTTTGCTTGAAATCGAATGAGATATAATGTATTATAGGAACTTTTGACTCGGCCAATTGACGTTAACGTCTTGGCGTGCTCCGGGTAGCGCTAACACCCATCGAACAAGTTGTCATAACAACAACGTTTATCAATTGATTTGTCTGAAACTTTCTACGTTAGTTCATATTAAATTGACTGCAAGCACAGGGTAATTTTAGATAAATCGCATCAGTACATTTGGATTTATTAACAAAGTCCACGAACTTTTTGCTCGCCCCTCGTACATGTTTTCTTATGTCTCATCTTAAACATAGATTGCTGGTACTCGTTAGAGCGCGGCCTCGCATGGGCTCTTCCAATGTGTACCCACAGTCAATAACATTGCTATTGTGCAAACATTATCATAAAAGGAATTTCTTATTTGAATCGCACTTGCATTTTAACAAAAAGCATTTCATGACTTAAAGGGAAACATTACTAATTGAATCCCGCATATGATTTTCATGAAACTTTACATGCTTCAAGATAATAGTATCCTTGGACTAAAATCGAAATAAAAATGGGGGGTCACCGGCCTCGTTTCCATGGTATCAGAACTTTTTTGATGTTTCTAGTGGATTTCAGAAAATCGCATTCGTAGCGGACGTGTGATTTAATACATATGTTGCTACTGCAAAAACAAATCAAACACACGATGAATATTATTTTCGTCCATTTTGATACTTTTTGCTCTTAAAGGGCCTGTTACAGGGTATGGGAAATTAACATGGGAGTTTGCCCACGCATGGAATTTTATGAAATTATGTACATTAATTGTCTTGGTTATGACTGCTATAATAATGGTGTATTCCCTTGTAAATTCAATTCCACTGGCAAATTATGACGTAATATATGACGCCACTATGATAGCTAAGGGCACCCCACTTTAAACGTTTCTATAGTGAACAACGATTCATAAAGCAAATGTTGGAAGCTTTCCAGAAATAAAGTAGTAATTAGTAAGTTTGCTGATACTATATATGACTTTGTTGGTATCAAGATAGTGGAGGAGCAGTCATTTCCATGTACATGTAACCCCAGTTTTCACCTGCTTATTTTAAAAGAGGTGGAATTTGAATTAAAAATTTTCTGTGTTCCAGTCTTTGTCAAGACACCATTTTAATATAAAAACTGCCCACATATGTTAGGAATATATTCCTGAAATTTCACGAAAATCGTGGACCGGTAACATGGTGTTTTGTTACATTCATTACACATGACCCTTATTCATCAAAATGTTAACTTTTCACTAATAATTACAAAGTACTTTGATAATTGATTTATGACTGTAGGAGTTTTACTGTAGGCTAAATATAAGCAATTAATATTATTAAAGCATGTTTTTAATGAAACCCAACACACAGACCTTATACCCTGTTACATAAGTTACCGTTTGGACAGACTTAAAATAATTTAAAGATTTCAATAAAGTTTTGTGTTTAAACGTCACATAAGTATAACTGCAAGGTTTAAAATGCAATATTATTGATCTTCCTGAATTCAGAAGTTGTCTGCCAGTACTCTTTTTATTTGTTACATACATGTATGTTACATTTAGCGCAAACATGTACTGTGAACAATTTTCATATGATACGACCTTTAAGAGCTGAACTTTTTCTTCTTATTTAAAAAGGATGTTAAATGTGACTAGTTAATACACATGCTAAATCATGGGGCTCTTCAATTGCATTCAATTTATCCTTATTTAATTAGCATTTTACAAAATTATAAATTAAGAAATTACATTTCATTGAACATCACAATACATGTACCGCGATATTAATCTCAAGAAAAGATTATAAGCTCATAACCCAATCTGTTTTTCTGACATTCATTCACCATTCAATGCTTTATATTTATGCAAACCCTATCTTAATACTTTTGCAGGCTTGTGTAACCAATAAGAACACATGATATGCAAGATTAATGTTTGTATTTGTATGAAAGGAATCTAATTTGTCTACAAGATGTTTGTCATGATATGACAGAACGTACTTTATTAAATCTAATTTTTACCAAGAAATTATTAACTTGAATATTCAAATTTGATTGATGTTATGTATGTAACGTACAATATATATGTTTTAAATAGGCTGAATATAGGAAGAGGACTTGCTTTAACGATAAAACATACTTCATAATCAGCCTAAATGCATACATTTTATAAGAGATTTTGGTTTGGTGTTTATTTGCAAGCATTTATGTGGGTAACGTATGTAATGCAGTGATGTTGTATTTGACTGAATGCTTTAAATGCTTAAAATACTTATGGCATATGACTTAACATAATTTATGTCTGTTTTAGTTTCATGTAAAGATCAAAATCAGATTCTATGTTGAAAATCAAAGTTATAAAATTTGGGTACAGTAAGCGATATAGGAGGTACTCTAGCTTTCCCTGTAAAAAATATAACATGGAATTGGAATGTTAAAGTAATATACACTGAACATTTGTCTTTATTTCCACTTGTGTCTTTTACAATAAAATACTATTGGTCCAAGAGTAAGAAATAATAATATCAGATTCAGTTTATCACTACGAGACAATTCCACTTGAACTTCCCTGTCTCACTCCTATATGAGAAGCATATATATGATTATCAGTTAAACAAAGTTAAACATCCTCTATTATTTCATCATAAGAATAATTTAGAACTTTAAGCATTGATTCAACTGAAGGCAAACTGTAAGCCATTTGGTCTCACTGCTATTTTAGAATTACATTTTATATTGTTCTAAACCTAAAGAAAACAGTCAAGTGTGAAAAAACAGATGGTAGAAAACCATAATGAATAACATCTTTTTGGCGAAAGTAAGCAATGGCCAATAGCTACTAAAATCCCATGTGGAAATCAATGAAATAACAAATAGTTACTTGTATAAAGAGAATGTACCGTTTGCCAACAGAACGGCTATTTCCCAACAGGTGGCCACTCAGTTACATAAAAGTAACTACATACATATGCCGTTCAGGGTTGTCTTAGCACAATGTGTGTCATAAATGTGCATTATGGTCATAATCCAAAACCTTTTTGCGATGTTTTGGAGCAATTTCAACATTTTGTTAAAATTATGAAAAGTGACCTACATGTATACAATGTAAAAAATGACAATGTTACCGGCTTTGAATTATCATGAACTTTTGCTCATATCAAGAAGATATATATGGCATCTTTTTATGCAAATATGGTATCTTGACAAAGACTGGAACATACTTATCTTTTAAGTAGAATTTGGTATTTTTTCTAAATTTTCGAGAAAAAATTGAGAAATTTTATAATTATTTTATTAGGAAATCAATATAATACTTCTGTAAAATGATTTTATGGTATAAGTTTAATGCCTGGGATGTTCTCGAGCCAACCCACTTGACAAATCTTAGAAAATTATAAAACTTAAATTTTACGACACACAAAGATGAGGGCAGGTATCATGTCATTGTGGGAGTGAGCCAAGGTTGTCTCCTGAGTCCTATAATTAATTATTTAATTCAATATATACATTTTCGTAGCTCGTATATGATGACCTACTTATGTGTAAAATTTAAAGAAAATCCATGCGTGGGCACATTTGTAACACCCCCTTTGGGAGATTACAAGCAAAAATAACTTTCCCGCCATTTTTTCAAACCTGGAAAAAGAACGCATTTTTGCGATATCTCCTAAACCACGCATATGATTTTGATTAAATAGCGCCAACAGGTAGGAAAGATTGTATCCATTTAAAATTTGAAATAAAAAATGGGGGTAACCAGATTGCGCCGAAAGATATAGAGGAAAACCGTTCAATAGTCCCGCCTTTTTCGTTTTAACGCCAAACGTTGCACTGACGTCGCGTATATTTATGCCACGTCATCAACAGCGAAATAACCTTATACATGAATTGGGGTATATCAATTGCCACAGAACTTCTTTTTAAATAAAAATGAACAATATGTATACCCGCTTTAGGACTTAATTATGAAGAAACAAACAGAATAAGATTCTACAGCTTGCAACGCCTTTTAGAAAACAAAAACAAAACGACGTTAAAAGCTACGCGTAACGTGCACGTTATAAACGCCGACGTTGCGCAAACAGTGTGCTCATAAACAATAGTAATGTTTACCCTTAATATTGTCGTAAGTATTGCAAGCGTGATATTGTTTTTTTCAAACTTTGGTCATTGTTAAACTTTGTTAATTTTTCAACTGCAATATCCTTTTTCGATGAAAGGTTTGCAGGTCTCTTTTTCTTATTTGCCTATGCCTATATAGTGTTTCTGGAGCACGTGACTTTAAGGTATTGAAAACAGCAATGTTGGGGCCACGAAAATGTATAGGAACCCTTATCTAATACCAATACGTAATACTAGAATTTGTTTTCTATGTGAAAACTGATGTCTCCCCCCTTTCTACGTGCATGTCCAAAATATGCAAGCAAGAGTTATAGTTCTTGTGCATCACATATCCTGTCATTCTGTTTTATAAGTGTACCAATGCAAGTTTTATTAGCATATCTCTTACAGTTATCAAGTTACATGTATAGAGTCGGCACGAAATTGTATGGAAAATAATCAAAGGGAAATAACTCCGAAGATATGAAAGCAAGAGTAATGATTCTTGTGCATGACACATCATCTCATCATGCTTTATAAGTGAACCATGTTTCATTGAAAAATCTCTAATGGTTTTTGAGCTATAGAGCAGACACAAAAGTGTATGAAAAAAACTCAAAGGGAAATAACTCCAAAGATATGCAAGCAAGAGTTATGGTTCTTAAGCATGACACATTATCTCATCATGCTTTATAAGTGTACCAAGTTTCATTGAAATATTTTTATGGTTTTCAAGTTATAGAGTGGACATGAAATTGTATGAAAAAATAATCAAAGGAAAATAACTCCAACGATATGAAAGCAAGAGTTATAATTCTTGTGCATGACACATCGTCTCATCGTGCTTTATACGTGTACCAAGTTTCACTGAAATTTCTCTTACGGTTTTCAAGTTATAGTGCGGACACGAAATTGTATGGAAAATAATCAAAGGGAAATTATTCCAAAGATATGCAAGCAAGAGTTATGGTTCTTTTGCACGACAAATCATCTCATCGTGCTTTATAAGTGTACCAAGTTTCATTGAAATATCTACGGTTTTCGAGTTATAGAGCGGACACGAAATTGTATGGAAACTAATCAAAGGGAAATAACTAATAAGATACTCAAGCCAGAGTTATGGTTCTTGTGCATGACACATCGTCTGATCATGCTTAATAAGTGTATCAAGTTTTATTGAAAAATCTTAAATGGTTTTCATGTTATAGTGCGGACACGAAATTGTATCGAAAATAATCAAAGGGAAATAACTCCAAAAATACTCATGCTAGAGTTATGGTTATTCGACACGACACATTGTCTCATCGTGGTGTACAAGTGTACCAAGTTTTATTGAAAAATCTTTCACGGTTTTCAAGTTATAGAGCGGACACGATTTGTGATGGACAGACGGACAGACGGACGGACGGACAGACGCACGGACAGACGCACGGACAGACGCACGGGGAAAAACAATATGTCTCCCGACCCTGTCGGAGGGAGACATAATAACATAATCTTACAAGACTCCAAAGAGTTGCGTTAGAACAAGTTTCAATCTCATGAACCTCATGCTATGTAGATCATCGGTAAATATCAGTCTATCAGCCAATTTGACGTTCCAGGCTTTGCCTGATACGGTTGAAAGATTCTGCATAGGTTGTAGATATCTAGATCAGGCCATGTTTTGGAAGTTTTCGCTCCATAAATATATTATCAAACGGTCATGCTTTGTTTGTACATTTTCATTTATGTGGCCCTTCTGGCAAAAGAACCAGTGAGGGACACTATGTACACTTCTACTTGATCAGGTTGCGGGGAAGTCGATTTCGGGCTTTTTAGCCCAATCGGGCTATTATAGCTCGTTCCGGCTAAAATAAACGCGATTTTTGTGCATGTTTGCTTACGCCTGACAAATCAATACACAGTCGCAAGATGAGAGGTGTATAACGATATTCACTTCTATCGTTTACGTCAACAAAAATGGAAAAATGAAACATATGTGACCAGCTGGTTGCCATGGAATAGCAAAATGAAAATACAGTTTTTCGGAAAATACGCATTCTGTATTATATTATTCTAGAACAAAGATTCCAAACCCAAATATGTTATGCGCTATGGGCTCGTATATCTTTCAGGCTTCTTTTCTCAAAAAGATTTTATTCGGTCGCGCCGAGACAATGTGGTTTAGGGGACTTGAACATAGGTAATTGACAAGTTATATATAAAACGATGTAAAATAGGTATGATAATTATCCCTCATCACCGCTTTATAAAAGCCGGAGTCTAAATGATCACCAGAGTGGCAAGACCATGATTACTTGCATTGAGCCAGGAATGGAGGGACATTATTGACTACACTATTGAAGGCAGGTATTACACAGTTTTCATGAACTGTTGACTTTCCTTTTTCGTAATAGTTGAGTCCGGCTCAAAGGGTGAACACTGAAACCCTGGTTTCAGAGGGACATAAAACAGTAGTCAGAGGCTCAAACGGTAGACACGGAAATCTCGGTATCAGAGGGACAGTTGTAAAACGTGGGAAGAATGTCCAATGGTTCAGGCAGTTATTGACGAAAAAGTGTCAAAGCTGCTGATTTTAAGGTGTAAGCAGATTTTAATATGTTTTAAAGCAATATTGTCACCGCAAGATATCCATGTTCGATCCTCAGACGTGTAGGGCAGTGTTTGGTCTAATTTAGTTTTGTATAACTCTTTAAATATATATTGTCGTGTCAAAGATGAGTTTTGGTTCCCTTCTCCATTACGGCGTGAAAAGAAACGGTTGGCACAGCACGGTACGAAACTCTACAGTGAGTAAAATATACCACGGTACGGTGCAAAACTCTAGGAGGGTAAGATGTGGTAAGAAACGGTATGGTTGATGCGGTACGTAGGGATATTGTGTGGGAGTAACGGTGCTATACGGTAGGACAGCTACAATGCGTTAAGGTGCAATGCGGTACAGTATTTAGGGTGCGCAGTAGTAAGGTTCTATACGATGCAATGCGATGCGGTGCGGTGAGTATGTTTCGAGTACGATGCGACACGGCAAGGGTGCAATACGGTGTGGTAAGTTAGAACGACACGATGCAATTTGGCGGGTTCAATATATGTGATATGGTACAATAAGCATGGTGCGATATCTAGAGATGAACAGTGTGCGATAAGGTACGGTAAGAACGGTGCAGTTATAACGGGGCGGTACGAACGATGCGATTAGGTATGATACGGTACGAATTGTCCGGTACGATACGTACGTAAATCCGACGGAGCTTGGTATGATACAGAATGGTTAGTACGGTGAGATATTAATCGAATGGTACTATTAGTACTTAGCGACACGCGTATCTCAAGGCTAACCGTATCGCATAGTACTTACAGTACTGTATCTCGTCGTATTTACCGCACCGTATCGCACTGTACTTGCTGTACCGTACTAATCGAATCGTATCACACAACATCGCACCGATTTTAACGTACCGTACTCACTGCACCAATATTGCGGTGCCGCATCTTACCGGATTTACCGCCAGGTATCGTATCGTACTTAACGTACCATGTGACACCGTAATCTTTCGGAATTGTTTCGCACCGTTCTAAAGTATAGCACCGTATCGCATAGTACTCACCATATCGAGACACGCATTACGGTATAGCATCACGCGATACGGTACGGTAAGAACGGTGCAATGATATACAATATGTCACGGTGAGTGGGCTGCGATACGGTACGTACGGTAAGGTGAGATGTGGTACGGTGTGATACGGTATGCAAAGTACGGCGCGATATCGTACGATTTAAATAGTGCCATATGTTGCGTTACGTCATTTACGATAGGTTGGTGCGGTTCTGTAGAAACGGTAAATAAGGTATAGTATTTTTACGTACCGTATCGCATTGTTCTTACTGAACCATATCGCTCCGTACTTAACCGTACAGTATCGTACCGTATCGTTCCGTACTTATCCTACAGTTTCGTACTGTTTCTACCGTGCTTACCGTCTTGTATCGCGCCTTACTTACCATACCCGTATCGCACTGTACTTACTGTTACGTATCGCACCTAATCGCACCCTTATTAGTGTACCGAATCACACCGAATTCACCGATTGATATCTCAACGTTCTTACCGTATCCTATCACACCTTACTCGCCGAACTGTGTCGCACCGGTTTTTTCCGTAACAGCCTAAGACACCGAACATATAGTGTCGAATAACGTATCACATCGTACTCGTAGAATACTCACTACACCGTATCTAACCTTACTGTACTGCACCGTAAGTAGTAATGGATGCCACTATAGACCAAAACTTATAGACCAAAACTTATAGACCAAAACTTATAGACCAAAACTTATGGACCAATTCTGTTAAGCGTAGCGGCAGAATTGGTCCATAAGTTTTGGTCTATAAGTTTTGGTCTATAAGTTTTGGTCTACAGGTGCGCACCCTGGGCCTCAGTTTTAATAATGAACTAGCTAAGTTGCATGTGTAGGTAAGTATCCTTGAGTTAAGACAAGGACTTTAAGTAATGTACAAAAAAGGTTAATCTTTCGAAAATAGTTGGTAGCCCTGAAAAGGGCTGTTTAAGTGTTTTTTGTGAAGTCTGAATTTATTTTGCAGTCTTCTTTCGTTTGGTTGCTTGTATTTCTTTCTTAGCTATGCCTAATCCTACAGCTGGAGATGAAGTAGCCGGTTGGTCACTATTGATGATGTCTAATCTGATAGGCATTCTGATCGCAGGGATGAGCAGATGTGCAAATGTGCAGATGTGCAGATGTGCAAATGTGCAGATGAGCAGATGTGCAGATGTGCAAATATGCAGATGTGTAGATGTGCAGATGTGCAGATGTGCAAATGTGCAGATGTGCAGATGAGCAGATGTGCAGATGAGCAGATGAGCAGATGTGCAAATGTGCAGATGTGCAAATGTGCAGATGAGCAGATGTAAGTTCCATTACGAAATTAAGAAAGGGTCTTTTTCCTCTTGTGTTCCGGGGTAGACTTATTTGATTTTGCATAAGCATCCACAGCTACACAAACATAGAAACTTAAAGTAAAATGTCTCTTTGTTTTTTATTATTCACAGATTAGTATAGGCCATTAAAACTTTATGTAAGTGAAGTTTTCAAAGATTATAAAAATTTGTGAATGGAAATTTGCATATTTAAATCCATTCTCATATCAAAAGTAAGAAAAGTGTTGCAATTATTTTATTGAATGTAATACAATTTACTTAAGTATCACATTTTCTAATAAAAAAGAAAATAAATAAACACATTTTGCTTGAATATGCACAGAAAAGTTTTATTAATTTTATAGTTGATATATTTTTACATTCAAGGGGAACTATCGATATTGGTTTTTTCTGAGAAAAACAAAAATAGGTTAGCATTTTCAGAAAATTATATAACTGAAAGTAGATGATTTTCGGAAAATGACACATGAATGAAAATCGACAAAAGATGATGTTATATACAGTTTTGCATTTAAATCAAACTGATATAAAGCATTTGCATTTCTGAAGTTATCCATTCACTCAAGTAGTTCTGACACATTCTGTAGTTCTTCAAACATGAATGATTTTTACATGACATTACTAAGTGACAGTTCTATGAACATGTTCCCATCAAATAAACAGTCTGAATTTACTGTAAGATTGGATCATCCTATTAAAATTGACGTGGAAAGCTGGGAGGTTGCCTTGGTTGAAATTGCAACACCATCTGAAGTTCTCAACATAACAGAAGAAAACAACTATTTCTTTTTGACTTTCCTAGACCAATCCAGTTTACGCAGAGTTGGAAATCAAAACATCACAGAGATATGTAGCAGTGAAAACGGCTGCTATAACTTCAAACTAACAATTCCAACTGGAAATTATGAGTCACATGAATATCTAGCTGAAGAAATGCAGAACTCCATTGACAACTTTGAAAAAGGCATACTGAAAAAATTCAATGCTCACATTACTATGACATATGATCATTTGAGTCAACGTTTCAAAATATCAGCCCAAAACGAACGGCTGGTTAGGCTTTTATTCCCAAAACAATTTGCTCAGATCTTAGGAATAGATTCATCATTAGTCGAAAAGCCTATAGGAAGTGAGCAAAATGTGTTTAAGTTCAATGCAAAGTTGAATCACAATTTTAGCAACTTCTATGTTTATTCTGACATTGCAAGTTTCACTTTTATTGGTGATACTGTAGCATTTATTTTACGAGTTGTTCCATTTCAAAGTAAATCAGATTCATATTTCTTCTATAAAGAATTCAAAACTCTGCACTATGTTTCTGTTTCAAAATCTATTGTAGACCAAGTGAACATTACATTAAAAACAGAAAATGGTATGATTGTTCCTTTTGTAACAGGCAAAACGATTTTAAAATTACACTTTCGTAGAAAGAAAAACTAGTATAAATACAATCTAAGAGTTTGTAAAATTATCAGTTTTGTACAACACGCTTAAGAGATGACTTCTTTAGAAAAACAGACAAAACAATCCTGCAAGGCTATGGGAGAATCTAAGAAAACACCTGTGACACAGAAACCGAGTGGATCTCATGCAAGTTATGCACAGATCAGAAACCTTATGAAAAGGTTGAATACAGCTTTGAGTAAAAGGCTTAGAGAGGGCAGACCATCGAAGTATTGCAGAGTGTGTCGGGCTGAACTGTTAAAAGAACTGTCAGAGAAAAAGAGGAAATCAACAGCTAAACGTCAGAGGATTACAAAGAAACCCAATCTGAGAAGAACTAGAACAAAACCAACTCCAGCGATGGTATAAAAGAGACAGACTCAGGATGAATCTCCGTATTCTTCGACTAACCAGCTATGGGTCGATATCAGTGCCATCAGTGCGATCGTGAATTTTCCAGATCATACAATTTGAGAAGACACAAGGACAGTGGTATCTGCAGAGGTGCTGAAGTTAACATGTTAGACAGTGATGAAGAAAGTGTTATGTCTGAAAGAAGATCACTAAACGATGGAAAAGACATCTTCAGAAAACCTGATCTTGAAGATGAAGAAGAAGTCGATGAGGAAGACGAGGATGAAACTGAAGAAAGAGAGGAAGAAGAAGATGAAGAAGAAGAAGATGATGATGATGAAGAAGAAGATGAGGATGAGGATGATATTGATGATGATGAGGAGGAGGAGGAGGAACCTAAGAAAATAAAACCATGGGATGTTTTGATGGGCGTTACGACAGATAAGATGAAAGACACTTTCAACGAAACGGTTGAAAAGGCCCTGCATGAAAATCCTGGCAAAGACGTACAAGAGGCTGAAGAGATAGCATATGATGAGCTGAAGCCAAAGTATCTGTCAGACTTCGTATCCCGCTACAAGTAACTGACTGATCTCTCAGCTGCATTTAGAAAAGATCCAGTTAACAAGAAAATACAGGAAACAGCTAAACGATTGAGGGATGAAGAAGATTATGACGAGGACGAATCCAGACTGTATGCCATCAAGAAACGAAAATTCTTGATTGAGAAGAAACTGAATGACTATGACCCACCAAGCTACGAAGTGGCCGAGAAACAGACATTATTGTTGCCACATAAAACACATATGAACAGTATTAACAATAAACCAATGAGTAGCTATAAACAGGGGAAACACTTGTAAACGAGAACAGAGGGACGGTCCTAATCCTCTGTTTCATCGTGCATTCATAGTTAGCGGGACAAATAAAAATGTTGAAAATGTTAAAGTCAGTCTTGGGTTTTCATTTCTCCTCTCAGGAGGTAGTAGTAAGGGGTTTAAAGTTTGACAATAACTAGCTGAGTTTTTGACACTTATCAATGTTCTCGAGATACGAGAACATTGAAAAGCCTCAATATATTAGGAAGACGCTATAAAGTTATGCATTTTGACTAGTTGAGATCTTGAGATACAAGACCAAGAGACAGTGAAACGCATACCACTTTAAAGCCTCTAAGGAAGTTATAGAGTCATGCCTCTAATAGAGTTGAAGTCTTGATATACACGACTGAGACACTCTTCAGACGCATTCAGCTGTATAGCAACAGAATCTTCTACATACCCACACATAGCCATCCCAGACAAGTCCAGAGAGTGGCACAATGTGAGAAGTCTACCCAGGAACACAAGAGGAAAAGTCCCTATCTTAACTCAAGGATACTTAACTACAAATGCAACTTAGCTAGTTCATTTTTAAAACTGAGACCCAGGGTGCGCACCTATAGACCAAAACTTATAGACCAAAACTTATAGACCAAAACTTATAAACCAAAACTTATGGACCAATTCTGCCGCTACGCTTAACAGAATTGGTCCATAAGTTTTGGTCTATACATTTTGGTCTATAAGTTTTGGTCTATAAGCTTTGGTTTATAGTGGCATCCATTACTACTACCGTATCAACCCACCATTTTGTCCGTCCAGATAGTTGGGAGAGCGTTGGTCTTCGGATACGGAGGACCCGGGTTCAAACCCCAGCGCGGCTACTGAATTGTTTGGTAGTGTCCTTGAGCAAGGCACTTTACAGACATTGCTCCTCTCCACCCAGGTGTATAAATGGGTACCTGTAGGGGAAGTATGCCAGTGTACCGCGGCTGCCTGGGGCGCCATGTGTTAGCGGTCGACATGCATCTCATTGACCAGGGGAGTTAATGTGGAAGTCAATTAACATTCATTGATAGTGGATAGCCAGCTTTAACTTTAAATACCGCACCGCAAAGCAATCGTTCATCGCAGATGACGTTTATGTAGCTGACACGATTTGTAGAACCATCATGACATGGGTCACTTCAATCGATGGAGGCGACTGCAATCGAAAGTCAACCGCTATCCCGGTTTTTACAAAACGGTGTCGTAGTAACTAATTCATGTCTGTTTAACACATCTTTGTTTACGTTAAATTATGACTTGACAACCACCAAATTAACACATATGAACAGTATTAACAATAAACCAATGAGTAGCTATAAACAGGGGAAACACTTGTAAACGAGAACAGAGGGACGGTCCTAATCCTCTGTTTCATCGTGCATTCATAGTTAGCGGGACAAATAAAAATGTTGAAAATGTTAAAGTCAGTCTTGGGTTTTCATTTCTCCTCTCAGGAGGTAGTAGTAAGGGGTTTAAAGTTTGACAATAACTAGCTGAGTTTTTGACACTTATCAATGTTCTCGAGATACGAGAACATTGAAAAGCCTCAATATATTAGGAAGACGCTATAAAGTTATGCATTTTGACTAGTTGAGATCTTGAGATACAAGACCAAGAGACAGTGAAACGCATACCACTTTAAAGCCTCTAAGGAAGTTATAGAGTCATGCCTCTAATAGAGTTGAAGTCTTGATATACACGACTGAGACACTCTTCAGACGCATTCAGCTGTATAGCAACAGAATCTTCTACATACCCACACATAGCCATCCCAGACAAGTCCAGAGAGTGGCACAATGTGAGAAGTCTACCCAGGAACACAAGAGGAAAAGTCCCTATCTTAACTCAAGGATACTTACCTACAAATGCAACTTAGCTAGTTCATTTTTAAAACTGAGACCCAGGGTGCGCACCTATAGACCAAAACTTATAGACCAAAACTTATAGACCAAAACTTATAGACCAAAATTTATAGACCAAAACTTATGGACCAATTCTGCCGCTACGCTTAACAGAATTGGTCCATAAGTTTTGGTCTATAAGTTTTGGTCTATAAGTTTTGGTCTATAGTGGCATCCATTACTACTACCGTATCAACCCACCATTTTGTCCGTCCAGATAGTTGGGAGAGCGTTGGTCTTCGGATACGGAGGACCCGGGTTCAAACCCCAGCGCGGCTACTGAATTGTTTGGTAGTGTCCTTGAGCAAGGCACTTTACAGACATTGCTCCTCTCCACCCAGGTGTATAAATGGGTACCTGTGGGGGAAGTATGCCAGTGTACCGCGGCTGCCTGGGGCGCCATGTGTTAGCGGTCGACATGCATCTCATTGACCAGGGGAGTTAATGTGGAAGTCAATTAACATTCATTGATAGTGGATAGCCAGCTTTAACTTTAAATACCGCACCGCAAAGCAATCGTTCATCGCAGATGACGTTTATGTAGCTGACACGATTTGTAGAACCATCATGACATGGGTCACTTCAATCGATGGAGGCGACTGCAATCGAAAGTCAACCGCTATCCCGGTTTTTACAAAACGATGTCGTAGTAACTAATTCATGTCTGTTTAACACATCTTTGTTTACGTTAAATTATGACTTGACAACCACCAATCTGTAAGTCTCCTAAACCACATTGTCTCGGCGCGATCGAATAAAATCTTTTTGAGAAAGGCAGTCTGAAAGATTAACGTAGCCATAGAGTAAATCATATTTAGGTTTGGAATCATAGTAATAGAATTACATAAGAAAGAATGCGTATTTTCCGAAAAACTGTATTTTCATTTTGCTATTCCATGGCAACCAGCTGGTCACACAAGTTTAATGTTTCCATTTCCGTTGACATAAACGATGATGACGAATATCGTTATACACCTCTAATCATGCGACTCTGTCTTGGTATGTCAGGCGTACGCAAACGTGCACAACAAATCGTGTTTCTCGTAGGCAAAATGGGCTATATAAGCCAGATTGGGCTAAAAAAAAGCCCGAAATCGACTTCCCCCTAACCTGTTGATTACCATGCGTAAGTATAAACCGGCAAATGTTTTTAGTACATCTTTTTAAGTGCTCAGGGAAGTGTTTTCATCTGTTTACCCTAGGTGCATTGGAATGTATTGCTTATCTCAACACAGTTACAAGTTTTAGTATTACTAATGCCATTGGGTGGAATCTCAGCCAGTGAGTGAATAAAATACAGCAATGCCTTGTAATGACTCGTTCCAAACGACAGACTCATAGCAAGCACGGAAAGATATCGTGTTTTATCAGGAGTTCCAGTATTGAACCATACCAGTGTGGAACCATAATGTATTGTAACCGATAAGAATAGAGAGCATCATAAAACCAAGACATCTGTATCAGATGATTGTACCATCAGAAGCATCGTGTTTGCTAGGAAAAGTCACGTGTCTGTGTCCTCAAGGTCAAAGTACAGTACTGTTCCGTCATCCCTGGACTGACAAGAATAGCGTTTTCGTTATCTACAAAAATTGTACACACGTTTTGTTTTGATTTCACACCAAGTTCACATTCTTTGTTCTTACCGCTTGATATGGGATTTGCCATTCCCGGGGACTTTGTGTCGCAGGACTAGACAATGTCCATTTTTCTCGTTCACCCAATGGATACTTCTCTGTATGTATCAAACTCTACGTCAAATCAATAGTTCCGAAAGGCGCGCACAAGCTGTAAGGAATACTGCATCATCTTAGATAAATGGGTCATACAAATTTGAAAACCTCGTCTAGTGGATGCGGGTGTCAGTGCAATCTTTGAGAAGTCTATGTCTTTCTAAGCCATGAAGTTCGCACATGTGCGAAAAATACGTCGTGAATCTTATTCAATGACACAACACGGCGCCAGTGACATCGAACCCAACGAACTTTTGATCCGGACGCTTTACCACTGATGCATCATCAAAATACCTTACTGTTTCCTATGCAATATGTGTGTTATTTAGCATGAGCGTACAGGCAAGTCACCAGTGGATCATCAAATTTAATATACCTTACTGTGTCATATGCGAAAAATGTGCCACATACCTTACCATGATAATACAGGCAAGTCACCGGTGGATCACCATACTCAAAATACGTTACTGTATGTGAAAAAAAAGTGATACAAACGTTACCTTGAGTAAACTAGCAAGTCATCAGTGGATCACCATACTCTAAATACCTTACCGCGTCCTCAGCGAAAAAGCTATACAGATAATTAAGTGAATCGACTATCTTCCGCCAGTATAAGATCTACACAGTCGCAGAAGATAAGACGCTTGAAATTTCGGATTATCAAATTATATGTTACAGTACGAGTATAGAGAAATAAAAGGCGCTGATCATCTGTGCATTGACTGTATATTTGTTTTCGAATAGGCTGAATCTGGTTTTTGCATGACGCGGCTCACTTAATTAGCATTTCCTTGTTGCATGCTCGACATTCAAACTAGGAAAATATTCTCAAGTGGATCAGTTACAAGACAAGTAGCCCAAAGGGCGACGATTGCTCTTCTATATAGCAACAAATTCAAGTAAAACTACTGGTGTGGTCGCAACCATGATGATTCTAATTCTTTGGAGATTTTTACAGACACTCAAGGACAGTAAACTCCACAGTCTGAGGTTGAATCTGGTCGAAAGGCAGCTTAATCCACAGTCTGAGATCAAATCTGTCCGAAATCCGAACTAATCCGAGAAATTATAATTGTCCTTCCTACTTCTAAAAATGAAGAAGGACTGATCAAAAACTGAAGTCGCTAGAATTGCCACAACAATAAGCGCTCAAGGGCAACTAACTCCAGTCAGTGGTACAATCTGACGGATTTTCCATTTTATGGTTGTGTTTTACCTAGTAGAAGAATGAAGACGATTCATTGAAAAAGAACATACACCTTTTTTATATGTCCCATTATAAAAGTAAAATCAATGATCAGGAAATGACGTAATCAGAAAACAAATCTCACTAAAAAGCCGAGGTGGGAAAAAACTTAATAATAACAATCAGATAATCATACTAAGAAAACTGTGTGAGCAGCTATTTCCCAATAGGCAGCCACTCAGTCACCCAAACTTGACTAAAATATAAAAACGTACATGAGGTGCAAACAACACAAAAATTCATGACCAAAACAGAGAACAATTAGAACCACCACAAAAGTATCGCTATGGAGCGATCAGTAATATAAAATAAGTCTGTCGCTCAAAGGCAGCTAATTCCGTAGTCTGAGATAGAATTGGCCGAAATTCGAACTCATTCGAGATTTTTTAAAGACTCAAGGACAGCTAACTCTGCAGTCAAGGGTACGATCTAGAGAATGAAGGCACTACCAGCGTTCCCATTATGATAAAATATAAAAGCTTGATCCTTTGGAAGCAGTGAAAACGTTCAAAGGGAGGTAGTATGGGTCATAGTGCGCTATTACGGGTACTGAACCCTCATCAGTGACCCTTTATAAACCAGCGAAGATAGCCAGATAAATATACGGCGATTTCAAAAATTAACACAAGGTAGAGTAAGGGGACATGATTTCGCACAGGGCATGGCTTCGCACACCTAATTTATTCCTCAAATTTTACCCCATTGTGATGAAAATCCCTAGGGATGATGCTTATATATGAGTTTTGACGAAGAGTGCTGTGTTTTATACAAATTCTTAGCTTCCGCAACCTCGTGTGCTTTGCGCGTGCGACGAAACCTCATTCGCATACAAATGTCAACAAACATGTAGGCCTACACTGTGTAAACAATCAGCTTTTTCAACTTACCATTTCTATGAGTCCCATCAAAATCTACAGGTGAGTAGAAAAATATCCTATTTCCAATAATTTCCCTCTAAAAATTCCAATATTTCTCCAAAATGATACAAGTTTTCACATTTTATCTACGCTGGTTGTTCGTCTGTCAAAGTCAAGTCCGTTCATGTAAACCGTGATACCGAGGGAGCGATCATTTTTCAAGGTGCCTGGTCATCTCGGCCCAATACAACTTATCCTCCCAAAGTTGGCACACTATGGTATTAAGATGCCAGGTTGTCATTTTTAAGTTTAAGTTGGAAGATACTTTTGTACAGCTACTGTCCCTGAAGTGACACACCCCCAATTTGAACACAATGAATGTACTTTAGTCAAGGTCTATCTGTAATTTACATTTTGTTTTGAATTGTTGACAGTATATTGGTTGTTCTTCATTAATATGTTGTGTTTTTTCCAAGGTCTTGCTTTGTTTTCAAAAAATGTGGGTGTGCGAAGCCATGTCCCATTTCCTCCATATTTTACCACTAAATACCACAGTAAATAATGACGGATCCCCAATGACGTATTGAGCTCTGACGTTTTGTGACACATGTTTTGTAAACAGCCTTTGTCAAGGTTGAAATGAGAAAAGTAACCGTGATTGTAAAAAGGTACAAATAGGCAAAGATCAGGAAAAGACGCAATCAGAAAAAGATTCCCACTCCAAAAACCGAGGTGGGAAAAAACCAAACTAACAATCAGGTACTTATATTATGAAAACATTTCGTAAGCCGAATGAGCAGCTATTTTCCCAATAGGTGGCCACTCAGTTACCTTAACGTAACTAAAAACACGAAAACACACACAAGGCGCCAACAGCACAAAAATATTTTAAACACCAAGACATAAAACAAAAAGAACCACCACAGAAGTATCGACTTGGAACGATCAGTAACACAAAGTTACTGGCGGGCTTAAACCGGTTTTACATGGCCATAACCTCACCCTCAGCTTCTGCAGTGGTTCATAACATTTAGTTAGTTATTTGGTCCTCGTGGTGAATCTCTAACTAGTCAATGAATCATCAAGAACAAACAAATAAATCATGATAAACATCCTGATGAATCAAAAACCAGGACTCACAGACTGAGTAAGCTGCCCGACGATGGAGATCCCTGGGCGCCGAATAACCTACTAACTCCGGAGCAAAAGAAAAACACCAGTTGGACCCCGGTGGGCCAAGCAACAGACAAGAAGCTCCGGCCCCAACCAACTAAAATGAATAGCTTTATGTCGGGGCCATCATAGAGTCTGACGCCCGACCCACCGGCGTGCAATTAAAGAAGGCAGCATAGCTCAGCCAAAACGAGTTAAGTCATTGAATTCGGTGATTTTTGTGTCCCATCCATATATTTTCAAGAAGAAAAGTAGTACCTAGGTTAATGTTATAGCCCTACGGTCATGTGAAAAAATAGCAGGAGAAGTGGTCTACAGTCACTCTCTAAGCCGTTTTCCACATGACATACCACAAAAATCCAGCAAAAATGCTGTCCCATCATCATAGTAAGCTTATTACAGAACTTATTAC
Organism: Rugalucina vietnamica; assembly: GCA_964017185.1. Taxonomy (NCBI): domain Eukaryota; kingdom Metazoa; phylum Mollusca; class Bivalvia; order Lucinida; family Lucinidae; genus Rugalucina; species Rugalucina vietnamica. The sequence goes on along the minus strand of OZ024884.1, from coordinate 1,319,773 downwards.
TGAAAATATATTGTTCGGGTTGGCGGTTTTCTATCATATGTCAATGCCATATACACAGGCCTGTTATTTTACGCCTTGATTTTGGTTCTGAAGTAAAAATGAAAAATTTGATGTCTCAATTTTGTGAACTACGTTACCCTACCCATATCATTTGTTAAATAAGAGGTAGAAATATTCCAAGTAACAGCAGTGAAAGAACTTTGACCATACTAAGTAGCAAATAGATAAAGAACTTTACGGGATGTTGTAAACATACATGGAAATAGGCTAAAGCTCAAATTTGTGAATTACGTTACTGTGAATTACGTTACTACAATTTTACTTAAAGAGAAATAACTCTGAATTCTCATGTCTCTTTGGAATTTATGCGAGTTGTTTGGTTAAATCAAGTCTATTACTGGTCGTAAGTATCAATTCCTACCATACTAGTGTTGCTTTTTCATAGCTACATGGACTTAATCTATATTTTCTGGGTACACTATCTCTCCATTTTATGTAAATTATACAGATGGCCATCATATCAATGCAGTATGTGCAAAGTGTCCTTTATAAACAACAAAAATCAAAAGTTAAGACTTATTTTATGTTTTACATACCGTCTATGATTTAAATGTGATTGAGAGTAGGTAACGTAATTCACATGCAGGTAACGTAATTCACTTTTTACGTAATTCTGCTTTAGATCCACGATAGGATCATATGATTCATACTTTCAGTGATATAAGACTTTTGTCGTCTTGGTATATTGCTTTTAATCATTACTCTATGTCACCTGGTATCCAGATCAAAAAACGTGTGTGTAATTCACAGTTTGTGACTTTTTTCAATATACCCTTTAGAATAGGCACACTGTCTTTGACGCCCTGGTCCACTTATGTTGGTATCTTTTATCCCAAATGTTCTTTTTGACTTACTTTGCATGTCTCTTGATAGCATTATGTGAAAGAGAGACATGTAAACCATGTTTATAACATACAACATTCGATAAAATCTGACATATTTTGTGCGTGAATTACGTTACCTTTAGACATCTTATGGCATTATTTTCTGACAAAATGTACTTTTTCGATAATATAAAGCTTTAGTATGTTGTATAAAACCTCTTTGAATAGGTTTGTGGTGATTCATTCTTTATTGGTTAGGTGTCTTGTGAACTACAACAAGTTAATGAATAACAATAATATAAAGAATGTTTACTTAATCTTTAACTTGTACATTTGGAATGGCCCTTTCTGCAAAATGAACAAAGACATATACAATGAATTGTATTTAAGGTGCAAACAGATGTATAATTAACATTTTGTGACACATCTGAGGCAGATAATTTGTAGAGAAATGTGCGATTTCACACAGGAAAGAATGCACTGGTAATTGATTTGTGAATTACGTTACCAACCTAATGTTACATTTTCCTACACGAAACTGACAAAATGGTATTACAAGTGCCTCAAATATGTATAGTTATGATATTTATCACCTTTATTCTAAATAAAAATGAGGTCATTTATCTAATAGTGCTCAAAAGTGGATGGAAATAAGCAAAACAATGTTTGCATTTTTAGTATAGCAACTATTTTTAAATTTTCATTTGAGGCAAACATTCAAACTACGCTGAGAAGGCAATAATGTCATAAGTGTTACGTATAACACTTGTTTTAGGCAAGAAAAAGACAATTTTGAAAAACAAGTTTCAAGAAGTTTGACAATGTCATACCTCGATCATTTTTTTTTTTTTTTTGCATGTTCAAAACAACTCTACCACAGTAACGTAGTTCACATTAGATTTCAGTGTTGTTGTTTATGAAGCGATAAAAAATGAAATTCGGGTTGCTAACATTTTTCAACCATAACAATTTATCAGGCAGGTTCCATTTAGTTGAAAAAATAACAAAACATGAAAATCTAAGCCAAAAAAAATATGGGACAAATTTTGGCCCGAATTCAATGACTTAACTCGTTTTGGCTGAGCTATCAACCGTGATTGGGTTAAAAACTAAGCATGCAGACTGTCGCATAACATTCAAGTTATAACCTATACGTCTGTAACGTGTTATGATTTTTCTAAACTGAAAAGAAAAATCATTACTTCCTATAAAAAAGTACAAGTAGGCAAAGATCAGGAAAAGGCGCAATCAGAAAAAGACTCCCACTCCAAAAACCAAGGTGGGAAAAAACCAAACTAACAATCAGGTACTTATACCATGAAAACATTTCGTAAGCCGAATGAGCAGCTATTTTCCCAATAGGTGGCCACTCAGTTACCTTAACTTAACTAAAAATATGCAAACATACATAAGGCGCCAACAGCACAAAAATATTTTAAACACCAAGACATAAAACAAAAAGAACCACCACAGACGTATCGACTTGGAACGATCAGTAACACAAAGTTACTGGCGGGTTTAAATCGATTTTACACGGCCGTAACCTCATACTTCCTATAAGTTTCTTAAATTTGTAAACCAAGTCACCATAAAATTCTGGTTCCGAAAGGCCCTCACTTAAAAGCGTCTTTAACCCAACATTATATTTGGAAATCAATTCATAGTGTCTACGATAAAATTTAGAAAAGGTTTTTCGAAGTTTATGATACCGATAGCCCTGTTGGAGAAGTTTGGCTTCGAGCGTTGAAGTCTGTAACATGGTTGCAGACTCTAGCAAACCTAATAAGTTGCGAAATGTATACACCATAAGAAGCACGACGAGGAACGTCACCATCCAAAAATGGAAAATTTACTATATCAAAATCAAAGTCATCGCGCTTATCATAAATTTTAGAAGAAACAAATCCATTTGCAACAGAAAGATGTAGATCTAAAAAGGGGGCTTCGGTATCCGAGATATTGGCTTTGTTCAACTGTAGTTCAGATGTATTAAGTATTTTTCATTTTCTATGATCTAAGTAAATCACTAAAAAGTGTGCGAAACCATGTCCCCTTACTCTAAGCCCAAACCAAATACACATGAACATAGGTCTATGGGGATTTTTCAAATACTCATGGACAGCAAATTTTGCAGTCTGAAGTCGAATCTGGTCGAAATTCGAACTCATAAAAGATATATTAGTTGTCCTTGTAGTAACTATGAATGAAGAAACTCTGTTTAAACATGAAGTCGCTACGGTTGCCACAACATTGTTTTCGATATAACCTCAAAGACCTGTATTCTTATCTATAGAGGGTCATTAACTGATCACTGATAAGGGACAGGGCACTAGAAAACCTGGTGACATGCATCATGCAAAGACAATGACTCAATATACAGGTAGGCAACTGGTATCACAAGTATTATCCTTTATGCCTAGATCACACTAGCACTTACGTACGCTGCAGACGCTGCGGATAGGGCTTCCGTATTTATCCGCCCTATCCGTTACGCCTCGTATCGTATCCGTAATGTCCGTACCTGTACGTGTATTATTCACAGGGCCCGGAAGATCCACAGCCAAGCTTTGAAAATTATCAAAAAAAAAACAGGCACGAATTATAGGTAATAGTATTCGAATCTGTCCGTGTCTAATTGGTATCAAAACCGTATCTATGCCGTAACTAAACGTACCTTTCCGCATACATTTATTGCGGATCGATACTGTTCCATATGTGTTGTTTCGTTCGGTTACTGCTTTTTCGGCGTACAGTTGTGTAATGAAAACTTTCTTAATCACCGTAAACCGCTAACTCACTGAATCGCCCGTGCGCCCAATGATCGCAAATTCAATGTGTTCCTTTCGTGAGTATGAAAAATAAAGATTGCTCAGAAGAAGGAGATTTTGCATTGTTTTTTTACTATCTGAAAAAGCTGCAATATCTAAGAAAAATAGGAGAACAAACAAACAAACAAACACACAAATGTTACTAATATTATAGTATTAATGAGAAAAGATTTCCGTTGCTTTACGACTACCACTCGATTGAACAAACACTCGATGGATCAGTCAAGAGATCAATCAATCGATCGATCAATCACTCGATCGATCAATCACTCGATAGATCAATCTACCGATCTGTCATTCAATCACTCGATCTATCAATCACACGATAGATCAATTAATCACTCGATCAATCAATTGATCAATCTGTCGATCATCGATCAATCACTCGATCGATCAATCCGAGAAATTGATCGCGATCGAGCAATTAATCGAACGATTGATCGATCAATCAATCAACTTTTTAACTGAGTAAGGCGTTCGACCGTGTGTAGCATGAGGGTCTCTTACTTAAACTAGAAGCTGCAGGTATACCTGGAAATTTACTTCGTTGGTTTCGTTCATACTTGACAAACAGAAAACAGAGAAAAGTTCTTTCTGGTGCAGAGTCTAAATGGACATATATTCGCGCTGGGGTTCCACAGGGATCTACAGCCAATTTCAGCAACAATATCATCGCTAGGACCTCTTCTCTTCTTACTATTTATCAATGATATTGTTGCTGAAATTGGCTGTAATATACATGTACGTCTCTTTGCGGATGATACAAGCTTATTTATAACTAGAAAATCCAGACGTTGCTGCAGAACTTTTAAATATTGATCTTGATAGAATTCCGAAGTGGGCTAAAAATGACTGGTTTTATTCAATTCTGTGAAACCAGAATCTTTTTTAGCATCTCGTAAAGTTATTAAACCTGTACACCAACCACTCTTTATGGAGGGTTCTTAAATAGTGGAAGTGGAGTCGCATAAACATTTAGGAATTTTCTTCAGTAATGACTGTACATGGCATAAACATATCGATTATATAAAAGATAAAGCATGGAAACGGGTAAATGCTATAAGGAAACTTAAATATGAATTTGACAGGAAATCTTTAGAAATAATATATTTTAGTTTTATTAGACCCATTCTGGAATATGGAGACAATATATGGGACAATTGTGCAGATTACGAAAAAGATGAACTAGATAAAATACAAAATGAGGCAGCGAGGATAGTAACTGGTTTTAATTGAAAATCTTGATTATGAAACAAAATGGGAATCATTAGAAGAAAGGCATCCGTAATTAACATAAATTAACTTTATTTTATAAAATGTATCATAACTTACCTCTTTCTTACCTGTCCTCTCTTGTTCCACCAGCATAATGTAGCTGTCCCTAAGTATTACTATACACATAACAGAAAGTTGCAAATCTTACACACTCGTCTTAGAACAAACTGTAGCTCATTGAATCATGACCTTTATTAGAGAAAAATTGCAGACTCTCCACTCTGTCAGTGTGGGGGAATAGAAAACACAGCGCACTATTTCTTATCTTGTCCTTTTTATACCATTCAACGAATCGCCCTCACTACCTATATTGCTACCTTTTGTAATATATCTCTACAAGTTATTTTGTATGGGAACAATACGTTGACAATGCTTGCTAACACTACTATCTTTGAAGCAGTTCAAAAGTATATACTCTTGTATTCTTTCCTTAAAGTATTCGTTTCACTTATTATCTCCTGAAACTATAGTCTCATTTTCTTTTCTTCCAAGCAATCCTTGAAACGATTAAGTGCATAGCTATAATATACATTAAGTACAAATACTTTGATGATGTAGCATGTGAATCAACTATGTAGAGTTTACCTATGTAAATATTTACTTAATTCATGAAATAACATGGAATAATTATATTGTAGACACAAATCCTATATGTATCGTTCTTGGAATTGATACATTTCTTTATTTTATTTCAAATGATCCTCTTTTTTTCTCCTTTTGATCAAACAAATTTCTTTTCTGATATCCAAATGTATCCACATCTTATGCTTTATGTCTGTATAGTAGAACGCCTGTTACTTCTTGTTACACAATGCACAATATAATTTAGCAGACTATAAAATGTTAACTTCAAGATTAATATCACAACTTGTATCCGTCATTATTTGTGCATAATTCATTACTGTACTTTGTTGCTGGAGAAGAACTATGTTGAATATGATATTAAGGCAAAACGAATCCAACAAGCCCCGCGGAAGATTTATCTCTATAAAAGAGCGGATATGGAAGGTCTCTGTGACCATCTTGCACAATTTAGGGATTCGTTCCCTCCATCTGACCATAGTCACATGTCAGTAAATGATATGTGGGTCAGTTTTAAGTCCGAGGTTCTCGTGGCTATTGAAAGGTTTATACCAACAAAAATGACCAAGACAAAATATAGCTTACCATGGATCGACCATTCGATCAAACGTCTTTTTAGGAAACGAGAAAAACTGTACTTCCGTGCTCGAAAGTCAAGCAGTCCTGACATTAAGAACCATTACAAACGGTTCAGAGCACATGTACAGAAAGCCATAAGAGATGCATATTGGAAACATATTTCCAATATCTTCTCCTTTGAAACTGATGACAATGATCCCGATTGCCCGAGAAAAAATGCAAAATGTAAAAGGTTTTGGTCATTTGTAAAGTCCCTCAAAAAAGACGCGTCAGGGATCACTTCACTAAGAGAAAACGGAATTTTAAAAACCGACACTACTGATAAGGCAAACATATGCAATAAACAATTTCAGTCTGCATTTACGCGTGAGACTGACTCTGAAATTCCCTCCAAAGGCACAAGCCCTTTTACCCCTTATGGGTGAAATCAAAGTTGACCCTAAAGGGGTCCTCAAACTGCTGAATGGGCTGAAGGTTCACAAGGCACCTCGGCCAGACGGCCTGAGTGCTAGGGTATTAAAAGAATGTAGTTCTGAAATTGCTCACATCTTGGCCTTTATTTACAATGAGTCGCTTGCTCAGGGAACTGTACCAGATGATTGGCGACAGGCAAACGTGGCCCCGGTGTATAAGAAAGGTGAGAAATATGACGCAGCTAATTACAGACCGGTGTCGCTAACTTGCATCTGCTGCAAAACCTTAGAGCATATTATAGTCAGCAACATAAATAAGCATCTTTCCCTTGAAAATATTCTTGCTGACTGTCAGCATGGTTTCCGTAGTCAGAGGTCTTGCGAGACCCAGCTGGTTCAGTTCTTTCACGACATGGATCGAGCTCAGAACCGGGGTCACAGACAAACGGGTGTCATCATCATGGATTTTGCAAAGGCCTTTGACAAGGTGCCACATAAGAGATTACTATACAAACTGCAGTACTACGGGATTAGAGGATCTACTCACAAATGGACGCTTCATGGCTCTCTGAACGCTATCAAAAAGTGGTGTTAGATGGTCAAGCCTCAGATCCAGTCCCGGTCTTATCTGGAGTCCCGCAAGGATCGGTCTTGGGACCAGTCCTTTTCTTGATATTTATTAACGACCTTCCGGACAATATCAAGTCATCTGTTCGTCTCTTTGCAGACGGTTGTGTTTTGTATAGGAACATTAATTCACTCACTGATTGCCAGATTCTACAAGAAGACCTGAATAGCCTTGCACAATGGGAGACCGATTGGCAAATGAAATTCAACGTTGCCAAATGTCACTCAATGAGGGTGACCCGGCACCTCCCTAGCAATCAAATACATTTCAACTACTCTCTACATCAGCAAACTCTGGAACAGGTTCGATCCGCCAAATACCTTGGACTTACTATCACTGACGACTTAGAATGGGATCAACATATTTCTGAAATTTCTTGTAAAGCAACTAAGACATTGGGTTTTCTTCGGCGCAATCTGGCTCTTGCACCTCGGCACACAACTGAGGTTGCATACAAAAAATTGGTTCGTCCTCAGCTTGAGTATGCAGCTCCTATTTGGCATCCCTATAATGAAACTGAGACAAACAAGGTGGAGAAAGTGCAGAGGACAGCAGCCAGGTGGACCTGCAGGCGATGTCATAACAGGAGTAGTGTTGACGATATGATGGACGAACTTGAGTGGCCATCCCTGGAGGGCCGCAGGGTGAAGTCCTCCTTAACTTTCTTTTACAAGATTCACTCCGGTACAGTGTCTCTTGATACAGATAGATATCTGACCCCAGCACCTAACTTCAGAAGTACCAGGGCATCTCATGATTCACAATACACAAGATATATGGCCTATAGTGATGCTCCGAAGAATTCTTTTTTCCCGAGGACTATTCCTCTATGGAATAGTCTTTCCTCTTCAGTGGTCTCATCTAAGACTGCTGAAGAATTTAAGGCTCTCATTTAGATCAGGGGTTCAGAGGTATACGTTTTAGTATGCCCCTGTTTAGCTTCTTGTAAATAGTTTTAATGGCCCATCCCGAATGTTCTCCCCATCTTGCTAAATTCAAAATTTAGCAACCACCCAACACCTGAGATGATGATCAGAAATTGATCGACTCAGTATATGAAGATAGATAAATAAGCTGTTTGATTGTGTATATTCATGTTTGTATCAGATATGTTATCAGATGAAATGTATGTTTAAACTAATCAATCAATCAAAGCATGTTATGTTCTACAATTTCTTCACGTGCAGATACGGATGTTTCGTCCGTATTGGTTTTTTGATTTGGGCGCGGATTCTTCGGACCATGTGGATACAACACGTTCAGCTACGGTCATATACGGATACGAAGAGATACGAATTGTTAAGGATAGAACGGATAGATACGGAAGACTTGTCCGCAGCGTCCGTCGCATCCGTATTCGATAGTGTGACTGTACTTTGACAATACACAGCGGTTGCTTACATCACATTGCATCGTTTTATACGCAAGAGAGCGTAGCAAATGAGTATCTGAAGGTGTTTGTCCGTATCTAAACGTATCAGATGGTATCGAAAGGTATAGTCAATGTCGAATGGGCAGAAAAAAATCGTCCCGTGAGAATTTCATGACGATTTGTGACGACTTACCTTAAATCATGCATATGCAACAATTTAAACCAGTTCGTCGCCCTGAGACCCGCGTATGGGCAGATTTATGACGTCATCAAAATGGCGACCAGCGCACTCATAATATGCATTTTAAACAGTCATTTTCATACTATGCTTGTCAGATACAATTTGATTTCCAGCTTCTCGCTGTTTTTAAATGATTGGATTTTACCAATAGTAATTATAAATCTATTTAAGCACAAAAGTATCTCTCACAAAGAGCATAACACTGAAAATATGAGCCACATCACGGCAAAATCTGCATGCAAAGTGTGACACTAAGCATTATGCACCGGGACCTTATTTGATTTACCTTCAAGACAATTTTTAATGGGTGCCAAATGATTTATTGGGACCCAAAAATGCAAAAAGGATAAACTCAATATTGCACTATGAAAAAATGCACGGTTTCCATGGCAACCGTTTACGTGATTTTTGACCATGGGGGTGTACATACAAAATTGACCAGATCTCCACTGTTACTTATCATAGACTATTGAACATGATCTCATATTAGACATTTTTCACTTTTGAACGTAAATGTTGCTGGCGCGTGCGGTTACGATTTTCGGTGTGATGGGGGACTACTCGTGAGGGCATATTTGAGACGATGACGAGGGGCGATATGAATAATTACTTGGTAAAAACTACCTATAGCCTAACGGAGACCAACTAAACAAGACAGGCAAAAAAGAAATAGTCAACGACGTCTTACTCTGTAGCTCAGTAGGTAGCATGTATGGAATAAAACCAAAAGGTCCTGGGTTCGAGTCCGGCTAGGACAAAAATTCTTTTTCTATTCTTAATTGCTTCCTTTTTTTCGCATCTGTGACAATATAGCTTATAAAATGAAAAAGAAAAGAAAAGAAAAAAAAATGCAAAACTCACAAAATGCACTACTGCATTTAATACTAAAATCGTTAATTTGTGGATAAAAGTGTGTAGTGAGAAGGCAGTCCGCACGTATAGGTTCTTGTCTTTTCACCGATTTAAGCCGGTAGCTTGATCGTAATCGGCAGAAGAGCGGACCCGCGACCGATCCTCACGTCAACATTTATTTTCTGAAGGCTGGTACAGATAATGCGGCTAGGATAAGTTGACCGCCTCTAATGACTAAGCGGCCCCCGTGGCCGAGCGGTTGAGAGCGCTGTTTCTTAATCACTCGTTCATCTCACCGCTGTGTCTTGTGTGTGTTCGAGCCCCACACCGGCCACATATGATACAAGCCAAGTTCAACTTGCGGGAGTGCCAGGTGGTTTTTCTTAGGGTGCTCACGTGTTCACCCTACCTACTGATTGGTGAGCTGAAATAATCTTGAAAGGGACGTAAAACTGAACTAAAATGCGCAAGACAATAAATCAAATAGTATAGTGCACATGTTCAGATACATGTATATCTGTGTTTATTAGATGTAAAACTACAGTTTCACGTGCTGTCTCGTGAGCGAACATAATTCATTCTGTTTATAGTTCAAAAAGATTATCAGCTTGATGTCGAAGTTTCGCTCATTCGACAGTCATCTGCATGCCATACGAAGTGCGATGGAGGCAACATCCTACATGTAGCTACATTTCGCCAAGCCACACAACTAATTTTGTTTATTGTAGACCTTCAACAGTAATTCAGCCATATCCAGTGTGCTGGTTACGATGTAGTAAATTAATTTGGCAAGACATAAGTTTTCTTTTTGATCCATATTTATTCTGTGTGATATTGTATGCGTGTTGTTTACCTGGTTGAATTCAAATAAATATGATTAAAATAAAACTAACACAATATTATTTTTATGAGTTGCTAAAGACTTTCCATAAAGCGCACTCCATGACGTAGTGGTTCAGTCCATGCCGTAGTGGTTCAGTCAGTCGCCTCGTAAAACGGGCCGCGCGTTCAATCCAACGCGTAACTCCGTCTTTCGGTCGAGACCAGGGTCCAGTATGTAAATAGTTGTTATTTGCACGTGAGACCCCGAATATTCCTCGTTATATGGTTTACATTAAGCATGCGTGCATGATGGAATGTAAATGCATTTTTTCTTATAGGCGCGCGTAACATCGAAGAAGTTTTGCTATCTGTTAAAATCTAATCAGGGCCCAGAATTACACTACGCCCACCTTAGTGAGGATGTGAAATTTAATTGTATCGATTCCAGGTCATTCTATTGTTACTTGATTACAGATGAGAGTCTGATTGTGCTCATTTCAGATCATAATTTCGTTTTTATACAATTTTCGCCCCGTTCAAGATTATTTTAGTTCATATGAGACGGATAAATCAGTAACAAGGTGGGGGGGAGAACCCTGAGAAAACGACTTGGCACACCCACAAGATTTTATCAAGCAGGATCAGTTATCAAACCACATTGCTGCTTGACAAGCCGAAAACAGTTAGTGTTAACGGCATGTGTTCGTCCTTTTAAACCAGGGACCGCGGTTTTGATCCCGGGATCCTTAAGTCTGTCGGATGATACTATAAACTGATGTCTCGTTTCCATATGACCTTTGCTGTTGGATTAACGTTAAACCTCAAATCAACAAACCAATTAAATTTATTATATTTATTATTTATGTAAATTCTGATTGAGTAAGAAGCTTATGCGCATTTATGCTCGCCCGATTCCGGACGCAAAAAATGCCCATAAGGTTAAGAATGATCAAGGTGTTGTACATGTAGCTCTGTTGTCAGCATGTGTAATACATGTGCACTAAAATGATGCCGTGTATCTTGACGCTAGCATAACAAAACCTTAACAAGCAATATACAGTGTTTTTAAAGTTGTAAAAAATGAAAATTTTCAGTTCAACATTTTTATCTTTTTATTTTGCTCAAAACATAGATTGTTGGTACACGCTAAAACTGCCTCGCAGAGGCAGTTCTAACGAGTACTCACAATCTGTGTTGTTAGATGCATGGGCATCCTAAGTTGACCTTGCCGTAAAATAGGTCAATATCATCCCTGGGTCATGATTTAGGCCATGTATAAACTTTGTAGATGCTTAATGCCAAGTTTCAAAATCATAGGCCTGCTGGTTCTGAAGAACATTTTAAAGGTTTTTGCAGTTTATAGCCATGGCCGCCATTTATACAATCTTTCGTTCCCTTTCCATGAAGTGTGGCTTTGATCGGCCATGCGGTTGCAGAGATGTTTGAATATTTTGGTCATATGCATGTATATAGCCCCCGGGCAGGAGCAGACACACCCCTGGGGACTAAATGTTTTCACGGACATAAATCTTCAGTACCTTTGCATGCTCATCGCGAGTTTCCACCCATTTAATTACATTTAACTTATTTTCCCCATTTAAATGCATGGGCGACCTAAGTTGACCTTGCCATAAAATAGGTCAAGGTCATCCCAGCATTATGCTGTATACCAACTTTGTAGAACTCTATTGCCTGATGCTTCAAACTTAGTTTCAAAATCGTAGGACTACTGCTTCTGGGAAGAAATTGTTTTAAAGGTTTTCGCTATTTATAGCTATGGAGGCCATCTTAGTCATGTGACCTGGGTCATTTATGCAAACTTTCGTTCCCCCTTCCTAAGAATGCTCCGCAAGCAGTTTAACTTTGGTTTGCCATTTGGTTTCAGAGGAGAATATCATGGAAATTGTTGACGGACGACGTCGGACGGACGACGGGGGCATGGTCATCCTATAAGCTCGCTTTTTGAGCCGAAGGGCTCATGTGAGCTTAAAATAGGTATACCCATGCATACCGGCCAAAGTTTTGCTGTATAAAAGTGTGGTTCATGGGGTATTCACGGACACGTTATCCTGATATGGATAACCGACCATGCTCGAGATGACTTGAAATATGTCAAAACGTTGTAAGGCGTAGAATAAAAAACTGCACATAAAATTAAAGATCAACTTATGTTTCAAATCGTAAATCATGCCATGTATACATGTATAAAGTTTTCTGTGCGTTCACGAAAAACACGTGAAAATGTAGCTTAGCAGAACCAATGTACGTATATACATAAGCCAGTATGTAAAATGTCACATGGCGATAACAAATAGTTGATATTGGTTTTTCCCACCAACAGTTATGGTCATACGAAGCCGGGACATGCGCGGATCCAGAGGTGGGGGGGGGACCGGGGGTCCGGACCCCCCTGGAATTCGAAAATTTTACCTAAATAAAAGGTAATTTCAGGATTTTTGGGGGGTTGGACCCCCCCCCCCCCTCGTCTGTGACCAAAAATTACCATTTTCGTTGGACCCCCTCTCATGAAAATTTCTGGATCAGCGCAAGCGGGACCTCGGTTTATCGAACGAGCGACGCCTAGTTATACACACGAGTGTCTAAAATAATCGAATTCTGCATTGGAAGCTGTTAAAATGGAGGCATTTTATATTCGCGCCAAGCATTTGCAAATCAGACTCGCATTGAACGAGTAAAGCTAGTATCTCACTGGCATGCGAATTTCTCGCGACTGTTTTGCGAATTCTGTCGCGGGACTTTCGCACGACATTCGTGCGAGTGTCGCGCGAGTGTCGTGAGATTTTTTTTGTGTCGCGAACTAGTCGCGAACTGGTCGCGAAGTTTTTCAACATGTTGAAAAATTTTATGCGAATTTTTTCTCCAAAATATTTCGCAAGACTGTCGCGCGACAGTCGTGCGACGGTCGCGCGACGTTCGTGCGAGTGTCGCAAACTTGTCGCCGCGAAATTTTGGCGAATTTACAATGCGAAATTTTCGCGACACTCGTACGAATGTCGCGCGAGTGTCGCACGACGGTCGCGCGACAGTCTTGCGAAAACCTCGCGACTATCTGGCGAGAAAATAAAACTAAGCGACATTCGTACGAATGTCGCGCGACACTCGCACGAATGTCGCGCGACTGTCGTACGAATTTAAATGAAAATATGTTACATTCGCGGGAAAGTCGTGAGACACTCTCACGAATGTCGCGCGACTGTCGCACGACAGTCGCGCGACTAACGCGCGATATATTTTCAAAATTAGACCGAAATTCGCGAATTTGTCGCAAAAATGTCTATTCAATGAGACTGCAACGTGAAAGTTGTGTTTATATCGTTTATCTTTGTCGCAAAATAGTCGTGAACTATTCGCGAACTAGTCTCCAGTTGTCGCATTCCAGTGAGATAGGGGCTTAACGCATCTTTAATGGCAAACATGATAAGTGATATATATATGATGCGATTTTAGAAAATATTTCGTGTCAAAGATCACTTCTGGTTCCTTGTTCCATCAGAATTAGACAGTTTAACGGAAAGACAACAATTTTCATTTGTAGGTGTTTCGTTCTCGCGCTCAACCTGCGAAACGAGTCAAATGTTCTTATTAAAATCATTTTGTACCTGTCTTATATCAACTACGTATTTATTTTTGCCATGTGATTTTAAGAGGCGACTGACTGAGCCACTGCGAGACAAAGTCCTCTACGGAACGTGTTTGCGTGAGTGTGTGTTTGTGAGTTAGAGTGTGTATGCGCGCTTAAAATTCAGATTATTGTTGTCCTGTTTTAGGGTTAAGCAAGGTTCGCAGCACGTTTGACCAGCTGGCTAACCTGCACTCCGATACACTTCGTGACCTCGCTCCTTTTCTGTGTATGGAGAGGTCTAACAAAATACCGATGGAAATATTCCGTCTAGCAACACGTAATGAAAACCAGAGGACCAATGGTCCTGTAAACGCTCACCGGGGGTCCGAACCCCCCCCCCCCCGGAATCTGAAAAGTTTACCTAAAAATGGTAATTTTGGGATTTTTTTTGGGGGGGGTTTGGACCCTCCCTCCCCCCCCCGTCTGCGACAATATTTTACCATTTTGGTTGGACCCCCTCTCGTAAAAATGTCTGGATCCGCAAATCAAGGTCATCCAAGGGTCATCATTTTATCAAACTATGATGGGCTGGAGTCATCGATGCTACATACCGATTTTCGTGAAAATCGCCCTGCCGGCTCTGGTGAAGAAGATTTTTGAGTGGTTTTAGCCATTTATGGGCGTGGCGGCCATCTTGGTCATGTAACCCAGATTTTACAAACAAACTTTCGTTCCCCCTACCCATAGATGCTCCACATAAAATTTCACTTTGATTGGCCAAGCGGTTTCAGAGGTGAAGATTTTTTTTTATATATTCAGTTTAACGTCTCTTTCAAGATAATTTCAGCTCATATGAAACGGGCCAATCAGTAGGTGGGGCGAAAACGGCAGAACCCCGAGAAAAACCACCTGGCACACTCGCAAACAGAACTTGGCTTGTCTCACATGTGGCCAGTGTGGGGCGCGATCCTACACCAGAGACAGCGGTGAGATGATCGAGTGATTAAGAAACAGCGCTCTCAACCGCTCGACAACGGGGGCCGCCATGAAGATGTTTTAAAAGTGTGTATGAACAACAGACTGGTCAAGGTCAAGAGATGACCTTGACCTAAATTAATAACATACTTACATCTACTCCATTAGTTGTCTGCATCTGCCTTTTTTCAGGTCTCAGGCTGCAATCGTTTTCGAAATATCCATAGTTTTCACTTTTTCCCATGTAACAGCCTGTTTCCAAAATTAAGCTTGCCGTAAAACAGGTCAAGGTTATCCCAGGGCCATCATTTTATCAAACTATAATGGGCTGGAGTCACTGATGGCGGCCATCTTTGTCATGAGACTCGGATTTCATGATCAAACTTTCGTTCCCCCTACCCATGGATGTTCCACATAAAATTTCAACTTGATTGGCCAAGCGGTTTCAGAGATGAAGATGTATGAAAAGTGTGTATGGAAAACAGACTGGCCAAGGTCAAGAGATGACCTTGACCTAATTTAATCACATACTTTTATCTACTCCATTAGTTGTCTGCATCTACCTCTTTTCAGGTCTCTGGCTGCAATCGTTTTAAAAAAATCAATAGTTTTCACTTTTTCCCATGTAAAAGCCTATGTTTCCAAAATTGACCTTGCCGTAAAATAGGTCAAGGTCATCCCAGGGTCATCATTTTGCCAAACTTTGATGGGCTGGAGTCACTGATGGTAAATACCAAGTTTCGTGGGAATCGGCCCGCCGGTTCTGGAGAAGAAGATTTTTGAGTGGTTTTTACCATATATGGGCGTGGCGGCCATATTGATCATGTGACATGGATTTCGCGATCAAACTTGAAATGCCGCTACACAAGGAGGCTCCACATAAAATTTCAACTTGATTGGCCGAGTGGTTTCAGAGAAGAAGATTGTGGACGACGACGACGACGGACGACGGATCATGGCCATCCTATCAGCTCTCCTTGTGAGCCTTCGTTTCTTATAGTTTTATTATCATTTATTCACTTGAAAATAACGCTGTAATAGTTTGAAGATTAATTATATTTATTTGAAGTCAACCAGACAAACAGCACGCATACTACAAGAGAATAAATGAGGATCATACAGAAAGCCTGTGGCTTGCAAAAATCATCTAAAATACGTAATTATCGCACTCGATATGGCTGAATTACTGTTGAAGGCATACAAAACCTCAAATTATTAGTATGGCTATATGCATAATGTAGTTAGGATATCGCCCTTATGACATGCAGATGGGTGTTGTATGGGATCAAAACGAAACATCAACCAAATAATTCCCACCAAGCTTTCGAGTATCTGTTTGAAATACATGTATAAACATGCCAAATGAATTATGTTCGCTCACCAGACAGCACGTGAGACTGTAGTTTTTACACATATATATACATATGTCTGTACAGGTACACTATACTATTTTAGTTAGTGCCTTACGTCCGCGGAAAACATTTAAAGTCATTCAGGGTGGCTAACTTATCCTAGCCACATTGTTCCTGTACAAGCCTTCAGAATATGAACATTTTTATGTCCCCAAGAAAGAAATATTGACATGAGGATCGCTCGAAGATCAGCTCTTCTACCAAAACAAATACGATCGAGCTGTCGATTTCAACAGGTTAAAAGTCAACAAGAGAGAAACATTAATGTGAGGTGCCGTCTCGCACTTCAATTCCTTTACGATTTAAGTATTTTATGCACAAGGACATTTCCTGATTCTTGCATTCGCCAATAAATATAATCAGCTGATAGTACATTTTTTTTTATTTCCTTAGCTTTATTGTCACAGGGGAGACAAATAAAGAAAAGAAAAAAAGCGGTCCGATCAGGACTCGAACCCAGAACCTTTCGTTGTGAATCCTAGCTTGCTACCTACTGAGCTACAGAGATAGACGTCATACGCTATAACATTTATTGCATGTCTTATTTAATTCGTCTCCGTTGGGCTGTTGGTAGTTTTGACTGTGTAATTCTTCATATTGCCCCTCGTCTTAGTCTCACATATGCCCTCACGAGTCGTCCCCCATCACACAGAAAGTAACCGCACGCACCAGCAGCATTTACGTTCAAAAGTGAAAAATGTCTATTAAAGCTTAGACATAGCCCTTCTTCCTGTGGTAAGTAATGCAAATTATCTAATAAGCATATTCATTAATTTTCATGAAAAATGTGAAAATGGCAAAAATATTTAAAAAATCCATAAATGAACTAATTTCAGACCAAAACTATCGTTGCACACAGTGACACTTTTTATATTTATCATTGAACCAGAATTATCATATCACGAATTTATTGATGACGTGGTCCTTTATGAAAATTATCTCATTTGCATATTCATGAATAAAACTTTCAAAAGTGAGGAAAAACGCGAGAAAAATATATTCATTGCAAGGTATTGGATAGGTCTATCTTATATCCCTGGGATAAATTCTCAAGCCTATCAGTGGTTTCAGAGGGTCTCTTTAAAATAGTGCCATCAGCAATGAAAAAAGCAACATTTGCATGATGTAAAATCACATGGTTTCCACACCACTCACCATGCGATTCTAAAGAATAGGATGTACTTACAAAAATACTTACATCCCACCAATATAATGCTCTAAAATACTATATTTGGTCTGATAGAGATACATGAACCTAACAATTTAACACTGATACCTAATATTTAAATCACTGAATTTACTTATACATGAAAAGTAATAAAACAAACATAAAGAAGTGGAGAATATTGTGACAAAAATAGAGGGAACATGTACAAAATCACTTGTACCAGAGCTGTTAATCAACCCAGGATGCTGAAAGAGGTATAAAATGCATGCTATGACAATGTTGTATGACCCTAAAGTATGATTATAAAAATAATCTGATTTTCAATTTCATGGACTTTAATGAAAACTTCAGAAATTTGTGAGTGAGAAATAATGAAAGAAATAAAAATAAATAAATAAAAATAAAAATAAATAAATGAGTAAACCTACAAAATGACTTAAATCTCGGCATCAAAAATCATATGGTGCTGAAAATGACATCAAATGGTGTTTAGGGTATTATTACCATCCTGTACTATAATTTATGAGTCATTTGTTTTTTAGTTTTAAAAGTATTAACGAAACCGTTTGAATTAAGAGAAACAAAAATACGGAAAAATAAGGGATATACGAATATAAACGCACGTATGTTGGCAACTGAAAGACCTAGGGAGCTAACATTGGTAATAAATGATTGCTAGGACAATGTTCCGTGACCATGTATATATAAAGTAAAAAAGTAAAAGTGAGATCCTTTAAGAGCAGTGAACATATAAATGAGACAGTTGATGGGTCATACTGCGGTTTCGGCTACTCAAGCTTGAGCTATTGTTGTTGAATGGATATTAATGTGATCTTGATAAATAAGAGCAATGTCAATGAAACATGAAGGGATACATAAACGAAATCATGTATATCTCAGCTGCCAATAATCGTAGAAACTCAAAATGGCATCAATTTATTACAAGGACAATGTTTTATTGGCTTGTGCTCAGATATACAAATTATGCTTTCTGGTAAGCATGATTTGATAGATTTTGGTTAAGCACAGTCTTCAATTTTAAGTTATTAATACAAGGTTTCGAAACTACATGTATATGTAACGTTCAGAAAATTTAATAACATGCGTTAAGGTATTGGACTACATGGCAGTAGTGCATTCTGCTAGCATTCAATTGGTACCATTTTCAGCATGCTAAGGACATTGACAACTGAGATATGAGCAATATTGTTTGGTTACCCGTTCATATTTCGTTGTTTTTTTTTGTTTTTTTTTTCTTATTTATGGAGAGCTCAGTAATATCCATACAACAAAAATAGCTGATTATATGGTAACAGAACATTGTCATTGATTACATGGTTACAGAACATTCTCCTATGGTTATATGGTTACATAACATTGTCCTTGCAATTATCTGATGCCAGTTATAATAGCTCTCTAGAACTTTCAGTAGCCAAGATACGTGCGGTTTTCTACGTATACCCCCTTAATTGTTCCATATTTTTCTCTAAATTCAAAAGGTTTTGTTAATGTTCTTAAAACTGAGAGCCAAGTGAGTCATAAATTGTAGTACACGATAATAATGCTCATGACACAAGTTGAGGCCATTTTCAGCACTATAGGACTTTTGAATGCCGAGATACTAGTCGTTTAGTAGATTTACCTATTTAACTTTTTTGATTCTCTCAAATTTCATTACAAATTCAAGAAATTGAAAATCCATTAGGTACCTGTAAAACCGGTTTAAGCCCGCCAGTAACTTTGTGTTACTGATCGTTCCAAGTCGATACTTCTGTAGTGGTTCTTTTTGTTTTATGTCTTGGTGTTTAAATTTTTTTTTTGTGCTGTTGGTGCCTTATGTATGTTTTCATATTTTTAGTTAAGTTAAGGTAACTGAGTGGCCACCTATTGGGAAAATAGCTGCTCATTCGGCTTACGATATGTTTCATGGTATAAGTACCTGATTGTTAGTTTGGTTTTTTCCCACCTCGGTTTTTGGAGTGGGAATCTTTTTCTGATTGCGCCTTTTCCTGATCTTTGCCTACTTGTACCTTTTTTTACTCTTGTATCATACTTCAGGGCCATAGTACATTGCCATAGCATTCATTTGATACTCTTTCAACATCCTGGGTTGATTAGCAGCTCTGGTACGGGCGATTTTGTCCGAATGCCCCTACTGCTTTCCACATTTTATCTCCATTTTTATGTGTGGGTGTTTTTTTATAATGCGGTCTAGGTCACATGACAAAGATGGCTGCCATGCCCATATATGGTAAAGACCTTAAAACACCTTCTTCTCTAGAACTGCTTGGCCGATTTTTATTAAACTTGATATATAGCATCGGAGACTCTGGCCCATCATTATTTGTATAAATCATGACCTTGGGTTGACCTTGGCCTATTTTATGGTAAGGTCATCATTGGTCACACTGGCTTCTCAATGGGGAAAAAATGGAAAACATTTGATTTTTGAGGAAGTTTTGTGGTCTGTGACCCGAAAGTTGGTACATACATACAACTTATAGAGTTAATGAAGCCCTATCCTTGGGTTGACCTTGGCCTTTCAACAGAAAGGTCAAATATTGCCAAAAAGATCTGAAAGTTAGTAAATACAGACAATTTATAGTGTTAATAATTATGTGAGTATAGGAGGTCAAGTTTGTTTTTTTTACGTTGGCCAACATGGCTTTAACCAGAGGTCATAATCTCAGGTGAGCGATATCAGGACCAGTGTTCCTCTGGTATTCATGTCAGTATCATTGGGGTGGGGGATTGTCCGCATGAGAATTTGAAGTAGGTCGAGTTAGAACTCTTGTTTGCATGGCAACCGATAACTAAAGAAAAATGGAACTCAAGCGGATCCAGAAATCAAAGGGCTGTCCTAATGATGTAATTATCAAAGCTCTGCAGCCCTGTTCGTCGCACTTTCGTCCGCGTAAGAGTCGATTTATAACGTCATCAATATGGCGACTATTTGATTATATATAAATTATTCGTATTCCCATCTAAATCAATTAAAAACATGACATTATTGTGTTTATTTTGCAAGAAAATGTATGAAATGCATTTGATTATGCATACGATAGACGAATTAAGTCGATGGGATAAAGGATATTTCTTTATCAGTTCGTTCGTCCGTTCGTGCATACGTAAGACTTACGTTTTTCTTCTAAAACACCGCACACAACCTAAGTACCCAGAAGCTAATTTGACGTACATTTCAACCCAGGACAATGTTTCATGGGTGTGAAATCATTCATTTGGACCCCAGAAATGCAAATAATTTTGTCCTCAAAGAAAAACTCAATTGCACAATGAAAAAATGCATGGTTTCCATGGCAAACGTTAACCTGATTCTTGAACATGGGGTGCACATACAAAAATGCTCATATGTCCAGTTTTAATTATCTTAGACTACTGAACATGGTCTCAATTTAAACCTTAGACATAGCCCTTTCTTCTTCTGGTATGAAATGTAAATTATCTTATTTGCATATTCATTAATTTTCATGAAAATATGAAAAATGGCAAAACATATTTAAAACATCCATAAATGAACTAATTTCAGGCCAAAACTGTCATCATGACACTTTGTTATTGAACCAGTAATATCATATGACAAAAGTATTGATGACATGGTCCTGTATAAAAATTATTTCATTATCATTTTCATGAAAATTAATAAAATATCAAAAAGTGAGGTAAAGCGAGGGGAAAACTATATTCATTGTAAGGTATTGCATATGTTATAAGACCTATCTTGTATCCCTGGGACAAATTCTCAAGACTGTTTGTATTGTCAGAGGGACTACCTTAATGTCATAAAAATATTGTCCTCAGCAATAAAACATTTGCATGATGTATAATTACAAAGTTTCCACACCCACCTCTCATGCGATTCTAGATAATAGGATGTACATACAAAAATACTCATATCCCGCCAACAGAATGCTCTAAAATATTATAATTGGGCTGATAGTGATGTATTAACTTAACAAGATACCTAATATTCAAATCAATGATTTTTTTTTCATGAAAATTAATAATAATAAATTTGACATTGTTTTCTACAGACATTGCCCTGGTAAATGACATATAGTAAAGCTCTCTGTGACCTTCCGTCAATCCACAGATACTGATTGTTTTCCCCTACCCCCCATTCAAGTTGTATGTCCACTAATAACCATGTCCCAGCAGAAACAGAACAAAGACTCTTCCTTTCCTGAACAACATTCTAGTTTTCGAAATAAAGCTTCCATTGGCATTGAAAGCACACAAAAAATCAACTACAAACCATGCTTCATGATAATGGTATCATATTTTACATAATGTCATTGTAACGTACGCAACAGTTTTGTATTTTCATTATAGAATAATATACTTATGATAAAAAAGCAGATTATCATAGGAAATTAAATTTATTGAATATCTGTCTGAAAGGTATTAAAACACACAAAAATCAACTACAGACCATGCTTCATGATAATGGTAACATACTTGAGTAATGTCATGGTAACAATTTTGTATTTTCACTATAGAATCAAATACTTATAATTTATAGCAAATTATCATTATTCTACCATAATTATTTCAATTAGGAAAGTAAAGTTATATATCTGAATATCTATCCTAAAAATAAAGAAAGGAGAGCCAAAAGGGCAACAATCTTTCACCTGATAACAAATAAGTCTGAAAAGGATTAAACCAGTGACAGGAATAAAATTGATTTATTGATTCTATTCTGCTAAAATGCAAAATAATCAAAGCGTATTTGTGTACCCACATTATTGTACAATTCACCTCACACATTTACCGTTATAAAACTGAATGACACGCATGTTCTGATTGGTCAAATGCGTTCATAATGCTAACGGTTAATCTGTGACGTAAGTCTACTACGATCGTAACAGAATTATGCTTATCAAATGGAGCGTAAATTGAAGGCTCTAAAGAACATTATATCAGCAGAGTGAGCAGCTATTTCACTAAAGGTGTCCATAAAATTCTCTAAACTTAACTGTGAATACAGAAATCGACACCCCCCCCAAAAAAAAAAAATACATACGTAGGATCACAAAATAAAAAAAAACCTTGGGACGTTTTTGAAGCAAAAAATGTATGTAAACTTACTTGGGGTGGGTTTTCACGGATATAAGGCGCCTAACCTTGCCCTAAGCATCTGTCACATGTGGATTTGCTTATAAATTGCATCCATTCTTTTACCAAAAACAAGGACTACGGCATTGACACAGCTTGCTGTATGGCAAGTTAGGATCCCAGGGAAGTACAAAAACACAACTGTAACTATTGACTGACTGACCATCTGATTACTGGTTTACCGCTCATCCAGGGAAGTGGTCATGTCAAGCCATCCATACATATAAGTCTCAATGGTTTGTTTTTGTGTTCATATTTGAAGCAATATTTGGATGTCATGACGTCCTAATTTTGGGTATAAGTCCCATAAAACGGAGGCAACGTCCCGACATGACCATAGTTGTTGACTGGGACGCTATGCATCAAATCAAACAAACAAAGAAACTTTGGGCAATAGAAAACAGCCAGATAAATCTCAGTGATCTGAGCAAGAGACACGAAGGGTCTGGCACCAGCCGAGCCTAGCCTACTTTATCACTATTGCCAGACACGTCAAAATCAGTCATGAGGATTTTCATTCATGACGTACTTCTGACTGAAGTTTAAATTAAATATTAAAGGTGCTATAGACTGGCCACGCTCACAAATTCACCTTCTAAGGTGTAACAAGGTTAGCTCAAGGACAGCTTGTGCCGTAGTTCAAAGAACACGAGTGGCCATACTACTTTTCACCCATTAATATTATACATTGTCATGGAAACCGGAGTTATGTTCTGATCTAGTTTCTTACGCGTTTAAACTGCAGCACTGTATCCGTCTAAATAAAATACATGAGGCTTGATACATCGCAGACAGTAAATGCGCAAAATGACAAATTCGCGTGATAAAGAGGGCAGCTACTAAGTGTTTTATGTCCCATAACCACCATGGTAGCTTGTTACTAGCTGTTTTAAAGTGATGGTTTGGATTAAATTCTTACTTGCTGTTAGACGGAGTAGATATAATGTATTTCGTATGTTGCCGTTTTTGTTGTTGGCCGTATGATTGTAGAAAAATGATGGTAAAGAAAGTGTCGAATAGCCAAGTTCTCATGCCGGGGCTCGATACTGTACCAATGGGTCACCACGCTCCCCACTTTGTATCTTGGTTCAGAATTGCGTAGTGATGACTACATTGTAGCATTATCACAATTAACAACCTAATTCTGTTGGGTTTTACGGGTTTCATACAAGTTTCCATCCATACACTAACCATCCAAAGCCAATCAAAAGGAACGCAACCATAAATGTTGATCTCAATGGAGAAGAATGCTCCCTTAGTAAACACTGCCACCCTCTGTCTCACCACATCGGTTCGGTATAATTATAATCATTATAATTTCACTAAGAAAATACATTTTGCCAACATTTTTTTCAGTGGTCAGTATAGGTCTACCTACACATTTATGAAAACATAGGAGATTTTCTTTTCTGTGCAGTACAAACGCATTATGGTCTAACGTTACAATATCATGTGTAGTTTCCTGAAGAAAACACAAAGGTGGACGTGCATTAGATGCCAAAAATGGCTCCCAACTGAACTGAGTGACAATTATGTAAAATATAGCCTGGTATTGCTCTTCATGAAAATAATAGCAACCAACCAACCGAGTTGTTGTCGCGCAGCGACAACAACGAGGTGTTGGTTGCTTTACGATTAGAAGTTCTGTTCTGTTCTATTCTGTTTTGCAGTATGAAGACGTCGATTTTTGTGAGTCATTCAACTTCCGGAAATTTTTACCGCAGTCGAATTCCGCCAAGCGAAACCATTTAATCTTACAAATAAAAATATGCTAGACTTGTGATACTTGAAAATAAAATTATGCATGAACATACAAACGCTCAAAACTGCGTTTGAAATGCAAAACATGCTTTTTCTTTACTTTCGTTTTATCATTATTTTTCCTCTTACAAGCTGTGAGGCGGTTCGGTGGTTCGCTTGAACCTCCCTATGGGACCAAATTATTTCAATTTCATGGAGAAATTTATGAAAAATCATGGAAAATGTTGAAAACGAACCCCCTCTTGATGGATTTGAACCCCCCTGCCAGAAACAACGAATGCTCAAGGTGCTTGTACGGTTCGATACGGTACTAGTACGATTCACGGCGGTAGCCGTTGTGGCCAATCGTGGAGCTCCGTAGCGAAACCCTGGATGATTGGTAGCGCAACCGTACACAATTCGTGGTGAATCGTGAGAGTTTGTGGTGTCAAAGATTCCACGGTTTCGCTACGGAGCCCCACGATTGGCTATGATGATACGATCTCTCACGAATAGCTGCGAATATAGCTACAGTGTCTGTACGAATAAGCACGATTCTGATATGGTTGCGCTACGATTTAGGCCACGCCCAATAACCACCACGACACGCCACGAATGTTTTAAACAGTTTAAAACTTCCGTAGAGCTACCATGGAGTTTCCCTAATCATCAAGATTCATCAAAATTCACCACGATTCACCACGGTTCTACTACGAATCACCACGGTACACGACGACTTTACAAATCATGGCGAATTGTAGCGGCACCATAGCCAAAAATCGTGAATGTGTAAACTGGGCTTTAATTTAAGTTTATTTGGAAAGATTTTATTACATTTTATTCAACTTTAAGGAGAGGGAGTCTTAGTTGTTTTTTTTTTTTTTTTTTTTTTTTTTTTGTTTTCTTGTTATTCCCATCATTATTCTAGGAGCGGTGCACTCCTTTACCGGAATGGACCGGAATGGGCCTGATTACCAGAATGGACTACCGGAATGGACATTTATAATGTGTCCTGTGGTAGTTTTTATTTAGTTTTTGAAGACCAGGTGGCCTATAAAATGCACAGACTGTGATTAGGTTGAAGAATTCAAGCGATAATGCTGACTTCTACGGGATTAGAGGATCTACACATAAGTGGATTGACTCGTGGCTCTCTGAGCGCTCTCA
Organism: Rugalucina vietnamica; assembly: GCA_964017185.1. NCBI lineage: Eukaryota > Metazoa > Mollusca > Bivalvia > Lucinida > Lucinidae > Rugalucina > Rugalucina vietnamica. Next base: position 1,294,116 of record OZ024884.1, on the reverse strand, counting down.
AAAAGTGGTATTAGATGGCTGTGCCTTAGACCCAATCCCGGTTCTTTCTGGTGTCCCACAATGATCGGTCTTAGGACCGGTCCTATTTCTTATTTTCATTAATGATCTTCCTGACAATATCAGGTCATCTGTTCGGCTATTTGCTGATGATTGTGTTTTATACAGGAATGTCAAGTCACCATTGGATTGTCAAATTTTACAAGATGACCTGAATAGCTTGGCAAAATGGGAAATTGATTGGCAAATGAAATTCAATGTTAGCAAATGTCATTCAATGAGGGTGACCCGGCTACATCCAAGCAGGCATATAGAATTCAATTACACACTGCATCAGCAAACATTAGAACAGGTTCAGTCCGCTAAATACCTAGGTTTAACTATCACAGATGATCTTGATTGGGGTCAACATATTTCTGAAATTACATGCAAGGCAACTAAGACTTTGGGTTTTCTTCGGCGCAATTTGGCACTGGCACCTACGCCACCTAGGCATACTAAGGAAGTTGCATACAAAACACTGGTTCGGCCTCAACTTGAGTATGCAGCTCCTATTTGGCATCCCTATAATGAAACTCAGACTGAGAAGGTGGAGAAGGTGCAGAGGACTGCTGCCCGGTGGACCTGAAGGTGATGGAGGAACACCAGTAATGTCGGTGAAATGCTAGACGAACTTGAGTGGCCATCCCTGGAGTCCCGTAGGGAGCGGTCCTCCTTAACCTTCTTCTACAAGATACACTCCGGTACAGTGTCTCTTGATAAAGACAAATACCTGACCCCGGCACCCAACCTAAGGCGTACTCGGGCATCACATGAATCACATTACACAATACCATTTGCCTATAGTGATGCCCTGAAAAATTCCTTTTTCCCCAGAACTATACCGGTTTGGAATAGTCTCCCTTCTTCAGTGGTCCTATCCAAGACCATTGAGGAATTTAAGGCTTCTATTTAAATCATTGGCCCAGAGGCATGGGTTTTAGTATGCCTCTCAGCTATATCTTGTAAATAGTTATAATGGTCCACCCCAAATGTTTTTTTTCCCTTTGACTAAATTCTAAATTTAGCCACCCACCCCACACCTGAGGTGATGATCAGAAATTGATTGACTCGGTATCAGAAGATAGATAGTTGCTTAACAGCCGTGATTGTTCAATAAATTCTTCAAGATGAAATGATAAATAATCCAAATATTGCATAGTATCCCAGAACTTTTATAATAGTTTTGATCCCAGGAAATGGAGACCCCTACCACTGGGTCAAAGAGCTTGCCTGTCTGAACTTAATTAAATCATAAATGTTCAAGAACATCATGGATAGTGAAATTAAATCATAAATGTTCAAAAACATCATGGATAGTGAAAAGGTACAAGTAGGCAACGATCAGGAAAAGGCGCAATCAGAAAAGATTCCCACTCCAAAAACCGAGTCGGGGAAAAAACCAAACTAACAATAAGGTACTTATACCATGAAAACATTTCGTAAGCCGAATGAGCAGCTATTTTCCTAATACATGGCCACTCAGTTACCTAAACTTAACTAAAAATATGATAACAAACATAAGGCGCCAACAGCACAAAAATTTTAAACACCAATACATAAAACAATAAGAACTACCACAGAAGTATCGCCTTGGAACGATCAGTAATATAAAATTACTGGCGGGCTTAATCGGTTTTACAGGATCCTAACATCACCCTCAGCTTCCGCAGTGGTTCATACCCGGGTTCATAACATTTAGTTAGTTGTTCGGTCCTATTAGTGAATCTCTAACTAGTCAATGAATCATCATGGACAAACAAATAAATCATGATAAATTCCATGATGAATCAAAAACGAGGACTCACAGATTGAGTAAGCTGCCTGACGATGAAACTTGTTCTCTTTTTCTAAACCTACTTTTTACGCAATTTCAAGATTATTTCAGCTCATATGAGATGGGTATTTCAGTAGACAGGGCAAAAACTGAAGTACTCTAAGACAAATTACTTTGTATACCCCATGTGGGGATCCAGAAAATTTTCTCAGAGGGGGGGGGGTCCAAATTCCCAGAAGGGGTCCGACGGAAAATTTCAACATGGAAAAAATAATCTGGCAATGCCAGGGGGGGGGGGGTCCGGACCCCCTGTCCCCCCCTCTGGATCTGCCCATGCACCCATCACACTACCCAAGGCACAGGGAGCTTGAACCCACATACAATGGACACAGTGGTGAGACAAAGGATTGATTAAGAGCAGTAATGGAAAAAAACGTTGACAAGATTAATATGAACCGCTTTTCATATGAAATAGTTCTGCCAATACTCTATTGTCTGACAATATGGCCACTTTCATTTGAATAAGTTTTATTGTTTCTTTGAACTGTATATACATATACTGATTTATTATAGCCCCGCTTTGGAAAAGTGGGGCTATACTGGATTCACCCTGTCCTTCCGTGGTTCCGTGATTCCGTGGTTCCGTGGTTCCGTGATTCCGTCATTCCGTGGTTCCGTCATTCCGTGAGCATCCATGAACATTTTGTTTCCGCTCAATATCTTAAGAACGAATTGACAAAATCCAACCAAATTTTGTATGCACATCATCATTGACAAGAGCTAGCTTGGGATTGTTACCCGTAATTTTTCGCAAAATTTTGACGGAGTTACAGCCCTTGATTGATGTCAGAATTTCGTTTCCGCTCAATATCTTGAGAACGAATTGACAGAATCCGACCAAATTTTGTATGCACATCATCATTGATAAGATATAGCTTGGGATTGTTACCTGTCATTTTTCGAAAAATTTTGACGGAGTTACGGCCCTTGATTGACGTCAGAATTTCGTTTCTGCTCAATATCTTGAGAACAAATTGACAGAATCCGACCAAATTTTGTTTGCATATCAACATTGACAAGATCTAGCTTGGGATTGTTACCCGTCATTTTCCAAAAAATTTTGACGGAGTTACGGCCCTTGATTGATGTCAGAATTTCGTTTCGGCTCAATATCTTGAGAACGAATTGATAGAATCCGACCAAATTTTGTATGCACGTCATCATTGACAAGATCTAGCTTGGAATTGTTACCCGTCATTTTTCGCAAAATTTTGACAGAGTTACGGCCCTTGATTGACGTCAGAATTTCGTTTTCGCTCAATATCTTGAGAACGAATTGACAGAATCCAACCAAATTTTGTATGCACGTCATCATTGACAAGATCTAGCTTGGTATTGTTACCCGTCATTTTTCGCAAAATTTTGACAGAGTTACGGCCCTTGATTGACGTCAGAATTTCGTTTCCGCTCAATTTCTTGAGAAAGAATTGACAGAATCTGACCATATTTTGTATGCACGTCATCATTGACAAGATCTGGCTTGGGATTGTTACCCGTCATTCTTCGCAAAATTTTGATGGAGCTATGGCCCTTGATTGACTTCAGAATTTGGTTTCTGCTCAATATCTTGAGAACGAATTGACATAAACAGACCATTTTTTGTATGCGCATCAATATTGAGGAGATCTAGCTTCGGATTGTTACCTGTCATTTTTTTTTTCACCCTGCAAAAAAGCTGAGAAGCGGGGCTATAGTCAGATTCTCTGACAATTCTAGTTTTCAGGTGAAATACCAGCAGTGTGGTCATGAATCCATGGTCATTGAGGTGTTCAAGTTAGCCTTGGGTGACAGGGTAAGATAAAATAAATTTCTGTCTTTCTTACAAATTCTTATTCGGGGTGTCCATGGTCAGGGAAAAAGTCAGAGAAATCACTTTTTTCAAAGCCGGGGAATTGTCAGGGATTTTGGACATCAGTCAGGGAATTTTTCAATTTAAGCCAAAATCAGGAAATTTTGAAAAACAGGTTTATAAATTGCCAAACTACAATGAACACAAACATTCTTTCACCTATTGCTTGTCCTTATGAACAAAATTGAAGTAACTAGGATAAGCAAACTTGATGTAGAGATTCAATCTATAGATTCAATATGTAGATCATAATAAGTTGATATGATTATTTTCAGCAACTGTAGATATTCACGGTGCTGTCCTGGACTGTGACCTTAAGTACTTTGGACCAGGAGGGGCATTAATTTCTGTTATTGTACAAGGCATAATTTCATAGGTAAGTGCTCCTTATATGACCCAAGATTTACTCTCTCCCTAAACCCTTCTCTGGAAAACACCTTAACATTTTTCCAGAGTAGAATAAAATTTAGTGATTGATATGCATAAAATTTGCTTTCCAAATGTTCTGACATGCAAAAGTTTTCAAACTGTATTCACAAATTCAAAATTTTATTTCCAAAAATATTCCTGAATTAGCATCAGGAAAACATGTCCGTGACAAGTATACCCCCATTTTTATATAGCAAAACTGGGGTATGCAGGGGTATACCTAATTTTCTTATTTTTGATCCAAAACATACAATGTGGGTAGTCGTTAGGAACCGCCTTGGTGAGGCGGTTCTAATGTGTACCCACAAGGTCAGTTTTGAGCAAAATTATTAAAAAAAAATTCTGGTGAAATTTTCAATTTTTATAGCTGAAAAAAAATCTATGTATTATATGCCCTTGAGTATATTGTATGGGAAAAGGTAATCCATCCTGAAAATTAGATGGAATTTTCTTACATCAGAAGTCCCGTATTTGCTGAAATAATTGATTTTTAAATTTTTGAACTACCTCCCACCAGTGCATGTAAAATGCAAGGTTAACACTGCTATTCAGTATGATGTTATGATTTTGTCAACTGATTTTCAAAATTTGTGTTGAACTTTTTAGGGATCGAGGAATGCAGTGGGAAAACAATATCAGATACATTTCCCTGTTGCTGTTTTTGAGCTAGGTGAAAAGCTGAAAAGGTAGGTTTTAAGAATGCTTGGTTGAAGTACGGTATGGTTATTCATGAAGATTTGGTCATGAATATATTCATACATTTCTTCCTTTCTCATATTCTGCTTCCCCTGATCCAAGAACAGATCAGTAAAAAGTATACTGGTAAAGCCCTGTATATCCGTGATGCAACAAAATTTCTTCAGCATAGATTGATGCAACATTCCATCATGACAAAATGGAGTGTAGTGTTTGGAAGCCAGATTGATTTTAGTGCAACCTACGGTGAGGCAAATACCTACAGAGAGACAATGACCTTTTTGCTGTAGGTTGAATCCCAGTGGATCATTTGGCTTCCAATCACTGGGCTGCTTGTCATGACATGCTGCATCAGTCTGCACTGTAAGAATCACAGGTATACAGGATGGTAATAAGTGCCTCAGATTGATTTGTATATATCTGACCATCCTAATAACACAGGTGAGCAGCAATTGTCTGCAAATGTAAAACATTAAGTCAAGCAAATATGCATCTAATAAATTTGTACTTATACATCTATGATTTAAAACTTAATCATAAGTCTAAAGTTAAAATGGAATATCCACCTTAATTGCTAAAATATGAAATCTTTTACAGAATATAGAGTGATTTTATATGCTCTTTACTTTTATAGAAGTTGAAGCATTTTCCTTGATAAAGTTTCATGTAATTTATTAGAGGTGTTTAAATCTGTTTCAGATTTCTTTACGGTTTGATCATTGAAGTGGAAATACAGTATTGACCAGTGTCAAATGCATCGTTGACCATGGAAACTCGAACATTGTTTACACATTACCGGAAAAATGCTCAGTCAGCATAAACATTATGGACTGATTTAGATTCAATTTTGAAACTCCCCATCTTGCCAGCAAGATCCTATCTTGTCAAAGCGCAATTACTACAGTTGAATCATCAAACTACTTTTCTGTTTTTCAAATATTCTGAGTAAAAGATAGCACATACCATCTACTTTTTATGTGAAAGTTGTCTGTTTTAGCTTAAAAATGCACTTTATTTATTAAATTGTACAGACACAGACCTGTGAAGGTGTCACTTAAATATTAAAGCTTAATTTCAAGAATCTTAGTTAGAAAAGTGAGAAATTAGAACTGAAAAATGCTTGGTAACATTTTTCCATATACGAGTTCTGTTAGTTAAAAATGTTTCATAAATGTAATAGACCATTAAATGAGCCATGACACCAGAAAATTGGTCTTCAGGGTTTCCGACCAGGTCTTACACAAACCGGTCTGTTCAGTCACAGGAAAAGGAAAGAAGCTTGAAAGTTTGAGTTTAAGTAGAAAAGGGATTGTCCTATATGTGTAGTGAAAACAAGGGCACTAATCAGATGTTCAGTTACTACTCAGCTGATCTGTGGCTTTGTTTTCACATATGCAAACATCCTGTTTTTCTCATGATGCAGCTCAAGTTGTAAATGTTAAAGGAAATGATACATTCATTTTAAAAGAATAAATTCTACACACCCATATACTTGCTGTGTTTATATACAGTTTGTACATGTGGCTCTGTGCATGATATTTAATCCAAAATCATTTCCATTATATTGACAACATGTACATGTAGCTCGATAGAAAGGTTGTAGTTCAAATCCTGCTTCTAAGACATAAGTACTAGGATGTGTTGTTGAACAACGCTTTTGTACCCACCAAGCATCCAAAAAATGTGGCCTATCTTGTAATAATGAAAAATGGTTGACTGTACTGTTCAGCCTGAATGCTAACAAAACTGAAACATGGCTTCTGTAAACACTGATGAGGAATTTAAAATGGGAAGTAAAATAAATGGGAGGCCTGGTGTCATATACATGTAGGTACAGTACTGGTCCCCCAAGTATAAGCTTCTGGGTATGATACATTTCTCTTTTGTGTCCTTGAGCAAGACGCTCGAGTTTTTCACTTTACTGACCAGTCAGGAAGCGTTGGCGCCATCCTGACATGAATGAAAAGTTGTTGACTGGGATCTTAATCCTAAAGCAAGTCGTACCAAAATGTAATCTGAATTTAAAAATCATATGCAATGTTTTATATACTACTCAAAAGAAGTTTTGCACAAGTTAATATTTTTCTCATTTTAACATAATGTTTATATATAGTATACATCTTTTTCAAATAAACTTTTAAAAAATGATACTGTAGGTCTGGAAATTTGTGAATAACAAAATATTTTTCTTGAAAAGATGAAGTAAAGATGTGCCAAAAATGCATGTTTTCGAAAACACCAAAATTTGGGATGCAGCAAAAAGCCTACAGCTTTATTTCTGGGCTTCCAAACCTGAAATCTTCTCACATCCTGATTCCTCCGACAGTGACAAAATAATGAAAGCAATCACTTATAGCAAAAAATATGAATTTTCTGTATCAAAACATCTCATATTGATCCAAAATTGATAGGAATATTGATTTTACTTATTTTCCTCCAATATTTACGTTTTGATTTTTCAAGTGGTGCAAAACGTCTTTTGGGGAGTGCAAATTGCTCAGTTAACAACTTGAGATAAGTGTCTTAGAACAGAAAAGCTATAGAATTGCAGACTGGTAACATAATAATACATTTATTGATGCCTTGTTATTGACTTCTTCTGGTGCATATGATGCATATCCGTAAATCAATCTGGTCATGTAAACCAGTTTGAAAGTCCATTTTGCATACAGTTTAATGATGAGAGCCATGCGTTTTTGTAAGTAAAGACATCTTAAGTTACGTTTACAAAAAGAAATATGACCATTGACCAAAGTTGTTCATTTGGTTAAGCAACATAACAAATGAACTAATGTACACACAAAAATCACGAATCAAAGCGTGCGGTATCCTGATAGATTGGTTGGTTGCTCATTAGGTGTGCCTATTTCATATTAATAATAAATGTGTATGACCTATCTCAAAGGAATGACCTTGGGTCAAAGGTTATGACCCATTCAAAGCAATTTCAGTATACATGTAGATATATCAGCTGATGGGAAAATTTATCATATCTCGGCTTTTACTTGTTGTATACCACTGAAGTTGGTATCAATTCAGAGCATGTACACCTACTTTGCATTAATTGACGTTATTATGCAAACTATATTTAATTTGCATATTCATTATTATTAATGAAAACATTGAAAGCAATTTGAAAAAAACGTAAGTCTGTTAGAACTTCATAACTAAATTAATTTCAACAACACATATCATGACATGTTGCTGTGACATCAATGATGCTTCTGAACAAGTCGGTATATTCAATTGCCACAAAAGGAAAGTGTCTCAAATCGATTTTTATGAATAATATGAAAGCAAGAAAAAGAAGAGACTAAACTCATATCCGTTTGTGGGTTGGCTTGTGATATTTATATCTTCGTTAAATACTTCCAAAAGTACATCACTGTAACATTATGGTTAGAGGGGCCTCCTTAATGCAAAAAGAGAGAGAAAAAACACAAATTCTTCAAAAGTGCATGTGTATAATGCATATGTTCATGGTTTCCATAGCCACCCATACAGTAGTTCCAAAGAATAAAAAGAATAAGTAATTACAGATATTCAAATACTAACATTGTCAAAATACTATTATCAAGTAATGCTTTGGCTCAGTTTATAGCCTAATCCGTATTCGATATGCAAAATATGAAATTTGCATATTCATGAATATTAAAGATAACACAAGCGCTTCATCAGAAATTGACGAATAAAATAAAAAAATATAGTGCCTTACAGAAGAAAATGTATCTATATCGCACTTGTCCAATACCATACACTGTCAACTTTATGCTAAGTTATTGTTGGTCATGCAAGATTTCTATTTTGCATATCCATGAATATTATTAATGAAAACTTAAGAAAAAACAGAAAAAAATCCCCAAATTAATACCGTTTACCACAACACACTTTTAACTCAGCTTCTGTCTGCTATAGAATATTGAACAAGCATTAACTAAGAAATGTTTATAACGAGAACTTCTCACATTGATCAGATGTGCAAATTATCTAATTTGCATATTAATGATTATTTATGATTATTCACCAAAGTAATCAAATTAATCATAATATTACAAACTTTAACGAAGCAAAGTCTAGGATTCGACAGATATTACACGGGGTAGATCATTTAACTCTGACTTATATAGATTGATTGATGCCCTTGGTTTGATAGCTTTGTGAATATGCAAATTTTCACATAGATACATTACATGTTAGGTCATGCAAATCGCATTACTGATTAACGACAACTTGCCGAAATGCTGGTATTTGACTGAAATAAGAATGTTCACGGTTTTAATTGAATTTTCTTTCAATATCTTATTCTAAGATCAATATTCATGAATATGCAAATATGGTAAATTTCATACAGGCCCCATGTATGTAAGAATAGACAAATTATATTATTGACCAACAACAACATGCCACTAAGATTGTTTTAAATTGAAATATGTATGTTGAAATATTCAAGCTGAAGGCTTGTATAAAATTTTATCTCAATTTCTTGTTTCTTTTTAACATTATTTTCATGAAAATTGATACAGTGAATATGCAAAGTAAGAAAACCAGATTCTTGTCATTTAGTATTTTGCATGATAGGACAACTAAATCGTATAAATTGCCCATGACAACATGCCACAGTGAGTGAAATATTTACGGATTTTATTGAATCCCTCCTCAATTTCCAATGTCCTTTCATTTGATATTCGTGAATATGTAAATAAGATTATTTTCATATTGAGCCATTGCAGGTTAGGAAATATAAAACTGTATAACCAATGGACAACAACAAGCCACAGTGATGACTTGTGACTGAAACTAGTATATCTACGAAGTTCGTTGACTTTTCTTTTTTCTTATGTTTCTATAAATATTCATAAATATGCAAATTAGCTAATTTTTACGCAGGGGTTTATTACATGTTAGGACATGTCAAGTTGTATTTCTTATCAACATGATGCAAAAATGACTGTTTGTTATTGAAGTCAGTGTGCTTAATGTATTTTACTTATATATTTTCTATTATGATTCTATCAAAATTCATGAATATGCAAATTAGATGGATATGTTAATTAGATAATTTACACAAGTTGCCATTGGGTAAAAGGCCTGGGCATAAGATTTAACATGATACCATGTTTAGTGAGCTAGAATAATTAGTAACTATGTTGTGTTTAATTTTGTAGGTATACCTCCATATTCAAAACTCATATTTGTGGTTGCCGATCTGGCACAACTGCATGTCGTGACTGGGTTGTAGTTTGGAATCTACATAATCAAACCCTATATTTTGGAAATAGTTAGTTTGTAGCGATAGTTTGGTCATTGGTTGTGTAGTATCCAGAACGTGTACTTTACCTGGTGCCTGATAGCAAAGTGGGGAAAACCTAATTGGGCTGGAAATACAATATACAATACAATACAAGTTGCTATGGAAACCATGTTTTTCCTCATAACTCACATAGTGTTCATTGAAAAAATTATTTCGGAGGGTCCAAATCAACAATTAATAACCCATCAGAAAATGTCTTCGTGTGCTGAGTGGATTTCTATTGTCACCAGTTCATATAATTATGGCTTCTTACTCTGAGTGAAATACAAGTATTCTATAGAGCAATTTTTTAAGAATAAGGTATGAGCCCAGCTAAATACCAAAAAGATATTTCTACATTTTGTGCATTTTAATGATACTAATCTTCTATGAAAATATCTTTTTGGTATTTCGCTGGGCTCTATGTAAACTTCTCTGTTAAACCTCTACATTTTGGTCTAAAATGGCAATTTTCCTACTTTTGCCCATATTGGCTGCCAATATTGTGTTACCATAGCAACCATATAAGTCAAATTAATATTAGATCAAAATGATTGGATCATTTATCCATTAAAACATGCAGGATAAAATGCTGGACATCAACTTTAATTTTTCGCTTTTAGGTAGGCCAGAAAACCCTCTTAATGCACGTCCCTCTTTAGAATGATCGGTTTCGATATAATAGAAGTAAAAAAGATATCTCGCAAACCCCACAAAAATCCACCAATTTTGTCGATTCCTTGGATTATGGTACGACATTTAAATTAGCTATAGCACACTCAGGCATAAGCCTTGATGACATCAATCTGGGCGTCGACAGACATATCTGCAAGGCCCGTTTTTATGTAGCTTCAACAAGTTTAGCTCTATAGAGCACTGTTACACACCAACTGTAAAGTGGAGATGGAAACGTCAGGATTTTGAGACAATCCCGCGCTTCCGGATACAAGTATGAGACTTTCAGAATATGTTCTTTAATCCTTTCTAATAAATATTTTCTCGTTAGCCATCTCATTTTTTTCCATTTTCAAGGTGGCTAACACAATTTTCAAGATGGCCGTCAAAATCATTTGATTTTACGATTAATTGACAAACTATACTACTGAAATTTGTAAATGGGTGGATTTTATTGCACTACTGATTGTCATTGCTTAAACCATTGTTATGGGACTCATTAACGTACCCAACAATGCCATAAAACTGCTTTTGTGAAAATATAATACCGTAAATTGCCATAATTTAAGCATCACTCAACAAGTACACATTCATATGGATTATTACAGGCTCCTGTGTGAAAAGACACAAGCCCGACGCTTAACCGCAAGGCTGTCACTCTCCCCTGGTCATAAGTGTAGGAAAACATAATATTTAACATGAATTTATGTAAAGCACCTTTATTAAGCAGTCAATATTGTCTCCCAAATACTGAGATGTTAGTCATACCATTGAAGGTGGGCAGAGGAATGTTCGCCCCTTAATTCGTAATCCTGGGTCGACTGGACAACAGCGTAGAACAGTCACGTGTAAATCACAGTTTAGCAGATAGCTGTACTGAGTGAGACTTAGTTTGTAGAGGTTATGGAAAAAGAGTTGATGCCGGCTGTACTTTCTCCTAGTGTGGAGGCCAAAGTGAGAAGAGCCATAAAGTAGAAGTTGGCTTTGTGTAAGCTGTCAGGATTGCCATCAGGCATCAATGATCACCTAATGACTTTGATACTTTCTCTGACGGGCGATTAATATGTCAATATTGTCCATCCCATACACCTACCATGATCAGTCCAGATGAAGTGATATACAAGTGAACATCATGGGTGCATCTGCGATCCAAACACGGGCGTCTGTATGTCATAGTGTGGAGGTTAGACAGGCAGGGTGTCAGAGTGACAAATGTAATGTAGAGCAGAGTGCTGGATAGATTATAGACTGGTGTCATCAAACACAAGCCTTAGAGGCGACTTTTACGCAAGAAACCACCATAGAGACTGGGTGTCTCGAAACTGAACCAAAATAGAATGGTACATTTGCATCCAACTGGGTGCAATCAATCTCAGTTTGGAAGACACAGAAGAAAACTGGAACATTCCTCAGCCATAGAACTTTATGGACATCCATCTCGAAAACTCGAGACTGGTTCGATGAGAATGGTTAAGATATTCGGAGGCTTCTAGAATCTTGAGGAACAGCACAAGCATTAAGATGATACTAGCTCCTTATTCAAGAAGACATTTGTCAACCTATATCAAACGTCAGAGACATGCAAGACTCTTGAAAGAATATAGACGAAATTCAGTTTGTTTGCTTGATAAATACCAAACCGTCATAGATGAAAGACAATAAAATACTAATAAAGTACATGTACTGAATCGTCAACAGTGATCTCTTATAAATCGGCAACGATAGCCAGAAACATATACTTCAAATTAAAATCAAATATGCAAGGGTAGTTTAAAGGAGTCTCTTGCATTTCAACAGACTCTCAGCTGGCAAATTTCCATGATCAAATGCAAGTTCCGCTGCCGTCTGGGGGCTATCCATGACAGAGAGACTGAAAGAGCTGTTTCACCGTGGCTGCGTGGAGGAAGGAAGAATTGCCACAAGACATTCATCTTTACACACAGAAGGGAAATCCTGAAGTCTTAGACAGACAGGATTTATTCCGGAAAGTCATTGCTGATTCAGAGATGACAGGAAGACAATAGATGATTTTCATATAGCAAGACAACTTCATGAGAAATGTCAAGAACAGAAAGCAGATCTATATATGGCGCTTGTCAACTTCACCAAAAATTTAAACAAAGTTGTGAGAGACTTGCGAAGATCAAATTAAATCATGGTCAAATGGTCATCCTGTGGGAATGATGATATGCATGCAGAGGACTATGGGGAGTTCTATTAACCTTGTGATATGACAAATGAGGCCAAACAGGGTTGTGCTAGGGTACAACACCGTTGTGTATGATATCATTTGCAATACTCATTGAAGCCGTTAAAGTATGTGATACTCATTTTCCAATCAGGAACGTTTTTGATGGAAAGCTTTTCAACCAACGGGAGTTGAAAACTAAAACTAAGGTGCACATAGATGTGCTGGATGATATACTCTATGCATATGACAAAGATAAGGGAAATGGCGAAGAATACCGGCTCATAGGCATAAATGCATGGTGCAACAGATCCACACGGATTACCTGTGATAGCTATGACCTTACAATCAACAAAAAAGACAATTGTTGGGCTCCAATCGGCACCGGAAAGCTGTACAATAATCCGCTAATCACTACGAATGGACAAATACTTTTTTAATTCAGTTTTACGTCCCTTTCAAGATTATTTCAGCTCACGGGCCAATCAGTAGGTGGGCGAAAACGGGAGATTCCCGAGAGAAAAACACGTGGCACACCCGCAAGCAGAAGTTGGCTTGTCTCACATGTTGCCAGCGCGGGGCTCGAACCCACACCAGACACAGAGAACAAATACTGATTTGTTTATAACATCCATCTACCCGTGAAGCAGTTTTCCAGAACAGTGCGTATTGATGACTAGAACAGCAAAAGCCAGTGTGACATTTGGAAGAATATGTGCAAATGTATAGGCGAAATGAAACAAAGGTCGATACCCAGCTCAAAGTCTCCATGGCTTAGACAACTCTCCTATATTCATACGTGGCATGGCTATTATATCAACATCATTCAAAGAGATCACCATGTCTACTTAATGTGCTTGAGAAATCTTAAAATTAAGCGTTAAAACAAGCTTACAGACACAGTGGCCTGGAGAAATCAAGGACGCAAAAAATGCAAATGGTATTATAGTTTCACAGCTAAGATGCACCAACTTTATATAGGAATGCCTGATGAGTAACATCTAAATGTTTTCTACAGAGACATATATGATGGAATCCTCAAGGCGAAAAAAATGGAAATGCTACAAAGACACCCGTAAAGTCTCATAAAGAATTAAAGACACCGATAGAGTCTAGCGACCAGGCTTCATGAACCAATCAAGCTGGTGCTACTCCTCCAACATAACAGTAGCACATTATGAAGAAAATAGAATCTGTGACGATGCAAGCATATAGATGAAATCCAGAATGAATGAAAACTTTCTAATAGACTTCCTTAACTTTCAAGCGGGAGGTTAGAGCTTAAATTGTCCTATTCATCCACTATCAAAAATGTAAGACTAAAGATTAAAAATGTGCACAGAAAATTTGCATTACAGATGAAAAGTATTAGTAGTACATGCTCTTGTTGTTGTTTCTGTTGTCGTCGTTGGTGTGAACGAAAACTATTTGGAAGCATCTGTAGCCAGCTTAAGTTTATTGCAATCGTAAGAAGCACTTTTTGGCTGTACTGTATATAGTTTATTCCATGTTAAAATCGTTTATCAAGATATTTTATAATAATAATAATAATAAGTAGAAGAAGAAGAAGAAGAAGAAGAAAAAGCAGAAAAAAATAAGTAAATGAAGAAGAATTGTATTATCAAAATGTGCAGAGCAAAGTGTATTTGCATTATAAATTTTCATATTTCCCAGTAAAGGTAGAAACTTCACGATTCTTCATAAAAGCCATTCTAATCAGTTTCTAATTTTGCCCCTCAGCAACCCCATAATTCAAATAGACCTTATTTCCAGTACCCATTAACACTGAAACTATGTTATTCATGACTTTGAGTAAAGGCAATAATGACAATCGAATTTAGTGGGTTTTCCCCATTGTGGGCCCCTTTTGAAATCCCACAAAGGTAATATTGACTCAATTAAATATTTATATATTTGCAAATAATTCAGAAATATTATTTTCAGCATTATTAAGTTTTTTTCTCACTGACTAGAACACCAATTTCTGATTTAATATTTATTTTGGCAGCCATCTTGGAATTTCGAGCCGCCATCTTGAAAATTTGAGTAATTTTGATTGGCTAACGAGAAAATTTCAAATAGTTAATGCTTAAAAACATATCTGCCAAGTTACATGCTTGTATCCGGAAGTGCAGAATTCATGTCATTTCCATCTCCACTTTGTTCTATTATAATATCCAATGAATTTTATGATTGATTGATTGAAAGACTGATTAAAATATATAATGATGATCTACAACACTGTAACACTGCACACTGAAGAAACACTGAAGCCATTTTAACAGCCAAATTCTGAGGTCTAAGATTTGTTTTATTTTTGTTCAGATTCATAATCATTTAGGAATCTCAGCTGTTTTTGTAAGTCTTAGAGTGGAAATGACTTTACGAGACTTATCGTTATCTACGTTACCATATGACAAGACACTAGGCGACATGCATTAGAGTGGCGATGTGTTAGTATTAATCTTGTAACCATTAAAACAATGGCAATTTTAAACTTAAAATGCGTCGTTGAATTGAGTTTTTTCCTCCAATGACCCTTCAAGAAATTATACATGTATTTATAGCCCCGCTTTTGAAAAGTGGGTCTATACTGGATTCATCCTGTCCTTCCGTCATTCCGTGATTCTGTCTTTCCGTCTTTCCGTGATTCCGCGAATAATTGGTTTCTACCTAATATCTTGAGAATAAATAGACAGAATCTGACCAAAGTTTGTATGCACATCAACATTGACAAGACCCAGCTTGGGATTGTTAGCCGTCATTTTTTGCAAACTTTCAACAGACTTATTGCTCTTGATTTACGTAAAAATTTGGTTTCCGCTCAATATCTTGAGAATGAATGGACAAAATCTGACCAAAGATTGTATGCACATCAACATTGACAAGACCCAGCTTGGGATTGATACCCGTCATTTTTAGCAAAATTTTGACGGAGTTACCGCCCTTGATTGACGTCAGAATTTCGTTTCCGCTCAATACATTGAGACAAAATTGACAGAAACTGACCAAATTTTGCATCAACAACAACATTGACAAGATCTTGCTTGGGATTGTTGCCCATCACTTTTCGCAAAATTTGGACGGAGTTACGGCCCTTTATTGATTATTGACGTCAGAATTTCGTTTCTGCTCAATATCTAGAGAAGGAATTGACATAAACTGTAGAAAACGTGTATGCACATCAATATTAATTTGACAAGATCTAGCTTGGGATTGTTGCCGGTCATTTTTGTACAATTTTGACGGAGTAACCGCCCTTGATTGACGTCAGAATTTCGTTTCCGCTCAATATCTTGAGACCGAAATAACAATATCTGACAATAGTTTGTATGCACATCAACATTGACGAGATCTAGCTTGGGGTTTTGCCCGTCATTTTCGCAAAATTTTGACAGAGTTACGGCCCTTAATTAACGTCAAACTTTCGTTTCCGCTCTATATCTTGAGAACGAATCGACAGAATCTGACCAAATTTTGTACACACATCAACATTGACAAGATCTAGCTTTGGATTGTTGCATGTTATTTTTCGCAAAATTTTGACGGAGTAACGGCCCTTGATTTACGTCAGAATTTCGTTTCCGCTCAATATCTTGAGAACGAATCGACAGAATCTGACCAAATTTTGTACACACATCAACATTGACAAGATCTAGCTTGGGATTGTTGCCTGTCATTTTTTGCAATGTTTTGTCAGAGTTATGGCCCTTGATTGATGTCAGAATTTTGTTCCCGCTCAATACCTTTAGAACAATCTGACAGAATCTGACCAAATGTTTTGTGTGCATCAACATTAACAAGATTTAGCTTGGGATTGTTACCCGTCATTGTTTTTCTTACCCTGGAAAAAAGCTCAGAAGCAGGGCTATAGTCAGATTCTCTGACAATTCTAGTGTCGAATACATATATGTCAAATACAAACATGTAGGCAAGCAAGTACGACACAACTTTTACTTAACGGCTTACAATTGCAAACAAAATACAAACAGTTTTGGTTAAATACTACTCTATCAAAAATAATTCCCCACAGTCAGTTTGTTTATTTGGGTTAGAAATTTGGTGACTGTTTGTGTTCTGCAGATTTTGTAACATATGTTACCATACATGGTACAATGAATATTGTGCACAGAAAAGCAGCGGTTGTAGCTTATTTTTCTCATTTGCTAATTTATGTGTTCTAACACTAAGCTTCATAAAAACTATACGTCTACATGTTTATTTTATGGTAATTCTCGTGTAATTGGCAACATGTCACATATGTAACGCATTCAAAAGGCCGCTACGTCCAAACGCCCTATCGGTCAGAGTGCTAACAAGTATCATTTTGAAGTGAATTTGATGGGCTTTCAGAAAACCATTCCCTACAAAAATCCCCGGCATGGTTAACCAGGGCCTACTGGCTCCTCAACGTCTAGTATGTTTATCTCACACTATGGTTTATGCATTGACTTTATGAAAACAAGAGAAGCGATGCATGATAGACTGACTCGTTAAATTTGCAAGTGGTGCTTGATTTCAATAGCATGCCATTTTTCAAACAGCATTCATTTCAGCATTTCCGAATGCGCAACCTGTTATAAAAACATGAACAATACATAAAATGATTAAAGTACTTAATCTTGGCAGTATGACATTTAAAAGACCCATACCGAATAGTCGCATTTGACGATTCTCTTGCCGTTAATATATCAACAACATGTTTCTTATTAGGCTAGAAAGTCAAATTTTCTAATGTTTTACATTTTGAACACCTTTTTATCGAAAACAAAAATGCGCTTTACGCGGTGTCGGAAAAGGGCCGAAAAATCAAAGGGGAAATACTCTAGCGAGACCAAACCGGAAGTGACGTTTAGTCGTACAAAATATCAGCCATTTAAATGAAAGACACACAAAGTAAATGCTTACACAAAACATTTTTCACAAATTTTACACCATGCAACGCCGACGTTTTACTTTTTCTTGTTCTTTGATAATTATCAACATTATCGGAAACATTTTATAAACAAAACATAAAAGGAAAATTATGGTACATTACTTGCATGTGAAAATAGCATTTCGCATAAAGTCCCGCATTTGAACCAGTTTTATTTATCACTGACAACTTCTCGTAGTTCATAATCTTTCTTTTGTTACGGCCGCTAAAACAACAAATTTGAATACCCGGCCGACACTTTTATTACCTTACCTTACGCGGTGTGTATGTCGGTGATCTATGATGTTTTTTATGTGACACACGCCGACACACGCCGCTAGATTGCGGCATATATCACTCGGCGGCACGTGGCAGATACTCAAAGACATTCCAATCTCATTGAGTAAACGAGTCGACCGACATTGACTTTTGTTCTAGATATCCTAATGCTTGAATTAGACTACTATTATTTTGATCTTTCTTTCTACATTTAATAAAATGTACACGCATTTATTATGATATGATTTTTAAGTAAGCGACGTCATGAGAAGAATTGCATAAACCAAGGTGGAATTCCTATGATTTTATGTGACGAATGTATAAGTTGTACGTATTTAAAATGGTAGTAACCCCATACAGTCACGACGCATTTCAAGCACAGACACCACGTAATTCATTCATCCCGCCCTTCCTGACCTTTATTTATATTTTTAAAAAGGTAGAGACGATGACCGGCTAGGTGTTTAGTGCCGGTCCCACTGAATTGTAAGGAATCGTACGATTGTATTATTATAAGTTTATTGATAAGACTGTGTATGCAAAATACGTATTTTCTTTTCCAACGTGATTCTGCCTTCTTAATTTGCACATCGGTGTCAAAGAAATGATTCCCAAATTAATATTAAGACAATCGTAGAGCAATCTTAAGCGCAGTAGGACCGAGACTTTACGCGGCTGCATTAAAATATTAACACACACACACACACACACACAGAGAGAGAGAGAGAGAGAGAGAGAGAGAGAGAGAGAGAGAGAGAGAGAGAGAGAATGTGGTTCGGAAAACACGGCATATGACTTACATGAACAAGTATATCGTAATATTTTCTTATGAAAACTTGATGAGCGCTCATATACCCATATTTGCGGTTTTGCCTCTTGATCAAAACATTGTTGTCGGTACGTGTAATTGTTAACTGAACTTCTGTATATAATGATGATTGTTTTAAGAACTACATATACCTTTATTATTGTGCGTAACCCCCAAAATAAAGTACGGATTAAATCAGGTCCCCCGGGGCTTGTGTTTTATTGGTTAACCGTGTTGATTGCACATGATTTGTATTTGTTGATTAACATTATTAATATTTGCAAATGTGTACTTGAACATCTTTTAATTCGCCGGAATGGAAAATGATGTAAGTGATTTACACTAGAGAGAGAGAGTTTATTTTCGATTTGCAAAACTTAGCCGTCACATTGGCAAATGCATGTCATGAGATAATCTCTAATTTGTGAGTAACGGCGCTCACGCTGAATACTTTCGTTCAGACGTTGATCTCTCGCGCACACGCGCATGCCGCCAATAAGAATATTATTTCGTGTATTCTTACGCAACATAATCAGCATAACACGGACAATGGTATCAAAACAAGTTTGTGATCGCGCAAGTAATGAAAAAATATGATAAAAACGGATGTTTTATCCTTCATGTCACATGTGAAACAATGAAAATTAAATTATTATTTTCCCGAGATTTTAATAAATAATTTTTATTAGACCGGGTAAAACGGCATGTATTCCTTATTACTTTGATACTCGGATCTGACATAACTGCCATTGGATTCAAACTTTGGTAAAGTGCTAAAGGCCTCATGTGTGTGAATGTAGAAAGTGTGTTATTTTTGTCTAGATTTTTAAAACAGCATATAAAATCATTTCATAATAAAACAAAACTACATAATTTATGGTCAAAATGAACATAATCATGACACGAATGGCCTTGTTATTACGTTATCCAATGGTCTGACTTTATCGGACTTGTACGAGATGACGTCACAGATACTAAGCCACGCCCACACAGGTAAGACAGCGGAAAAACCCGAAAACAACCGATAATTTGGTTCCGTACTGCAATATTTAAAAATGTCATTAATTTGTATACCCGCATATGAAATTTTGTTTTTTTGGACATGGATCGATATATTAATATGATTTATTTTGATTTTTAATCGAAATAGTACGTGGAATATCGTCTTTAAAACTTAACTGAGGCGTTTTTGTTGACGTCAGTATAGCAGATTATGATCTAAGTAATCAACATGTAACATCAATGAGTTTCTATCACGAAATAATACATGTAATCTGCTAATGAATTTCAGATACTATTCCTAAACATCAAGCTCACTCTTAGAAACTTTTGATAAAGCCATAAACCTGCAGAGAAGACAAAATAACATAGAAAATCCACAATAATATAAGTCCTATCCCGCACAGCCTTTTGGGTACTTTGCGACCCCCGAGTTCCCCACCGAAACACTCCACGTATCTTCGTACCAACAGTATAGCTGTGGTCGTCACGGCACAACAGGTGAAAACAACAACACTGAAACCTAGATTACCCGCTGGTACTTCAAATGTCTTCCCCTACAATAAAAGTAAAATTCGTTTATGTTATTTTGAGTAATGGTACAAACACGAACACATCATCGATGCCCTCAAAGACATGTAAGTATAGAAATATACTAAAGGCTCAGAAATCAATTATTGACCCAAAAATCAGTTTGAAATTTTGCCAGAATAGTGATTAACATCATTACAGCGTTTTCTGAAATAATTAATAATTTTGATCTTTCCATATCGAAATGAGCAATTGATAAAGATCATCGATACCGATGCCATATTGTTATGTTCTCACGTTCTTGTACTGTATTGAAAATCATAAAGTTTTCAAAATGTGCGGATATCTAAAAATACACAACTCATGAATGCAGAATGATAACAGGGACAACAATGGCATTTTTGTTAGTGGTGTTATTATCTTAAGTGTTCTTAAATGCATAAGAGACGTAAAATTAAGATTCAAGAGCGCTCTGGTTGAGTACACAAATTACACAGTGCCATAAAACCGCGACGTCGCTTCCGGGCCCTCTCAAGAAAGACTTATAACTTACTTTGCACATCTGTTCCGTATTGTTTGAGGTATATGTTGTAGATAATCAACTGATTTTTTCTTCAAGTGCTGTGTTTTGGAAAATTAATTCATAGTTCAATGACCTTTCATCAGGACCTTTTACGAGCCGAAGGCGAGTAAAAGGGTCCTGATGAAAGATCACTCAAACTATGAATTAATTTCCAAAACACAGCACTTGAAGAAAATATCAGTTGATTATCTGTTTTATCCTATATACCATAAGATCCAGACCAGCTTGTTACAACTGAGCAGGTGATCAGTGTCTTTGTCTTACTGTAACTGTACAAAAAGTAAAGTTCATTACGAAAAGTTTTTTTTGTGACACAGCTTTGTACTCTTGTGACACAATGACACTTCCTGTATTTGCCATAAAAAGGTACCTTTGTAAATCTACATGTGATCAGCCAGTGCAAATAAACTAGCAGGAACATGACCTTTTAGTACAAAATAAAGATTGAGATCAGCTGTGAGATCAGCTGTTTGACAACAGAGCAGCTAATCAGTGTCCTCATTATGATCATATGGTATGGAAAGTACAGCCACTAAAAAAAGACTTTTTTTTTTGCCATGGCACATATGAATAAAGGTCAGGATGGTACAAAATTAACTCATATTGTTTAATTTTCGTTAACTCATTTAACCATAGTTTTGTCTCCATAGGCTCTGTACTATGTCTATAGGATAATTAGGAATTGACCATGATTAATTTATAAAGCACAGGAATGACAAACTATTTTAAATGTTAATACATATGTAGAGGCATACATCAAAATCTAAGAAAATGTTAAACAATGGTCACTTAAAATTAAGACAGTTCTATTTTTCATATTCTAACCCGTATGTGAGTAAGTTTACATGTTATAGGTCGCGATATGCATTGTATGAAGAATGCATAACTCAACATCGCTGCTTGTAATATCAATGACACATGAAAACTATCTGACGTGCCCCGCGCCTATAGTTATCGGTCTTTTTACCGTCTGTAATTTAGCACTCGATAATCGGAATCAAACCAGACTTTGTAATAAGATGGTCAAATGATGCGAAATCACAATAACATGATTTATATTAATATCATGCTTTATAAACTCTAAAAGTTATTAAGAAGTGTATATTATTAATGAAAATCCCTCGTAGTTCAGGTTGTAAAAACAATTCAAACAAATTATGATTACATGAATTAACCAATATCTAGCAGATGTTCTGTGAGTTTCTGTATTTTAAAATGCGTGATGCTTCTTGCGCAGACAAAGCATGAGAAAAGTTACCCGCATGCAAGCAATTTGCATACAAACTTTATCTTTCTCTGCACGCTTCATTATCAGCTGCACGGTGATAAAGCTTTCAGCGATTATGCATGCAGCTTGTTAACTCTGATTAATTAAAGTAAAAAATGATCTATCTTTCATATCCATATGCCATCAGGTGAATTTATCACGAATTAAGATATTTAACAGGCCCATAGGTAAATTAAAAAAGAAAATACAAAAAATTTAATTTTTTTTCAAAATGCGTAGAAAATTTACTCATGTCAATATGAATAGTGCTTTATACGAAAAATGAATTTGAAAAGTGTACGGGTAAAAGCTTTGACTAGTATATTACAATCGTCATTTGATCTTTGTGTGTATGAGATAAGTTAACCATCAACATTTCTTTTATTTTCAACATCATATGGTTTAATCAATGTATTTCATCTGATAAGATATAATATAAACAAACACTTGTATATACACGATCAATTATAATCAGAACGGAAGCAATACTGATTATCAACTTCCTCTCTGAAACAATATGATTTAGCGTACGCACAGTCACATGGTTTATATTGACAGTACAAGAACGCCGCGGAGGTCAATATCGCACCTGCATTGGGCAAAATTACTAAAAACGTGACATATAGGTCAAGGGCACGTGGTCAAGATGCATGCATGAAGGTTATGTCAAGAATAATAACTATGCAATGATTCACACTCGCAGATATCACTGATATAAAGAAAACCAAACTTAAAAAATAACAAAGTCAAGGAACCGTAAAATATATATTAAGGACACCGGGTCATGGTTCTGCTAGAAGAGTATGTCAAGGACAATTACTATGCAAGGTTTCACACCTGCAGCTATCATAGTTGCAGAGGCAACCAAATGTCGACGTAAAAAATAATAAAGTCAAAGTTCCGTGAAATATAGACCAAGAGCACCGGGCAAAGGTGCGTGCTTGAATGGTATGTCAAGTGTTATGTATATGATGGGTTTGATAATATTGGCTTTCTTTCTTAATAATATTGGTTAGTATTTGCTTGCTTTAATAAAAGTGGTTACTTGTGATCAATGGGGAATAACCTTGATTATATATTTCATTGCATGCTATTCTTTTGTTTCTAGAATGCATAGTCCAGAAATCATGTCATTGATTATTTTTATCATTATTATTTAATTAAGAAGTTATGGGCAAATTATAGAAAATTCTATGAGCACATTACAGACAATTCGAGATGAAACTGAAATAGCTTATTTATCACCATTATAAGATATAATATAATACATGTATTGTTCCCCATTACTCCAGTTTTACCTCGTTAAATCTTGAGCGGTCTTTTCTGCTCTTGCTCCTTCGGTATCTTTCCGAAGGCTTCTGAGGAACATTTCTTGTGTTCCTTTCTGTTCTTCTAGAGAGCAATTTATCATATAATTTGCTAGAAGCTAGTAGAATATTTCCTCAGATGTACATGTACATATACAGGTCTCAATCCAGACTCAAGCATTCAGAAATTCGAAGTGATTTAAAATTTATAGTTTTGGTTGTTTCACTAGTTTGGGTTAGAATTATTCTTAGTGGATTATTATTATAAACGGTGGATATAAATCCTGTGCTCTTATGGACTTGAACTTTTGGAAACTGAACTGAGGATATCTGTGAATTAACATTTTGAGGGACAATGACTTATTTAGACACTTAGATTGTAAGTTATCTATCTATTTATTTACCTATTTTTTCATTTTTTGTATGTTTAAATTGCATTTATTTGTTTGATTAGAATACATGTGTATTAAGTTTTAAACTTTGTTGATTGTTCTTTGCTGGATTAGCCAGATCCTTGATATCATTATTAGGGTTGAACGTTTCTTTATTTTGTCTTGTATGCTTGCTTGTAACAGATTTTGGGGGCTCCTCGGGATAGAACATTTTGTGCACCGAATTTATTCTGAATTTGAAAAAAAATTACAATTTGTCATACCAACAGAAAGCAACCATGTCATTCAAAATTGAAGATTTCATTGCTGCGCCTTCTCAAGAGCTGTTACACTTGGCAAAAAAGAGTGATCTTCTAGACATTGCTAGTCATTATAGCATACCTGATGCAGCACAATTTGTCTGTATAACTTGGTTCCAAATCTAATATAAATATTATCCAGGAGATAGGATAAGGCACCGCATACATTCTGACATGACCAAAGTGTATATCGACTTTGGCCAGAGGAAGTTAAAGGCCAAATAAAGTGAACCATAGTTTTTAATGCTCTTTTGAATGTCCACTCTATCAAATCGTGTATTTTTTCTTTAATCAGATTATTTGGCAATGTGGTATACAGAGTAGAAAAATCGTATGTGGACAAGCTCGTCACACAGAACCGTCTACACTTCAATTTACTGAGCACATCGCTAGAATTTTTTATTGACCAAAAGCAATTTTCGAAATTAATGTAGGAAGGGAATCTGTATTTCGGACTTTTAGAAACAATATTGCGAATTCTAGAATCCGAAATCATTTTAAATTTCCAGTTACTCTATGTCCGGCGGGTTGATAAAGATATTTAGAATCTTTACACCCTCAAGACTTAGGAGTATTAGCATGAATATCAAGGTCAGAAAGAAGTTTATTGAAATAAAAAATAGTATTTCTGATTGGTTTGTTATATTTGTAACAGATAATAGAAGGTTCCGAGTTTTGGAAGTACTTAGAATGTGACACTGATTTGTCCTGGAATATACTTGGTAAATCAATAAAGTCAATTCCTTTATTAATGAATGGAATTTTAATAAAATGCCGTATATGATTAGATTTGGAATCGATAAATGGACGAAAAGCATGTTGAGTATAACATCTTGTTAGCAGTGTAGCATCGTACATTTGACGATTTCTATCGTAAAATCTGTTAGTTTCTGTGTCCAAGGAACGTAATACAGCAATAGATAGAGAACTAAGATAAGAAAGCATAGAATGTCGACCGTGTTCCATCAGTTTAGCCGCTAAAGCATTAAGGGAAACCATCTAACCATCAACAGAGAACCAATTCTCCTCAACCTTATCCACAACCACAAGCTGGACACAAGCTGATAATTCCAGTCCTTCACATAATCCTAAAAATAGAGATACTAGTAAAAACAACGGTCAAAGATCCTCATACTCCACACCGGCTTTCTGGCAATTATTGCAAGAGTGATGGTCACATCATTTCTGAATGTGAAACGTCGAAAAGAACAAAAGAGAGACAAAAACAAAATAATTCTAGACCAACAGTTCTTACTTCTTTAAGGTCAAAACCACAGTCTTCTATTCAGGATGAAAATCCTATTTTGGCCAAAACGACTGCCACTGATTCTATTATGGAGATGTATGGAGATTTATGAACCATTCTTATCAGAAGGTTCTTTGTCACTTACTAGTGACTCTGCCCAGTCAATCCCTATTAAAATCTTACGAGATACCGGAGCTACTCAATCTCTCATTTTGGCAGATATTTTCCCTTTTCCGAGAAGACTTCTACTGGGACAAGTTTCCTCATTCACGGGGTGGTGTGGATTTGTTAATGTACCGCTCCATAATATTTATTTGTCTTCAGACTTAGTTTCTGGTGCTGTGGCTGTAGGTATTAGGCCTTCTTTAACTTTAAAAGGTGTTCACTTACTATTAGACAATGACTTAGCCGGAGAAAAGGTTGAATGTGATAAACCCATTTCTGACCAATACACCTTGTGAGGATCAATCGCCTGACCCCATTGAGCAGAAAATTCCTGATCTTTACCTCTCATGTGCTGTTACAAGGGCTATGTCGAAGAAAGCCAAATTGAATGATGGGATACTGGATATTGAATTAACTGACACTTTTATAGGTCAGTCTTTTCATGATGAGATTTAAAAATCTATTTCCCCAAGTCAAACTGACTTAAACAATCAAAGGCCAGACAGTATCCTTTCACTTTCAATTTTAATTGACCAAGGTTAAGACCAAATGTCAAGGTCACAATTTTGTCAAGAACAGCACAGTGATCCTGAAATCTCGCCTTTATCTGAAAATTTCTCAGGTTCCTGTTTGTTTTTATATCAAAAATTACATTTATATGAGAAAATGGCGTCCTCCTTATGTTTCGGCAGAAGGAGAGTGGACTGCAGATCACCAAATTGTGGTTACTAAAGCTGAACGTCCTGAAATCTTAACCTTGGCTCATGAAACTCCTACGTCAGGTCATTTAGGGATAAATAAGACTAACCACAAACCTTTCAAACATTTCTACTGGCCAGGATTAAAATTTGATGTTTCCCAACATTGCAAATCCTGTCACACTTGTCAAATGATAGGAAAATCTAATCAGACTATTCCAAAAGCTAATTTACAACCTATTCCTGCATTTGACGAACCATTTTGTAGAATTATCATTGACTGTGTAGGTCCTTTATCTAAGACTAAATCAGGTTGTCAATATCTCTTGACTATAATGTGTGCTTCAACACGTTTTCCTGAAGCGATTCCACTCAGGAATATCAAGACTAAAACAATAGTTAAGGCCCTTGGTAAGTTTTTCACACTTGTAGGTCTTCCAAAATATGTCCAATCAGATCAGGATTCTAATTTTGTGTCAGGAACATTTCAGCAAGTAATGCATGAACTTGGCATTAAAAATACAAGTCATCAGCTTATCATCCTGAAAGTCAAATTGCTTTGGAAAGATTCCATCAAAATTTGAAGAACATTCCTAAAACAGCCATTGTACATCTTCTTGTGCTCATAAAGGGTACTGTACACTGGTCGTAGATATTTGGATCCATTCTAGTATCAGGTAACGCTCCCGATGTATGACGTAACTGACGTAATTGACGTCGTTTTGTTCCTTTGCTTTTCTCTCAAATGATCCCATAAGTGTTTTGTTGCTGAAATAATTGCGATTTCGCTTTCTGTACGATAAATATACGCTTAGTACATGTAGGTCTATAAGGTTTGATGTGATGTGGTCAATTATAGTCTTGCAGTTTACGTTTAACTTTTACAGGACCGAAAACATTTCGGCGATATTCACGGTGTTTGTAAGCACGCACCACGGTGGTTGTTTCCCGTCAGGTTTTTCGATACAAACCCGCTTTCCATGACGTTAATAATCAAGCCTGAATTCCGTAGGTTTCCTTGAAATCGATTACGTCATTATGGCGTCAAATTGTCATTGCTCTTTATCATGATAGCCTTACATTATCTGACGTCATGATGTCGGTTTTTGACACTGTAAGCTGATGGAACATGGGTCTAGGAGACTGTACCGTACACTTGCAAGCTGCTTTCTTATTCTTCATGCCTGCACTGTGCATATTGATCTTCGTGTAATATAACGGCGTTCACTCAAGGATTTTTTTCATTTGTCATTCCGGTTTATTCGTAAAGGCACTTAAACAAATCAAACAAGGCAATTATCGATAACATGTGATGCACGTGGAATGCTTGGCACGTGATTTGCATGATTTTTCAAACGTAACGTAGCAACTCGTGGAAGTAAGAAAAACACACAACCTCGTTTCGAAACATGCATGAGACAGAGCATTTGACCATCATGTACTGGCATTTCTGCTATGTACAATGTCCTTCGTTATTTATTACATATTTGTTACGTAAATTATGTTACATTCTTGATTAAAATCTTTGATCCTAGATACTTGGTTAGACACTCTCAGAGACATTGTTCATGATAAAATACTCAAGAAAGTATGAATAAGATATGATATATCCACTATTTGCAAATACTTCACCTTCATTGCAATACATAATGTCACATTTAAAATTGGGGGTATGGCTAATATCACAATAGGAAAATAAATCTTGGTTTTTCTATCTGTCAATTCAACATGCTGATAAATCTCATATCTTTGGAAAAATGCATAGTGCAACTGCTAAAATAGATGGTATCACTAAAAACTGTTATCTTCAAAGGGTATTTTAATTTTCGTATGTTACAGTTAGTGTGGGTCAAATTTTTGTTCATGCGATTTTAATATGTAGTATAGACAAACAACAAGCAGACAATATGAAAAAGTTGAGTAAAACGATAAACAACTGCCATTTTATCTGTAGCTGGAAACCAGTACTATAATTTCTTAATTTGGTCATGGTAACATATGTAACAGGCTGTTACAGGACAACGCCCCAACACTCATTGTGCAAGCATTCTCTTATTCGACTCAGATTGAATTGTTCTTAAAAATAAGGTATGCCTGCAAAATTCCCTAGGGGTGAGCAATCGAACCTCTGGCTTGCCGCCTACAATTACCACCCAAGGTATTACACTCGCAGCTATCACTGATGCAAAGAAATCCAAACTTCGACGTAAAAATTAACAAAGTCAATTGACCGTGCAATATAGGTCAAGAGTACCAGGTCAAGGTACGTGCTTGAAGGTTATGTGAAGGACAATTACTATGCAAGGTTTCACATTCGCAGCTACCAATGATGCACAGAAACCCAAACTTGGATATAAAAAATAACAAACTCAATGGATCGTGAAATATAGGTCAAGGGCACCGGGTCATGGTAAGTGAATGAATGGTATGTCAATGACAATTACTATGCAATATTTCACACTCATAATTATCACTGCTGCAGAGAAAACCAAACTTCGACGTATATGTTTACGGACGGACGGGCGGACGTATGGACGGACATAAGTACTCACGGACGGATGGTCGGACGGAAATTTGGACTTCTCGTATATCGCACCCTGCTTTAAGCAGGTGCCACAAAAATGGAGGTAGTCAATTTAGACCACAATTACTTCCCTTGACTCGTTGTACGTTTCCATTGGTCTCAAATTGCTAGCACAGTCTCAGTAAAGGTGCTTTTGAAGACTGATAGGCTTTTCTTTTGATTTAAAAGCAAATGGAGGGCCTGCTATGCATGACATATATTTTGGGTACGTGACCTTTTTATTTTTATGATTTGGGAGTTTTTGTTGCTGTGAGTGTGCAGAAATGGAAGATAGACAGGAAGGAAGCTGAATTTAAAGTTAAAAGCCGAGGTAATTATTTGTCTTCAACTTTAGAAAACTGACCGCGTTCGCTTGGCTAAAGCGTCGTCTGAAATTTGTCAAAGTTCAAGGTCAGCGCACTGTCTCACTACATACAACCTGTTATATCGACAACTTGTATCCGCAAGCTGCTGGTATTGTTTACTACTGGAAATGTTGATGAATCCGTACGTAAAATGACAATTAGCAGACGATTCTGAAAATGAAATGTCGTTTTGTCTCTTAATTCTGGACGATCTGTATCTTTAAGATTACTTGAGCAATCTCACACTTACCGTTATCCTATTGCGCGTGCATTTTCCCGATTTACCGTTTTAGAAGGCATAATAAGGCAAAACAAGAAGTAGACGTTGTAAGTAAATTTTCTGTCATTTTCTTTTATTTACGTTTTACGATAGTATACAGGCAATATTTCCAACCAAAAACACAGTAAAATATTATCTCTAAGTCGTGAATCAAAGCCAAAAATACCATATAAGAAAAAGCGTTGTTATTGTTTTTCACTGATTATTTATTGCTAGTGTTATTGTTTCTCACAGCTCAGATAATGTTTCTTACTGTTGATGTCACAGTTTCTTCACGTTGATGTGTTGATGTAAAATTATCACGTTCATTATGTTGAGCGACCATGAATACATATTAAGAGTGTCTATGGGTATGCGTGGCTGTGATAGCATTGAAAATGTAATCTGTCATGCAAAAGAGGTGTCATACAGATCCATACACATTGGAACAGTATAGACACACGACAGCCATTCTTATAAGCATTTTGTTCAGATTGTACATGCTAATCGGCTCTCCCAAATGCAGACTCCAGTGTTTTGAAGGTTGTACATGCATATTGTATATTCATGAACATAACTGGTGAGATCGGTTCAGAGGAGGAATTGACAACGGATGAGCCACGTACACCCCGGAAAAAATCTTTAAATGTACCGAGTGCGACTTTGCATGCCCCACCCTGTCCAGCCTGTGGAGGCACAAAAAAAATCCAAAAAGGCGAGAGATTTGTATGTGAGCAATGCCCATAAAAAATGTTTCGGACGGCATATGACCTGCATGACCATGAGGTGTTGTTGTTTACTTTGACAAATATTTCATAGACATGTGAACACAAGTTAAGCAATACATTGAACTTATTTGCTTTGTTAAATACAGATTGTTATGACTTTAACATGTCTGTCCGCGACACTATGAACGCAATGGGTAACGCAAGTGACGCGTGAACAGCGTCCATGTAAGGAGAGTCTGGTTTGGAGCAGTACTGCAACTGTTGTTACAATGTTAGTAGGATCAATACTTGAAGTCATGACTAAACAGCTTTTGGTATCAGTATAAGAACACGCAGAGCAAAATTCGTGATAGAAATCTTTATTCGTTGAAGTAACCGAAGTTACACATTACAACAATATTAAATTCACAAATAAACTATTGTTTATTTTGATTTAAAACAATCTCGTAACTGTACGCGGTATCTGCAGAGAACGGAAAACGTTTTCCTTTATGCTAAGCGGGTTTTCGCTGTGGAAGACAACTGCATGGTGGATAATGTTCTTGGCAGTAGAAGCAGACAAACATGTTTCTGAAAACAGTAGGAAAGTTCAATTCAGAATCTTTCTTTTTTTATTTGCATCGTTAAACATTTAATGTGTGAAACGCTCTGCAATGAGGCACAGTATATTATACTTTTTGTGCCATAAAGTTATCAGCGTTTCATAATTACATCGTATTGCTCAATTAGAAGTGGACGCCAATGTATCTAAATGCTATCGTCTTGCATATTTGCAAAGGAGATCAAATAACTGCCATGATTTGGATTCTATTGTGCCAATGTCAGTAGTTAAATGCCCTTGTATGGCATTTGTCTTCACTACCAGTGAAGGTATAGGTACTTTCAAAAGAATCGAAAGCGACCCCTACATATTCATAGTGTACGGGGAAAGACGTTGCGAATAATAAAGGCACTTACATTACAAGTGGCGTCGAACTCTGCCCTGTGACTGGACTGCTGTAAAGCGCATCTATGTTCGACAAGGCTCGATCTATAATTGACCCTTGATTATCGTTATTCTTCCGCGCTGTCACGTAGTCTGCGTTGGCTAGTGGTAATGATGATTGGTTGCGTCACAGAAGTTCGTACAGTAGAGGGTTTCACTAAATGGGGAAAATAAACGCATGTAGGATCATAACAATAGAACTAAAATATACACAGTATACAGCTAAAATTAAAATAAATGAAAAGTCATCTTATTTTTATCAGTGTATGAAATTTCCTGCAAGAAAGCCGTTGTTTATTCTCAACCAAATGATTTTAACTAACAAAATACATCACTATCAACTGTAAGAAACCTTATCATTTGCTATTTTTTACCCGAAGAAGTAATAACTTAGCAGGGAGATGTAATAACACCTACTCGCGAAAACAATAACACGAAAACTGGAAAACGGCCTTTTTAAGAACAATCAAAGCTTTGGATTTGGTTGTTTATGTTCCCTGGGCATATTGATATACCGTCAAACTTAGAAGTGGGCCGAAATTAGGGGTGCTCGCTAGCAAGAGTCTGTAAAGAGGTTTCCCCTCATAAAGTAATTTTTAGCTGACCTTAGACAGTTTGTTGCACTACATGACACAGATATCGGTACCACACATGTTATTCTCAATAATAAAAGAAAAATGTAGACTTAACTTACCCGATTTTCCATTATCTTATCCAATTTTCAGTTTTGTTTACAATATCTCCATGGTCGCTTACCCACAATTCTTCAAATCGCGATTGAAAGTAATAACATTTGCTTGCGGATACAAGTTGTCGATATAACAGATTGTATGTACTGTGTCTAATACTTTTGAGGAATTTGGACCCACTAAATTTGCTTTAGAAAGATGGAGTACACCTCAGATGTTGTAAAACACTTTAATCTATATAAAAATTCACAAACATGGGAGATATTTCAGAAAAATTACAGAAAGGACCAGTCTCCTGATCTTATGTATGTTTTCATATTTTTAATTAAGTTAAGGTAACTGAGTGGCCACCTATTGGGAAAATAGCTGCTCATTCGGCTTACGATATGTTTCATGGTATAAGTGCCTGATTATTAGTTTGTTTTTTTCACACCTCGGTTTTTGGAGTGGGAATCTCTTTCTGATTGCGCCTTTTCCTGATCTTTGCCTACTTGTACCGCTTTCCATAAGGGGGTTTTGGTGGTACCTGAATATTTGGTCATGTCAGAATGTATGCGACGCCTTATCCTATCTCCTTGATAATATTTATATTAGATTTGGGACCACGTTATACAGACAAATTGTTAGAATTCCGATGGGTACAAATTGCGCACCTCTCGTAGCTGATTTATTTTTATACTGCTATGAAAGAGATTTCATGGATTCTCTTAATCATGATAAGCTGATGTTATCGAGGCTTTTAATTCCACATCTAGGTACCTCGATGACCCTTTGAACATTGACAACCCTTATTTTGAAGGTATGGTCAATCAAATTTATCCACCTGAACTTCAGTTGAACAAAGCCAATATCTCAGATACTGAAGCCCCCTTTTTAGATCTACATCTTTCTGTTGCAAATGGAATTGTTTTTTCTAAAATTTATGATAAGCGCGATGACTTTGATTTTGATATAGTAAGTTTTCCTTTTTTGGATGGTGACGTTCCTCGTCGTGCTTCTTATGGTGTATACATTTCGCAACTTATTAAGTTTGCTAGAGTCTGCAATCATGTTACAGACTTCAACGCTCGAAATAAATGTTTAACGGCAAAACTTCTCCAACAGGGCTATCGGTATCATAAACTTCAAAAACATTTTCTAAATATTATTGTAGACACTATGAATTGATTTCCAAATATAATGTTGGGTTTAAAGACGCTTTTAAGTGAGGGCCTTTCGGAACCTGAATTTTATGGTGACTTGGTTTACAAATTTAAGAAACTTAAAGGAATTAATGATTTTTCTTTTCAGTTCAGAAAATCATAACACGTTACAGACGTATAGGTTATAACTTGAATGTTATGCGACAGTCTGCATGCTTAGTTTTTAACCCAATCATGGTTGATAACTATGCTGTCGTCTTTAATTGCACGCCTGTGGGTCGGGCGTCAGACTCTATGATGGCCCCGACTTAAAGCTATTCATTTTAGTTGGTTGGGGCCGGAGCTTCTTGTCTGTTGCTTGGCCCACCGGGGTCCAACTGGTGTTTTTCTTTTGCTCCGGAGTTAGTAGGTTATTCGGCGCCCAGGGATCTCCATCGTCGGGCAGCTTACTCAGTCTGTGAGTCCTGGTTTTTGATTCATCAGGATGTTTATCATGATTTATTTGTTTGTTCTTGATGATTCATTGACTAGTTAGAGATTCACAACGAGGACCGAATAACTAACTAAGTGTTATGAACCACTGCATAAGCTGAGGGTGAGGTTATGGCCATGTAAAACCGGTTTAAGCCCGCCAGTAACTTTGTGTTACTGATCGTTCCAAGTCGATACTTCTGTGGTGGTTCTTTTTGTTTTATGTCTTGGTGTATACAAAAATTTTTGTGCTGTTGGCGCCTTATGTATATTTTCATATTTTTAGTTAAGGTAACTGAGTGGCCACCTATTGGGAAAATAGCTGCTCATTCGGCTTACGATATGTTTCATGATATAAGTACCTGATTGTTAGTTTGGTTTTTTCCCACCTCGGTTTTTGGAGTGGGAATCTTTTTCTGATTGCGCCTTTTCCTGATCTACTTGTACCTTTTTTGAATTGTTTTTTGGTAGCATAAAGAGGACATGCACTGGTGGAAAGTTTGAGTTGAACGAGCTTTTGGTTTGGTAGTTATGGGAAATTAAAGTGGGTGGGGTAATTCCATACCTGCTTTACCTGAAGGAGAAAAAATTGTCGATTTATATTATTTTTATAAAGTGTGGACAAAACGTTTTATCATACAAAAAAGGGCATTGGTCACATAGTAGATTGGTATGAGGATTAATTATGTGCCCCTAAAAGGTACCGAAAAATATTACATTGATACCAGGTCTTGAATTTTGAGTGTTTTTATCGATCAACTTTGCCAAAAACATGAACACGTTTCTACAAAGCTACATAATCCAACCATATTTTGAGGAAATATTGTACAATGCTTGGCTATTGCAGAATTATGAAGATTTTTGTGTAGCTCAGTTAATTAATGAGTTATGTTCCCTTGAATGCCAGAATCTGACATGAAAATGTAAAAATGTGTAAGTTTTTGGTTAAAGTTTTACTAGTTGTGTATATCTCATGAATCAACCATCACAAACCATTCATGCTAGCACCATAGGTATCATAAAGGGTTTGCTTTTTTCCATGAGTTCAGACGCCAGGGGCCATGCCCGGGGATAAGGATAAAGGTTAAAATCTAGACATCTTTTAAATTTGTTGTTTTCAGTGTTAAAGTTTCTTCTCTAACCCCATATCTTAAAAACAATCATAGGAATGTGTTCTTATATATATTATATTTTATTGCTTGGCACCATGTCCTAGGTACCATCTCCAGGGGTGGGGCTATCTATGATACCTTTATAATATTGGAGTATCATAAACAATTTTCTGTAAGTCTATATCATGACATCCACAGTCTAGTCAAAGACAATTCATACTTAGACCATGTTACCATGTAACTTTCAGACTCGAGGGTCTATGTGTGGGGATGGGGCTAGAGGTCAAAATCTAGAACTTCTTAAAAAATCTATTTTCTTCACTTTTCTTTACAACCACTTTCAGAAATCATTCATACTTGGACCATAGGTACTCCAATAGGTTTGCTTTGTTACTATTAAACCAGACTCTAGTATCCATGCCCAGTGTATGGCTAGAGATCAAGAT
Organism: Rugalucina vietnamica; assembly: GCA_964017185.1. Classification (NCBI taxonomy): domain Eukaryota; kingdom Metazoa; phylum Mollusca; class Bivalvia; order Lucinida; family Lucinidae; genus Rugalucina; species Rugalucina vietnamica. The sequence goes on along the minus strand of OZ024884.1, from coordinate 1,258,867 downwards.
CTAGGGCATCTTATATTATTATTAATATTAATATTATTATTATTATTATTATTATCGAAGAATGGCATTCTATTTTCATTTTCCATCTATGTCCAAGGACCTGACCCTCAAGTCGTAGAATGAGTATACAAGTTATCTCTGTATACTGCTCTAAAATGCATCTGTCATTCTACCACACTCCCCCATGGTTGTAGGCAATGTGCTAATTGCAAATGTACATTTCTAAAATGTACTTGTTGAGGGTTCTCTCTTTGATTCGGGAATTGAGTTTCAGTGTGTCAGGAGTGGCTATGCCTGGGAAAGATCGAAGATGGGGGTGGATGGTGGAGGTAAGGGGCTCGAGCCGGGTTTATGGAAAGGCATTATCTATAGCCAAACACATAGCAGGTTCTTAATGTTGTGAACCACTGCAGAAGCTGAGGGTGAGCTTATGTACCTGCAAAATTGATTTATGCCCGCCAGTGATTTTATATTACTGACCGTTCCAAGGCGATACTTCTGTGTTGGTTCTTATTGTCTTATGTCTTACGTTAAAACTTTTTGTGCTGTTTACGCCTTATGTATGTTTTCACATTTTAGTTACGTTTAGGTAACTGAGTGGCCACCTATTGGGAAAATAGCCATATTCGGCTTACGATATGTTTACATGGTACATGTATAAGGGCCTGATTGTTAATTTTTCCCCCACCTCGGCTTTTGGAGAGAGATTCTCTTTCTGATGGCGCCTTTTCCTGATTGTTGCTTACTTGTACCTTTTTCTTAACATTGCTCAGAGTATGCATGTTATTCCATGTGACTTACGTCAAACATAGTCACCCAATAGGCTGCAACAAAAAGTCACAGGCAATAAGTCAGATAAACGACGCACCATTTGACGATGGATTCATCTGAAATATGCCAGTCTACCCGTGATCACCTGAATGAGCATGAGCATATAGATCTGACTATGGGTTATTATCAAATCATACAGGCCAAGTTCTATAGAAAGGATCATCAAACCAAGGATCTTAAGACGTATCTGTTTGGAAAAGTATAAAAAATACATTTTTGAGACATTCTAGATTTTGACCTCTAGCCCCATCCCCACACATGGACCCTCGAGTCCGAACTTAACAAGGTATCTATAGGTCTATGTATGAATTCTTTTTTGACTAGACTGTGTATGTCAAGTTATAGACTTACAAAAATTGTTCGTGTCCTAGATTTAGACCTGTAGCCCCGCTCCTGGAGATGGTACCTAGGACATGGTGCCATGCAATAAAAGCAAACCCTACAGGGCATATATGATCCAAATAGGAGCATATTCCTATGATTAGTTTTAAGATATGGAGTAGAGAAGAAACATTAACATTGAAAACAACACATTTTAAAGGTGACCTAGATTTTTACCATTAGCCAAATCCCCGGGCATGGACCCTGGGGTCTGAACTCTTGGAAACAAAGGAAACTCTATAGGGTATCTATAGTCCAAATATGAATGATTTGTGATGGTTGATTCATGAAATACACAAAACTAGTGAAACTTTAACCAAAAACTTACACATTTTTACATTTTCATGTCAGATTCTGGCATTCAAGGGCACATAACTCATTAATTAACTAAGCTACACTAACATCCCCATAATTCTGCAATACCGAAGCATTGTACAATATTTCCTCAAAATATGGTTGGATTATGTAGCTTTGTAGAAACGTGTTCATGTTTTTGGCAAAGTTTGTCGATAAAAATACTCAAAGTTCAAGACCTGGTATCAATGTAATGTTTTTCGGTACCTTTTAGGGGCACATAATTAATCCTCATACCAATCTACTATGTGACTAATGCCCTTGAACTGTTTGATAAAACTTTTTGTCCAAATGAAAATTGATGATTTTCTCCTTCAGGTAAAACAGGTATGGATTTACCCCACCCACTTTAATTTCCCATATCTACCAAACAAAAAGCCCGTTTAACTCAAACTTTCCAGCAGTGCATGTCCTCTTCATGTGGCTATATGCTACCAAAATATTATTCAAATATTCAGGTACCACCAACCCCCCCCCCCTTATGGAGACTGGTCCTTTGACGTGAAAAGTGTCCGCGAAATGGGACGCAAACCGAGCAGATTAGTACATTGTTTTAAATGTCTGTCAGACTACGGAATTTGTTTCCATTGGTCTCAATTGCTAGCACAGTCTCTGTAAATGTGCTTTTGAAGACTGATAAGCTTTTCTTTTGATTTAAAAGCAAAAAGAGGGACTGATAGGAATCAGACCACAATTACTTCCCTTGACACGTTCTGTATCTACTCCACACAAAGAAGTTCCCCCGTTCACTGGGGTGTAAGACAGCCAGTTTATGTGAACACTCTGCTTGTTGTAGCATTCGGAATAGACCATTGCAGGAGCTTTCAGAAAATGTTAGAACAGTCCAGGTATATGTTTATTTGGCAAAATACTGGGGGCGAATTACCTCCCTCATGTTAGTGCTAGTAAACACGGCGCGCGAGGATCAGACCAATAGTCATATTTGAAAAGTTAAAACGAGCAGGTCACAATATACTTTAAACTTGATTAAAACAACTGGCATGCTCTGCTAGCTTGCAGAAAAGCTTCAAAACAAAGCGAGAAATGTCAGTAAGAAAGGTAGGAGGCATAACAAATGATTAAACTATATAGTAAAATTAACTGTGGTCTGGGTCCTGCTATCTATTTATTTTCATTGTTTTCAAAACCCCTACCTGTGCAGTCCAGTAACATGATGAAACAAACCATGCGAAACCGATGCCAAGGAAAACATTAGTAGCGTTGCTGACCAACACGTTTTCAATGGCGTTATCTGCCCATTTCTCTCGCTTGGCTGCAGTCCTGCTTGCAAATAGATCCGATAAATTGGTTCCTATGGTGACGAAAGTGATGGCGGTAACAGGATCTCTAAGGCCAATAAGACAGCCGAAAATGGTAGCTAGGTCGTTGATGAGGGCAGTCAGGACGCCCATGAATACAAGACCAACATAGAAGGTCAACCAGCCGCCCCAGATACTCGGTGGTGGTATCAATGCAAATATTAGCTGGAATGGAATGGAAATCGGTAGATAATTTTGAAGGCAAAAAATGATGCGCTATGAACAAGTGGTAGAGCGCGCCAGATTCCAGATCGATATCTCGGGTTTCGAACACCACGGCACGGTGGTCCTAAAACTTCCCATATACAGGTTAATCAAAACAACCCAACATTACTAAAATTGTTGAATGTATCTAGAACACAATACAAAAAGTTTTCAAATCAGGCTGATTAAACAGTGCACCGGTTTTAATTGTAATTATTGCAGCATGGCATTCAAGGAGTTTTACCAATGAAAATTTATATAACTGTAGGTCTATTTTTTCTTTGGAATAGGAATAACCAAAAGGAATTTTAGAATGGTAATTTGAAGTATTATAATTATTATTATTATTATTATTATTATTATTATTATTATTATTATTATTATTGCTGTAATTGTTCTTGTTGTTATTGTTGTTGTTTCTACTTTTAAGATTTGTGTCGATACTTGTACTTGATGTTCAACCCACTTTCCAGCCAAAACAGAAGAAGTGCAGGACGTAATCGAGAACTGTGGCAGTTTCAAGGTCGCCACCATTGACATTCATCGCATCTACAAATTGTTTGCCCCATGTAGCTCTCTGTACTCGCATGGCATCCAGGTTCGTATTGGTCAGATTTGCAATTCTGCATACAAAACCGTTTAATTCTGGAATTACAAAAAGAAATATGAAAACAAGAGCCAATCTTTTCTTTACTCTAGGTATGTTGTTCGTTTAATTAGAACAATCAGTCATACGATATTACAAGAAAAAAATACTTGACGTTACTGACCATTTGTTGTGATGCCAGTAGACTGTTGTTATGGTATATGTTTATATAAGTTCAATTGTATACAATTATCTTTTCCAGTGGTACTTACCATCATCGTCAACTATGGTGACAATAGTTCTTTTCAATTTACCAAGTTTAGCCCCGTGAGGGCTCACAGATTCTAAGATAACTTCAAAGTTCTCGTCTTTTTCGAATTCCTAAGCAAAATGTAGAATACAATTACCACTTTTCTGATCTGATTTTTCAAACCTCAATCATAAAATAAGCGGCATCTGGTAATATTTGCGCCTTAACGTGAGAAAATGTACCTTCGGACATTTTTAAGTATTAAAAGACAATGTTACTTTGAATGTATAAGGGTTCTACAGGCTGTTTGTCTTTATTTGACCAGATTAGTCAGACTATTTTGTAATGACCATTATAATGCAACAACCCTACATATCGGCCTAATAAAGGGGTGTTCATGAGTGGAAACTTTATTTAGCTACTGACCGAATAAAGGCCATCTCTACTGACTAAAATCTCTACTGACTAGATAAAGACCGCGTTGCAATTTAACGCAACAAAAAGAAGCGCGCCAGTGACGTCAAATTTAGTCACGTTTTGTGACGTCAATCTCTGCCATTGTTATGCAACGCTACGTAGATGAAACAATGGACAAGAAAAAATTAAATTATCAACAAAATCTACTGCTATGGTGGCGAATGTCGAGGAGTCGTTCTGCGGAGTGATTGCTGAGCTGTTGACTAAATAAACAAAATGGCGAAAAACAGATCTCCTCACATCGGGTGATTTTTTTTTCGCGAAATTTGTCGGCTTTCGTTGCATTATAAAGTGAATAACTACTCCGTGACTAAAATGAACCGATTTATCACGCTCGGACCGTAAGCAGATGAAAGGACTCGCTGAAAGCTCGCCATTTCATCTGCTTACTAATACTCACCTGATAAATAGGTTTATTTTTGGTCAGGTGGTAGTTATTTACGTAAAGGAGAAAGTCCGAGTAACTATCCATTCCTGAAAAATAATGGATCCGAGGCCCCGAATGGGCCGAGGATTCATTTTTTTTTTTCAGGAATGGATAATTTACGAAGACATTCTCCGACTTAAAATACACCATATATTCAACGCATGAGCTTAACTGAAATATCATCATCCGTGGTGAGCATACGTCCATAATACTCACACAATGAAACCGAATTCACAGCACGTGAAAATCAAGGTGCATTATTTCTGTGTGTTTTACATTGGATATAAAATTAAATGCATGCATTTAACGTTCTTGCAAGACTAATAATTAAATGCTTACATTTTAAAATGCTTTCCAGTGGACTCATTCTCGGCGGACATGAATGTTTATGTAAGACGTCACAAAAAAGCCACCTTACGCGCGTTATTTTGTTTACAGCGAATTATAGTTTATTTGCTAACGGTGACGTTTCCATTAGGTTCAATGGGAAAGGCGATATCGTCGTGTTAGAATATATAATACTACACTAATAGACTATAACCATATAGACGGAATTGGCCTTAAAATCATGTCAAATTTGAGTAATGTCTTTCTGTATGTTGGTAGAGCTGTAATATAATAGTCATATGCGTTTGCTTGTTAAATTGTTTTTTTCTCGTGACACTTTGGCACCATACAGTCTGAGCTCGACCGATCTTTGTTGCTATATTTGGTCTTGCCTGGATCAAGATATCATGCACTTAATTATGCATAAGACTGATTGCTTTCTGATTAACTTCAGTATATTATGTTCCGGTTGTCTCTGGGACTGATGTCTCTGCCGCGGGGCTTGTCCGCCAGGTGTGACTATATTATAGTTAATGATTAAAAACGTGATACGTAGGTCATTCAAAAAGTTATGCAATATGTAGCGTATTTTTGTGTGTTTTTATCTGACAGAGGTAATGTTTTTAATTTCTGAATGTTTGATTCAATCTGCATTCAGGAAAATAAACATCAACCAAATCGGACCATACACTTTATGTTGCTTAGCAACCATAGAATGGCAGCGAAGGTGTCGTGGCCGCGAAAACCACTTTTCAAAAATTAAATAAATCAACTTAAAGCTTTGGAATTTATTTGGTGGTGTTTTAAATAGCTATGATCTATATATATATGTTTGTGTAATGTTACCTTAGCCAGAACTTTCTAGGAAACTGCAATGTTCATACAGCCCCACGCGTGTCAACTGCTGCTTAGCAACGCCAGAACCTATGAGATTTCGGCTCTATGCATTTTCCATAGATTTTGGTTGCTAGGCAACGAAATATGTTATCTGAGATTTGCATTTTGTAGCAAGTAGTCTACAAAGCGTCGATGGCAGATACAAATAGGCGTATAAATATTCGATTAAACAAACTAGATGTCAAATTGTAGCAGAAATTGTATCTCTACCCCCATTTTTCACCCTTCGATCGAGAAATTTTAGTCATTTTTTCAACTTTGATTGGGTGTCATTTAAAATATATCAATCAGATTACATTATCTTGAACTTTAAATGCAACTATTTTAAGGTCGGTGTCAGAAAATAAAGTGAATACGTTTATTTTGGTTTTCCTGTCACCATGGCAAAAAAAAAAAAAAAAAAAAAAAAAAAAAAAAACAGCACCACTTATATCGCATTCCTAAAGAAGAAATATGAAAAAGTCTGAAAAATAACAAAAAAGGTCTGATAATAACCATTGTCTGTATTCACTTGGGGACCGTATGGAAGATCGGCAAGTGTGCTAAATACGTTATCCTGCTTAAATATAGGGACCATTATTACCATTATTATACCTGACCATACAAGCTGCATTTTTGTTTTGCTAAATAAAATGCAGTTCTTAAACGGTCGCACTTTAAGTTATTATAAAAGTGATATTCGAGACAGTTAACAAGCGACAAAATTTTAATCGTGACAAAAATACTGATTTAATTTCAATCTGAATAGCAAAATATGGAAATGAAGGTAGGCAATTTAAGGCAAATAAGTTGAAGTTTGTAAAAAATCAAAATCGAGAAGCAATCAAACGTTTTGGTGCCATGACGTCATAATTGTTTTTAACGCTCGCTTTATAAGTTATTAATAATAAATTAAATAAGAAGATCAACGCGAACTTTACAAAACAAGTAAAATTTTAAGTAGACAAAACTTTAAAAAAGGCTCCGGTATACAATCCAAGGGACAAAAATCCGTGTTTTTGAAGATATTTTAGAAAAATGGATTCCGACATTGGACCGAGTGACTCGGATTTGAAGAACGATGAACGATTGTGCGAATTCCGACCAGATTCTGCCGATCAAAATTCTACAACAACGACGATCTCATCATATGAAAGTTCTGATGGCGAGAAATCTGTATCGGAGATGAACGAAACGGATCTTCTATCAGACAAGCTAGGACGATAGTAAAACTGTTTTCAATTTTGTTTCAAATAATTTCTATCAGATGTTCCTTGCTAATGTTAAGGCAGATTTTGTTTCTGATAGTATTAATGTGGATGCCTCATCCTTTGTAACGAAATGTCTGACACATGTGCAAGGATCGAAATGTGAGCTATTGCTTGAAAGTCAGTTTAAGACTTTAACTGTTACTGGTATTGGTAATAAACGGTGGCGCGATCTTTGTTCAAGCGATATGTCCAGGATTGGTTTAAACTTTATTTCTATTGTATAACATATGATAACGACAAGCATGATGACAACAATACAGATTTTACATACAATAAGGATTCGGAAGTAAGTCAGTTAAGACTTTTGTGATCCGTTTCCCGATGTGACACTTAGAAACTGCACTAATTATTAGACTCGTGAGACAATCGTATTTATATATTATACACACTGATGAATGTGATACCAGAAATAAAGTATTTTATGCTGAACAGAAGAAGCATATTGTCAGCAATATACGACAAGTTAGGATATCTATCTTTGTAATCAAGATTAGATAAACAAGAAAAACTAATTATAATTTGAGTAATAGCTCCACGGGGAAGTTGGGAGCCGCACAGCCTCAAGAATTGTAAAAGGGTGAATAAAACATATCAATATTCGTTTTACGTGTTTCTAGGGCATTGTTATGATATTAACAAAAGCGTTTTGATTTTGATATGAATCTTTGAACAGCCTTAAAGATTACAGTGTTATCATTAATTGAAACGTCTGGGCTACCATAGATTAAAATATCAATACTGGGAATACATATTGTCGAAATTGTTGCTAACATGTCTATACGAATAGCTTGATAAAGGTTACATTCTAGGAGATAATGGCGAGAGCTTTCAATTCCGCCACACGCACATAAGTTACTAGGTACGATATTTCGTGCGAACAAATGTTGATTTAATGCACTACTGCGTGTCCTGATTCTGGTATGATTAATTTGATCTGAGCGGTTTCCTGTCAAGTAATATGCTGGGGGTGCTATCAAATTGCTATTCAACTGGTGTTTAAAATTTGCAAGGGAGGGAGAATCTCGAACGGTACGGGGTAGGTCATTCCATTCTCTTATGGTGGACGGTAAAAACGATTTATGGTACAATTCAGAATTAGCCTTGATGGTCTTTATATCATTTGCATTGCGTAAGCTATAGCCAACAGATGACCCGACACTTGTCGGGATGAGAGAAGACAGATACTCGGGACATAGGCTGTTTTTCATTTTATAGAACATGATAAGTTTGTGCTTTCTCCTTCTGTCACTAAGTGATTCCCAGCCAGTTTCGGTTAGAAGTGATTCAACTGATGCTAGTCTGGTTGCCCCGGTTACAATACGAGCTGCTTCATTTTGAATAAGTTCTAGATCTTCGGCTTCATATTGAGTGCAATTATTCCACACAACATCAGCATATTCAAGTAGCGGTCTAATAAAAGAGAAATAAATGGTTTGGAGAGATTTTCGATCAAGTTGAAATTTACAGCGACGCATAATATAAATGCGTTGCCAAGCTTTTTTCTTTACGTATTCTATATGTTCGTGCCATGTACACTGATTTGAAAAGTATATTCCTAAGTGTTTATGACTAGTAACTTCTGTCACTTCCTGATAATTCATAGTTACTGGTGGATGGTAGAGTTTGTTAACTTTCCTTGAAAAGAGAAGAGACTCAGATTTAGAAGGATTAAATTTGACTAGCCATTGAGAGGCCCATCTATGGATTTTGGAAAGGTCAGAGTTTAAGGTGACTGCGGCGCCGAGTGGGTCGTCAACAATTATATAGAGGCTCGTGTCATCAGCAAACAATCTAATTGAAGACTGGATGTCAACTACAATATCGTTAATATAAAGAAGGAAAAGAAGAGGGCCGAGGATAGATCCCTGGGGAACACCAGCTTGCACTGTAGACCAATTGGAAGAAGCACCCGGAAGAACAACTCGTTGTTTCCTATCTTGTAGATAGTTAGAAAACCAAGAGAGAAGAGAGCCGGTAATGCCAGCACGCCTTAATTTATATAGTAAACCTCTATGCCATACTCTATCAAATGCCTTGCTGATGTCACAAAATATAGCACGGACTTCTTTGCCGTCATCGAGAGCTTTACAAAATGTATTATACAAGTCTACAAGCTGGTTGACAGTAGAGTCCCCTGGTAAGAATCCAGACTGGAGAGATGTTAGGATGTTGTTGTCACGGAAGAAATTGAATACATGTTTATGAACAATCTTTTCAAAGACTTTTCCAATGGTATTTAACAAAGAGATAGGGCGATAGTTAGAGACATCAGACGGATCATCCTTCTTGTGTATAGGTGTGATATTAGCTTCTTTCCAGGAGTTGGGAAACTGTCCACGTCGTAAAGAAAAATTAAACAGGTCACAAAGAGGCGAGGACAAAGGTGTTGAAAGCTCTTTCAGCAGTTTATTGCTAATTGTGTCGGGTCCCACTGCTTTGCCCACTTTCAGATATTTTAATATCTCTTGAACTTCTCCTCTGGTTATTAAAATAGAATTAAGAGTACTGTTGTTTTCAAGGGGCGTAGCCGGAAGTGATGCATGGGTATCATCTAAAGATGTTTGTTGGGTAAAGTAATCGTTAAGAAAGTTCGCTTTGTCTGTGTCGTCGTCGAGAATTATGCCGTCTGCATTTAATGGAGGAATGGAAGAGCGCTGTTGGGGTTTGATAAATTGTTTGAGTGTTCGCCAGTAGTCTTTAGGCTGCAAGTTTGTGTCTCGAAGTTTGCTGGAGATTTTATCTGTGACTGACTTTTTAGATTTTCTAATTTCGTTCGTAACTTTGTTTCTATACATCTTATAGTTGTCATGATTTGTTTCAGTCCTTAATTGCATGTATTTGTCATAAAGGCGTTTGCGTTTGCGCTTCATTTTCTTTATTTTGGAGGTAAGCCAGGGCGGATCTGTTTCGCGAATTGTCACATTTTTATTAGGTATGAACTTTTTTGCCGTATTCAATATATGCTCAGAAAATTGTTTTGCATAAGTATCGATATTGGGGTGTTTAATTGTCTCCCAGTCTGTTTGTGACAGTGCATTACGTAATCCATTAAAGTTGCCTTTATCGTAAAGCCAGATATGTCTTGTAAATGTTTTTGGAACATTTTTACAAAATTCGAAAATACAAAAAACCGGACAGTGATATTTGATATTTTGTTCTAAAAAGGGATCCCCTACTCCACTTAATAGTATAGAATTTTTATTGGAAGTCAATATGAGATCAATACACGACGAGGAGTCAGCGAAAAAATGGGTAGGTTCCTCAATTAGGTTATATAGGTTAAACTGGTAACAAATGCTATTGATCTTATTTCCAGAAGCTCGCTTTAGAACATCTAAGTTGAAATCCCCTACAATTAAAATATCACTGATGTTTGTGTCGCAAGCAAGGCCGATTGATGTTTCAATTGATGTAAGTGTAGAAGCGGGAGAGGTGGGAGGTCTGTAAAATGTACCAATAAGCATTTTCTTGCGATTTAACGATATCTCAATCCAAACACATTCTATATCTTGAGGTTCAAGATCATTTCTACGTTTAGCAAATAGGTTTTCTTTCACATATACGCATATTCCACCGTGGCTATCATCCTGGCGGTCTCGCCTAAAGGGCGGCTTATAGTCGGACATGTGTATACTATCATCAGTTATACTATTGTTGAGCCATGTTTCAGTGAAACATAGAACTTGGAAAGAAGAAAGCTCAGATTCTAGAAGGGATACCTTATGTTGCAGGCTATGTACATTATAATGAACGACGGAAAACTTTTCCTGGATAAGATCATAATATCGTAATGTAGAATCATTGATCGAAGAATCACTAGAACTGTGCTCATCAGATGAGTTTGATCCCGTGTAGAGCGGCCCAGGGTTTGGGTGAACATCGCCACATCGCAGTAAGATAATGGAGAGCATCACTAAAAATTCGAAACTTGTAAAATGTTTAATGCCCTTCACTTTGAAGTGTTTATGATAATGCAAGCCTATCCGTGCCCTATACATTGCAATATCAATCATTTTAAGTTATGCAATCGACGATTGCACGGACAAATTTGGTGGGCACATACAGGCTACAATTTGGCATGAAAAAATATGCATTCAGGAGGCTACGCGGCGAAGCTAAACAAGGTTCCCCGTGGAGTTGAACATAAGTGTGATTCAGCAGTAAAAGGTTGTTCATGGGTTGTGATATATCGTTGAATGAGATTCATTATTTTGAAGTTTTTAAGTTTTTGAATTTAGCAAGAGAGATTTTTTAAACTGACACAAAAATCAAATTACTATTTTAAAAACTGTAAAAAGAGATACAAGATTCCATCATGGTCAATTTTACATGTAACTAACGAACATTACATTCGAGCAAGAATGGCGCTGGTAAGTTCACACATCTGCACAATCTTAGCTGCGTCCTTATTGCTGAATGCATAGAAGGTGGAATGCTTCCGTCACATATATATGACTTGTTTTATTTCATGACTGTTGAAGAAGACAAGCATTAATACTAAGGAATGAACATAAGATTAATGTTCATGTGGCGTAGCACAAACTTGCATGCATTTGGCTGTACAGTTACGTTTGAGTCGCCTAGGACGACAAGAAAAATTATGTATCGAACATGGGATCTGAAAGAGTACAAGACCGCAACAGTACTAATAGCATATTGCGAGTGTGAGTGATCACTGAAACCTATTCTCATAAAAACCATGACCGTTGAAAGTGTACGTATACATAATAATTTCAAAAAAGTACAAAATCATAACAAAAGTATGCCGTATGGTTAAAGTTACATAACTCAGTCTGTACATACAAAATACACCATAAACTCACCGCCTTGACTCGGAGAGAAAACCACTATCTCGGATACAGACTAGACTGTACTATACATGTAAACCTACACCTGTATTAAAGATAACAAATGACGATATAATATGATATTAAGAGAATGGTCAAAAATTGTATGACGCTTACTAGTCAGTCGCGACATGGACAAATCTAGTCATGCACTGGCATTTAGTGGTACAAAGACACTTGCGAGAGCCGGTTTGGGTCTAAACTGGTCTGCTTATACATTATAATTGTGTGCAAAATGACATTTGTAAGTTCTGGACATCCCAGTTACATACGTTTATAAGGTGGTCAAGGGTTCAGGTTCCGTACGTAGCTTGACGTAGTGTTTAACGTCGTGCCAGCCGGGTATCAACTGGTGACAGCATATGCGCACGCATACTTGATACAGTTGGCATAATTGCAGTATCCGGCCAAAATGGCTGAAGTTGCATGATTTAAAAAGAAAATGAAATTCTTATTTTATGGCTACATTGCGTCTGAGTTTGGAAAAAGACCCCATCCATGCATGGAGAAAAGAAGATGATTTTGAATACATTTCGAACATTTTTGTGATGTTTGCTATCAACAGTTATTCCAGTGAGAAAGATCTACAAACATGACAAAGGTAGTACATGTAATTAGTATACAAAATATACATGTATGCTCAAATGTCAGGCCTACAATGTAAAACATGACTTTAAACATGACGCACATCATACACATTCCAAGGCTATCAATAAATACAATAATAGTTGGTCATGTGATCATAATCGATACATCGGATTGATTTGCTGTAAACCTTAAAAAGTTCAGGCTTAACATTGTCCACAAAACGTTACCGGTTGCATATGTTGACCCAAACAATAATTTTTTGGACATGTCGGGACGGGACTACCATTTCCTGGGTCGTTGCCAGTACTATGGAAGGCTTAAGTGTCTTGCTCAAGGACACAAAATGGTTCAATATCGTTTAAATAAATAAATTTGCAAAACAAAAAACAACATGGAATGTAGCGTTATTTGCGTAACGTGTGGCCGTACAGATTCTTACAACTTGTAACGTAAAGTTCCTTAAATTAATACATGTATGGATCCATATATGTTTCAGAGTACCACTCAAGACAACAAAGTTCTGTCATTTCGCTGTGTGATTTCAGACTGGCATCGGAGTTCCAGAACTGTTACCCTGAGAGGCCGCCGGGGCAGATCGTCCATTGGTGGTAGTGAATGAGGCAAGGTCAGCCAAGGTTAGGATTTTGTACTTGGCCCCGCCCTTGTCTTGCACGTACACGTTTCCGCCGAATACCCATGTTTTAGAAACACTAGATTTTCTGTCACGTTTGAGGTCTCGACACTGGAATGCCAATTTCATGCGCGTGGCGGTTAAGTCTTCATTAATGAACACCTTAGACTTAATTTCGCGAAGAACTTTGCGTCCCTTCAGAAATTCCAGACGGGCATTTGAGTTCGTAAATTTCACAATGACGTCGCGAGATTTGATTTGTGTTTTCACGGCGGTTTCTGCGGCTTGCTCGTCGGTGATGTCGTCATCTTCACCCACATTTCCAATAATGTTTGAATCGTCCTTGCGACCGACACGATGAGCTCTGTCGATGTCATGTCGTGTAACATTTGCTCCTATATCGCCAGCAACTTTCATAACGAGATTATTCACATTTTCGTTCTGCATTTCAGGTATCCCGGATATTCTTATGCACATTCTGCGACCGTACTGTTCGAGATCATCGACTTTTCCGTTTAGATCACGAACCTGCGTTGCTAGATCATCGTTGGACTTTTGTAGGGAGACTATTTTCCTAGTGAGATGATTAGTGGCTATCTGCACTTCCTGTTTGACAAGCTGGTTTATTTCAGTCTTCAGGAGATTTTTGACCATAGTCGCAATCCTCAAACAATCAATATCAGAGATCGGAGATGGAGGAGGTGCCATTGATTGCATGGTTCCTGACATGGGCATAGGCATAGCCTGTAAGTTAATGTTTGGAGGCAAATTTTGAACAGTTTGTTGGGATTGTTGAGGGAAACCTGCACCATAATCCACCCATTGCTGTGACGGTGGAGGTTGGACAAACGAGTTTTGCATAATAGTTCCTGTTTGATCACAGACTGATGCCACTTGAGAAGACGCCACTCCCTGGTTCACAAGCGATACATTTTGTTGTGTTGAAGACATGCTTGTGATAGGCTTTGTAACGACAGGGGTCACAGGGGACTGACTAATTGTTCTAGACACAGAGTTACACGTATCAAGTACGGAGCTTGTGGTGTTTTCATTTCTACATGTATCTGCCACAGAACTTGCTGACTCAGAGGAGACCGTCTCAGCATCAGACCATTGGTCAGATTGGTCAGATTCACTTTCAATTGGGGACGGCTTTTTAGTCTTTTTACTTGTCTTAATATGTGAAGGAGAAGAGCGATTGCGTTTTCTTGGTCTTTTTCTTAGCCAGTGCCGCATCTCATGATTTTACTATAACACCGGCATGTTCACTGACTCAAGATTAGAATCATTACAGCACATTTATCATCGTTATCATCTTTCAACACGTCCAAATATCAATTTTCAATACTCAAAAGTTCATTATTCGAGTTGAAGATGGTAGTAAGGCAGTTTTTGAAACTCACATATCAGTTCATATTTTATATAAATCCTTCAAAACTCCAAAATTAATGAAAATTCACGAGTCAAAAATTTGTGCACTTCATGTTTATCAGTGCACCGGTGTTTTTTTATGTCCAGGATTTAGACGAGATGGATGAAGACAGCAGCGGTGATCCCACAGAAAAGACAGTTCCCCGTCGGATAGATGATGTCAACCAGTCGGTCGGCGAAGGAGAACAAATCTGATGTCTTCGAAGGCATCGGCACTTGTACAGCATTACATAGTACCCCAAAAGGCCCTACATCGAGTTTTACTACGACAACTGAAGATTTCTCTGCAACAGAATTGGTTATGAATAGTTCTAGAGGAAGTCATTTGGCATTTCTGGTAAACAAAATTTGCCATGTGGAAGCTGTAATTAAAATTATGAAACGGGCTATCGTCTTGCTCGTTGAAGGAATGACTCAACCGGACTGTAAATAGCGGTACTTCTGATTCTCACACACGTGCGCCAAATGCCCCCGTACCGACTGAACCTTCCTCTGAGAAGGTAACAAGACCTGATAGTGAAATGCCACTTCAAGTGACGGGTGTGAATACAGCATCGGCCCAACACGATCGAATATTCCACGCGAACTTCCACTATGTATCCCGGTTCTCGTAAGCAACGGAAATAAACAACCTGTTTCCAGATCACGAAATGTGCCACAAAGACCGATACATGTACGTAATCAGCAAAGTGATAAGAAAGTCCTTATATTGGGCGAGTCAATTTTGAAAGGAGTAAACAGGAAAGGGCTCATTAGGGGCGTACATAAGGATTCAAAAGGAGGGGCTACAATTCATGATTAATAGAAGGAATCAAAGTTTACGAGTTGAAGGCTTTTTCAACAGTTATATTAAATATATATCGGAGGTAATGATGCGGCTAACGGCACCGATGTTTGCGTGATGGAAGATAAGTACGATGAGTTGATCATCTTGATCAAATGCAATAACAGCTCTTGTCGAGTGATTCTGTGCACTGTGGTTCCTAGAGGCGATGTCAAGATAAACCAGCTAAATGGGTGCATTCAAATACTTGCCGATAACTTGCTAAATCAGCAGGTAGAAATTGTCTCTGAATGCCACGGACTATTTTTCAGGAATGTTCAACTTTCCTCAAGAGTTTACAGCCCAGATGCAGTTCATCTTACGAATTCAGGTGTAAAACGGTGATAAACAGACAATTCCTGGTAGAGGACTTCACGACCTGTGTATTTGGTTCGAAGAGAACACCAAATTATCCCAGAAGGTGACGTCAAGTTTCCGGACGGTCAGCAAGGAAAAAGGGATGTCGGATGCAGACAAATTCGTTGTAATGGTTGTAACTTGACAGGTCACAAAGTAGCGGACTGCCGGCATAGAGCCCAATAGGGACTCGACATTACTGCGTATTTTGTAGAAAGTGCTAAGTGGGACGATTTAATATTTTAGGCACAATATGAGCGATTGTGTATGTTTTCTTGCACTTGCTTGCAAAATTGCAAATTTTCGTGCGCATTTGATGACTGTACAGTTTCTGATCATATTACACATTTAAATTTTCAAAACTTAAACTTCAAGAAACTTTAGATCTGACCATGCGTCATTTATTACATGTACTAGTGACGCTGATGATAGTAAAGATTCAGTTATCAATTTAACGATTAGTAAAAAAGGCATGAATATTGGATTTTTGTGGGACAAAATTTGCAGAATTTGAAATGATGATGACGTCTGATAAAAACAAACAAGTTACATCTTAGCATTTTAAGTTTATGTAAAACTAAACTTAAGGATAACAAACCTACTGAGGCTCTTCATGTTAATGGATTTCAGACACCGTTCAGGAAAGATAATCATACTAATGCTTGTGAAGGCATATATAGCAACACGGCGTACGAATCTCGAAACTAATGATATATCTTGTTTATGGCTAGAAATTATTCCAAAAAAAGGCAAATCATTTCGTTATATAGAAATACATGTTGAATGGGTTGATCATTTCAAAAATTCCATAGATGTTGTTTTAAAGGAAAGGTAAGAAATTGTATTATTAGGTGATTTCAATACAGATCTAATAGATGAAGATGCTAACACGGAGTGGTTAATTCTAACTGAGTCTTAAGGACTTAAACAGCCGATCACAGAGCCCATAAGGGTCACTGCTAATTCAAATATACTATGAGACTTAAGTTAAGCAATTATTATCTGATTTCCAAATCGAAAAATGGTTTGAAAAAAAAGGTACAAGTAGGCAAAAATCAGGAAAAGGCGCAGTCAGAAAAAGATTCCCACTCCAAAAACCGAGGTGGGAAAAAACCAAACTAACAATCAGGTACTTATACCATGAAACATATCGTAAGCCGAATGAGCAGCTATTTTCCCAATAGGTGGCCACTCAGTTACCTTAACTTAACTAAAAAATATGAAAACATATATAAGGCGCCAACAGCACAAAAAATTTAAACACCAAGACATAAAACAAAAAGAACCACCACAGAAGTATCGACTTGGAACGACCAGTAACACAAAGTTACTGGCGGGCTTAAACCGGTTTTACAGGTACCTAACCTCACCCTCAGCTTCTGCAGAGGTTCATAACATTTAGTTAGTTCTTCGGTCCTCGTGGTGAAACCCTAACTAGTCAATGAATCATCAAGAACAAACAAATAAATCATGATAAACATCCTGATGAATCAAAAACCAGGACTCACAGATTGAGTAAGCTGCCCGACGATGGAGATCCCTGGGCGCCGAATAACCTACTAACTCCGGAGCAAAAGAAAAACACCAGTTGGACCCCGGTGGGCCAAGCAACAGACAAGAAGCTCCTGCCCCAACCAACTAAAATGAATAGCTATAAGTCGGGGCCATCATAGAGTCTGACGCCCGACCCACCGCCGTGCAATTAAAGAAGGCAGCATAGTTATCAACCATGATTGGGTTAAAAACTAAGCATGCAGACTGTCGCATAACATTCAAGTTATAACCTATACGTCTGTAACGTGTTATGATTTTTCTGAACTGAAAAGAAAAATCATTTCTTCCTTTAAGTTTCTTAAATTTGTAAACCAAGTCACTATAAAATTCAGGTTCCGAAAGGCCCTAACTTAAAAGCGTCTTCAACCCAACATTATATTTGGAAATCAATTCATTGTGAAATTCAACAGAAACAAACACTTTTACCAATCAATATTTAAACTTTGAGGAACTACAATTTCCTGATTTCGCCGGAAAGTCATCTTTTTCTGACGCAATTACGCTACGTCAAAGAATACATGGGACCTCAAAAGTCACTTTGTTTTTCGGCATCTGAAAAGTTTACGGTTTACTCCGAAAACAGTCATTTAACATCTTCTTATGCTCAAAAAGAGTACTGTACCATAATCGTAGAGATTTGGTTCCATTCTGGTATCAGGTAACGCCGCCAGTGTATGACGCAATCGACATCGTTTTGTTCACTGGCCTTTCTCCCGAAGTGATCCCATAAGTGTTCAATTGCTGAAATGACGGGTGATTGCCCATATTGTATGAGAAAACTTTCGCTTAGCATGCTAACACGGTTTCATGCGATGTGGTCAAGTCTAGTCTCGCGCGTTTACGTTAAGGTTTACAAGACCGAAAACTTATCGCGTTATTCACGGTGTTCGCACCACGCAGGTTGTTTCCCATCAGCTGTTTCGATACAAATCCATTTTTCCCTGCCATTAAGTAGCAAGCCTGAAATTCGTACATGTAAGTCCTTGCAATCGATTACGTCACTGTGACGTCAACTAGTCATTGCCCCATATCATGATAGACTTACGTTGTCTGGCGCCATGATGTCAGTTTTTGACGCTGTCATCTGATGAAACATGGTTCTAGGGAAACTGTATCGTAGTCCCGCAACCTTAAACCAGAGGACCAATGGTCCTGATATCGCTCACCTGAGATTTTGTCTTTGATGAATGACCTTTGGCTAAGGCCATGTTGGCTAACGTAAAATGTAAACTTGACCTCAAATACTCACATGCTTATTAACACTATAAACTGTCTGTATCTACTAACTTTCAGATCTTTCTGGCAGTATTTGACCTTTCTGTTTAAATTAACAGTTTAATAGGTCAAGGCCAACCCAAGGTCATGATTTATATAAACTACGAGGGGTCAGAGCCCCCAATGTTACATACCAAGTTTCATTGAAATCGGTCCACCGATTCCAGAGAAGTTAATGTTTAAAAGATTTAACCGCATATATGAGCATGGCGGCCAGCTTGGTCATATGACCTGGGTCATTTATACAAACTTTGGTCCATCCCCCCCCCCCTCCTTCCAAAGGATACCACATATAAAATTTGGCTTTGATTGGTGAAGTGGTTTCTGAGAAAATTAAGTTTAAATTTAATATGTAAATGACCTTTGGCCAATGTTAAGAGATGACCTTGACCTTGAATACTCATAGGACTTCATTAACTCAATAAGTTGTATGTATGTCCCAACTTTCAGGTCACAGGCAACAAAACTTCCTGAAAAATCACCAATGCTTTCCATTTTTTCAATTAATAAAGCTATTAGACCAATGTGACCTTGCCATAAAAACGGTCAAGGTCAACCCAAGGTCATGATTTATTCAAACTATGATGGGCCAGAGTCCCCGATGCTACATACCAAGGTTTATTGAAATCGGTTCAGCAGTTCCAGAGAAGAAGAATTTTTAAGGTTTTTACCATATATGGGCATGGCAGCCATCTTGTGACCTGGACCATTTATACAAACTTTACTTCCCCCTTCCTACTTAAGGATACCACATATAAAATTTGGCTTTGATTTGTGAAGTGGTTCCTGAGAAAATTAAGTTTTAAATTGAATATGTAAATGACCTTGGGCCAAGGACAATAGATGACCTTGACATTGAATACTCCTATGACTTCATTAAATCAATAAGTTATATGTATCTACCTACTTTCAGGTCACATGCCACAAAACTTCATGAAAAATCCAGTCACTTTTTTCCACAGAAAAGCCTATGTGACAAAAAGTTGACCTGCCGTTAAATAGGTCAAGGTCAACCCAATGTCATGATATATACAAACTATGATGGGCCAGAGTCCCCGATGCTACATACCAAGTTTCATTGAAATCGGTCCACCGGTTCCAGAGAAAAAGATTCCTTAAGGTTTTTAACATATATGGGCATGGTGGCCATCGTTGTCATGTGACCTAAACCATTTATACAAACTTTAGTTCCCCCTTCCTAAGGATGCTCCACATGAAGTTTGGCATTGATTGGACTAGGGGTTTCAGAGGAGAAGGTCTTTGAAAAGTGTGAACAACGACGACAACGACGACGGACGACGGAGCATGACCATCCTATAAGCTCACCTTTTAGGCCTTCGGCTCAGGTGAGCTAAAAATTCAATTTCTAATTCTTCATGTCTGCATTGAGCATATTGATCTTCGTGTTACGTTGATTTAACGTCAGGCCATGACGGCACCCGCTCTTGGGAATTCTTCAAATGTCATTCCGGTTTATTTGTTTAATAAACAAGGCAAAGATTGATAATATGTGATGCACGTAACGCTGCAATACGTGGACGTAAGAAAATCACACAAACTCGTCTCGAAACTCGAATTTGAGTATCTTGACATATTAAAAGCGTATCGAAAGTTTTCAAACATTTGATTTTGAAAATAATAGTGAATAAAAAATTAATGCTAAACTTAAGTCTTACAGTATACATTAATTGGTCATATTTATATTGAGGAAGAACATATATCAAATTGCAGCTTAGTGATTGTTATTCTATATTGTAATAGGAAACTAAGTCCTGCTTTAGAGAAAGTTTCGCACATTATAATTACATACAGGCCTTTAAAACATTTTAATGATGATTAATTTTTAAATGATTTAATAATGACTGCAAATCGGATCAATATCGAAACAATGAATGATGTTGATTCTATACCCATCAAAACAAGTTTTGCACCATTTAGATTTTTTTCATATTTTCAGTGACATTTTGACTAACAAATTTTCGACCTAGCTTGTTGAATTTGCACAGTCTGAAAGGGTTTGATAATGTGTGTGATAAGACCAAAACAAGTTGCGGAAACGGTTCTCGGAAAAAATGAAAATACAGAAAATTGGAAAATCGAAAAAATTCCACCAAAAATGACACAGAGTTAAAAACACATTTTTGTCTCCCAATTTACACACACGAGCCTCAAAGCTAATGATTAAGCCTAAAAACAATTTTAAAAATCTAAAAGTTTGATAAAAATGCATTTTTAAAAGAAAAATGCAATTTTTGAGAAAAAAAATCATAAATATTGGAGAAAATGAGTAAAATCAAAATTCATTTAAATGTTTGATCACTATGAGATATTTTGACACCAAAACCTGCCACTTGTTTTCTTTCTGTTAAAGGCGATCTTATGTCAAAGAAGCTGCATGAGTATGTTTTTGATACGCAGCTTTTTAAAAAGTCGGAATTTGGATGGGTTGAAAAGCAGTACCTCCAGTTAAACATTAGTGCTGCATGCTGTGTTTGAAGGAAAAACAACTTTTTTATTGGAGAGATGAGTTACTAAGCTTTATCTGATAATTTAAACAAAATCTCAAAAATCGTTATTTTTGGTCAAAAATAGTGTTTTTGTCCAAAAAAATAAGTTTTTATTTTTTTTGTTTTTTTTTTTTTTTTTTTTTTTTTTTTTTTTTTTTTTTTTTTTTTTTTTTTTGCTTTAAATGATTGCTTTCAGTGTTAAACAAATTCAGGTTTGGAAGCCCAGAAAAAAAGATGCGGGCTTTTTGCTGAATCCAAAATTTTGGTGTTTTCAAAAACATGCATGTTTGCACATTTTTACTTAATCTTTTTAAGAAAAAATATTGATTTGCTATTCACGAAGTCCAGGCCTTTAACATGGTATTAAGTTTTAAAAGTTTATTTGAAAAAGATCTATACCTAACATTATATTAAAATGAGAAAAATATTAACCGGTGCAAAACTTCTTTTGATGAGTATATTATAAAACTTTGGTATTCACTGTTTACACAAATTCTCGATAAACATGTACCTATTAAAACACAAAGAGTAAAAAGAAATATTCAACCAGACTGTTTTGGACATTATGAAAGAAAGAGATAAATGTAAGAAAAATGGCAGCCTAGAATTTTTGACCCACCGGCGTGCAGTTAAAGAAGGCAGCATAGTTATCAACCATGACTGGGTTAAAAGATAAGCATGCAGACTGTCGCATTACATTTAGATTATACCGTTAGGGATAGTAAAATGCAAGCAATCAATGAGGATTGGTAAAACGTGGAGAGTTTTGAGTTTAGTTACGCAACACGGCACAAACACAACAACTCGGATATGAAAAGGTACAAGTAGGCAATGATCAGGAAAAGGCGCAATCAGACCATAATTATGCTTTGTATTTACAGAATTAAAAGTATGTCTCCACCACCAATCAAACAGACTGTTCAATGTAATTTTATTTTACTTTTATTCCATGTGTAAATATTGCATAATCACTTGTTATCGTTTCATATGTGTTATGTATAATGTTTACTAGAGGGCCTCATGGAAGATTGGTTTTAACCAAATGGCTCACCCTCTTTAAATAAAGAATTACCTACTTACTTACTTATTAATTATGAATTATCGTTGAGTGAATTAACAGCTTTAAAATGCACATGCTGAATATGCTTTATTCACAGTTTCCTCGTGTAAAATATTTTCCAGCGAATTGATGCTTTGCATCATTTTTTTTCTTGTTCCGGTTATTGTGTGTTAGAAACGAAATAGATCAGTTCAAGCGTGTGAAATGTTGAATAATAAGTGATAATTCACTGTCTGTCGGTCATTTGTAAGAATATGAATCAGTCACGCTACGCGCTCGTGATTTGATCGTCTTTACGACTGATCTCCAAACAGTTGATAATTACTCCACAATTCACTGCTATAATGTCATTTTGTTAACATGTCGTGGTAAAGGTCATATTGATTCCGTGTTCCGTTGACTAAACGGTTAAAACAGGATTAAGTCGGTCACGGGGAGGCGACAATACGACAATAATTAATTCGGCCACTGTAGAGCTGATCTTTTTCTTGAATAACAATTATTTTGTACAGTAATTATCCCAGTTTCGGATCACTTTTTTCGAAATGGTTTCCAAATAATTGCTCAAAGCAAATGAGACTTCGACCTTACCATTGCAAAGCAGAATCATTCTTCTAAACAACTTCAGTACGATTCATTGTAAATATGCTGGATGCCACACGACGATTCAAATTTTCCCTATTCTGAATCATTTTTCCAGTTCCGAATCACTAGCGATATTCTTTAAACAAGATCCTTATTGGCACAATTGCTTTATGATTTTGATTTTGGGAAGTTCAACGTCCCAGTACTTACCGCGTGCTGAACATTAGCCAATGAGTAAATGTGTCTTGCTCGATGACACAACACGGCCCACCAACGGGGTTCGAACCCAGGACCCCTCAATTTGGAGTCCGACACTCTAACGCTAGGCCGTCGTGGTCTCTGATTGAGTCCCAATTGCTGCTACTCGTTATTGGCAGTTTCCGTGGGGGCGGGGTTTTTAAAAGGGCTTTGAAAATTTAAAAGTCAAAATCACCTCTATTTCCATTCCCGACTGGGGCCGTGGATACAAATGACTGGAGCATAATGAGCGCTTCAATAAGATACTTCTGTTGTAATTATATTTTTTTTCGTACTTTGAATCGATTTATGCCGTTTGCACCTTTGTATGAGCTATGTACATTTATTAATTGATCTATTTTGATCCAAGTTTTATTATTATTAAGTTTTACGTCCCTTTCCAAATTATTTCAGCTCATATGAGACGGGCCACTCTGTAGGTGGGGCGAAATCGGAAGAACCCCGAGAAAAAACACCTGGCACACAAGCAAGCAAACCGTTGGAGAATCCCGAAAACCACCTGACACGCCCTCAAGCAGAACTTGTCTCACATGTGCCCAGTGTGTGGGCTCGAATCCACGACAGACAAAACGGTGAGATGATTTAATTACTTGAGTTTTTGTAGCTGAGTGTCCGTTTTTAGGGAAACAGCTACTCACTAGATTTACAATATGTTCTCTTTGTCTCAGTAACTAATTGTCATTGAGGACTTTGGTTCTGACAGCATCAGTTCCTGATAATAAAAATAACTACATTTAACTTTCCAAACCATTCCAATTTTGTGTGTTTGCGATAGCGTTTTAACGCCCGATTCAACAATTATAGTTACGTCTTGACGGAGCTATCGCTTCCTGGATATTAGCCACTATTATGGGGGAAAATGTGTCTTACCAAAGAAAACAACTCGGTGCTCACAGTGCATGTGGATAAAACCCTGACCCTGTCCTTTTTGGCTTTGTAGGGTGGTTATTTGAAGCATTTTTGGAAGTAAATGCTTATTGTAAATTCCAGTAAACAATGGAATGACGAACCGGAAGCCGGCACAAAGTCAAATGTCCACCACAAATCCAAAATGATAGTAAGTTAGTGTCGTGCGCAGCGGATACAAAAACAACACCTGAACACTCGATTATGTTTAAAATATCTAGACATGTACAACTGTATTATGTAGAAACATTGGTTTTAATGAACATGCAGAGAAGACAGGTGAAGACCTGCCATTTTAAAATATCAGTAGAAGAAAACACCTTGCTGAAACTGCCGTTAACATATGACAAATCATGCAATGCCCAAAATGAATACTGCAATATTTTCCATATACAGTGGTAATATAAACTACCCCACATTACTGTCTGCTTTAGTGCTTCAATGTTTCTAATCACGAAATTTAATACCAGAAATGCCATGCTAATGTCTATGTGATTGTACATTTGTTAAGTTAGCATACTCCGGTGGGTCGGGCATCAGACTCTTCGATGGCCCCGACTTAAAGCTATTCATTTTAGTTGCTTAGGGCCGGAGCTTGGCCCACCGGGGTTCAACTGGTATTGTTTCTTTTGCCCCGGAGTTAGTAAGTTATTTGGCGCCAAGGGATGTCGATCGTCGGGCAGCTTACTCAATCTGCGAGTCCTCGTTTTTGATTCATCATGGCATTTATCATGATTTTTTGTTTGTCCATGATGGTTCGTTGACTAGCTAGAGATTCACCACGAAGACCGAACAACTAACTAAATGTTTCGAAGCACTGCAGAAGCTGAGGGTGGGGTTGGGTGCTTGTGGGGTCGATTTGGGCCCGACAGTAATTGTATATTACAGATCGTTCCAGGGTGATGCTTCTGTGGTGGTTCTTATTGTTTTATGTCTTGGTGTTTAAATTTTTAAACTGTTGGCGCCTTATGTATGTTATCATATTTTTAGTTAAGTTTAGGTAACTGAGTGGCCACCTATTGGGAAAACAGCTACCCATTCGGCTTACGATATGTTTCATGGTATAAGTACTTGATTGTCAGTTTAATTTTTCCCACCTCGGTTTTTGGAGTGGGAATCTTTTTCTGATTGCGCCTTTTCCTGATCGTTGCCTACTTGTACCTTCGTAAATGAGCGCGATCATCCTGAAATGCATTCTGGCTAATGCCGGCTAACAGTGTTGAATTCTCAGTGCTTTGCGGTGTTCATGTTTTGAAAATACAACATTGTAAACATTTAACTTAATAAAATCCCCAAATCACGGGTAACCAGAAAACAACATAAAATTTAAAAGATCCAGATAAGATAATTTACCCCTTCCCAGGGGTTTTGAGAATCCAGGGAGGAGAGTCATTTATTTTCAGGGATGTGGGGGGAAGGGTCATTTATTTTCAGGGATTTGGGAAGAAATCATAACTTCTTGGGGGGGGGGGGTTAGGGAGCAGGGGGCTGAGGAAAAACATTTTAGGAAGCTGGGGTGAAAGGTCATTTTTCTTTCAGGGATTAGGGATCAAAGAACCCCCTGGGGGGGGCTCATAAACACAACTCTATGGTCGACGAACAGGTTGGACGGGCGCTTGAGTCCCCACTTTGGCGCCGGACGTTCAGCATCACAAGACACTCAAATTGTGCCTTTAACCGGATTAATAGCCTGCGCGGGTACAGCCAGCACAATTTCGTCAATTGTTAACCTGTGACCTGGATTGCCTTATTCGCACAATGCTCTTTATCATTAAATTCATGGTCGTCATTAACATTATAGAACTCATCATAGCGCAGGAATCAGGCTGCACTATTGTTCAATTATGTTCATGTTACCGTTTCCAGGAATGGTACTACTCTGCGATCAGGCCGGTTGAGCCTGTGCAACTATTTCGTCAATGTTGTCATTTGTCAGGAATAATAGCCGGCACAGAAATCAGCCTGTGCGGCTATGTTACAAGTGTCTTCACAATTCGATGCATTTGCTTAAAACTGTTTAGGACTGATAAAAAAAACTTTGTTAAAATAGATGCAAATCATTCTCTTACATTCGTATTTTATCTATTTTTAGGACGATGTGATCGCTATGGTTGCCGTTTATCGATATATATAGGAAAATTAAGTATAAAATGTGCTAAAACAAGGGCAGATAACTCCAAATATTGAAATTAAATATATTTTAAAACTCATTCATTTGGTAGCCCTGTGTTCCAAGATTACTAAAACATTATTATTTCATAGTAACATTATTTTGAATTTCCGCTTTTTGCCGCTTTCTACTCAGTAATGTCAGAATGTCCGAAGGCACATTTTGTCGCGCTCATGTTCAATTAACAGGGCAATCACGTTTTTCAGAGACTTATGGTCTTTTAATAGCATGGCGATGGTTTATTGTTTGTGAAAATCTTATACAAAATAATACGTGTTTGTAGAGTGTTTGGTATATATATACATGGAAATAAGTTAGGGAACACCTGTAATAATGTGACAATTAACTTGAGACTGTATATATCATACTTTGTAAACATTTTGAAGAATGTTTTGACACTTTGCCGGAATTTGCAGTATCAAAAGTTGATTCTATTTGAAAATGGTAAACGTTAGCATCAAACGTAAACTGTGGCGGACTGCGATTCAGTAACGTTTTGCAAAATTAAAGAAACGCGCTGATATTCGTTGCGATAACTTCATTCTGTGAACTCGTATTGTCGTGATTTTTCGTAAACATCAAGCTGAGACATTGTGTCCTGAACTTTAATCATCAATTCTTTATTTTCAGACCGACTGTCGGCGTTAGATCCATACTTTTCCGGATATAAGTTTCATGGTCATGTTTTTTTTTTTTTTTTTTTTTTTTTTTTTTTTTTTTTTTTTTTTGCTAGATCTATACATTTTGCAGGTTGTAAATGTTGGGCCAGATATTCGGTATGACCCTTTAGGAATTTAAACATGCACTTTCTGGTCAATGCGTCATAGCGTCATTATTCTTTTGCGGCTTTATTTGCAAAAATTTCAAGAATTTGGCTTTCCATAGAAATCAATGCAAACTGCAGATTTTGTATGATTAGTTGGTTTTGAGATAAACCATGAAGTTTTAGATGCGAAGTCGTTCAGACTGAACATGTTATTCAAGTTTCGCTTTCAACAATTGAGTTTTGCGGAGTGCAGAAGCAAAAGGCAAACTCGTATTCAGTAAAAGTGTAGTTTTTCATATATGGTATATTGTATCCTCCTCCTACGTAGCACAAAAACAAAATGTTGTGAATTTCCATAAATTGGCCTGTAGCTAGGCCAAGGTATGAAATATGTGTGATAAAAATTCCAGTATCGCCAGAAAAAAAGAGAATGGATTTTTCAAAACTTTTCCGAAGAGCTAAAAGTGTTCCCTAACTTATTTCCATGTGTATAATAACAGCTCAAAATAAGAACCAATTTCTATTAGCAAATTAACGTTGCTTCTAAAATCGAAAATACATCATAAGAAAAGAATTATGTTTCGCTTTATACCTGATCCCATTATGAACACTAGCAGACTTTGTGACTTGATATTTGAAAATACATGTTTGCCTTCAGACAATGCGTTTAGGGTCAATTAGCCAACTCTGTATGGGTCTCTGTCCCTTTATTTTAGTATCAGATGTTTATTTTGTTTCTGATGCTGGTATCTGCAAACTCACCAAATCATCAATGATGATTATTTCAATATTCTTTGTACATTCTCCATGTTTGAAGACTATCTCTCCTTCAGTATTCTCGTAATCCTTTCCTGCGACTGCGGTTATATCCTTTGTCCTCCATTTGACCCTCAGCTCACCGTCAGCGCCGTATTCACGGACGACAGGGATACAAGCTGTCCCACAATTCTCTTTGAACAAGAAACTTGGCTTTTCAAACTGTATTGTACCGCAGTCTGGAAAATGCAATATCCGCGATGATAATAATTGAGACACAAAGCAGCAATTTATCTCCTCCTTAAAAATCCAGAACAATTTATTCGGCCATCATACAAACGTTGCCATGGTTACGTACAGAAGAACCATATTTAGAGCACCTTTTGCACTTTTTGTATAATTTTTGACCATTTCTGAACACAATTTTAATTGGTAACTACCAGCCCACGCGACAAACAAAATGATACGTTGCATACATTATGTCTGGATAATTCTTCATGATTATTTCATATTAAGAAATTGATTGTCGCATGGGCCGGTAGTTGAAATTGTCGTTTAAAAGTGCAAAAATAGATCTGGAAAGTCCAAAAAAAGTTATTTCTATGTTTTCTGAGCATTGTCATGGCAACTTTTATTATTTGAATGAAAGAGTTTTACTAGATTTTAAAATCAGGGACATATACCTGTTATTTGCAACACTTTTCTCATCACAATGTCAAAATTCAATTTTTTACCAAAAACATGAGACCAAAATTAGGCCTTAAACTCCCTAGGCCTTTTAAACATTTAATTTGAATACGCGAAGCTTATCACATCCACACTAATTCCTGTGCTAATTAATGGCAATAGTAAATGCTACGTTTTATGCTTTTTTTTTTTTTTTTTTTTTTTTTTTGGCGGGGGGGGGGTCATAAATAACGTTTACTTTTGCTGTGAAATGTCATAAATGCTTATAGGGTAACAATTTTAATATCATTTTGTTTTAGAATTAAAGCTTAGTCAGTGGATGCGATTTCTGTGTCGATAATATTATACGGTAGGCAGGCGACCACTTTAACGCATAGGAGATTGGCATGATAATTAATTATGTGTCCCTAAAAAATTACAGAAACTATTATATTGATACCAGGTCTTGAATTTTGTGTATTTTTAATCGACCAACTTTGCCAAAAACGTGAACGTCTCTACGAAGCTACATAATCAAACCATATTTTGAGGAAATATTGATCAATGCTTGGTTATTGCAGAATTTTGGGTAGTTTTGTGTAGCTGGGTTAATTAATGAGTTATGTACCCGGAAACTGATATGAAAATGTACAAATATGTTAAGTTTTTTGTTAAAGTTTCGCTTGTTGTGTATATCTGATGAATAAACCATCAGAAATCATTTATATTTGGACCATACAGGGTGATCCAGAATATCTGATACCATTTTAAGCTTACATAATTCTGTTCCGCAAACATACACCAGTATACATAACTAAAATCACAATGATCTGTGATACATTAAGTTTTGTTTGTTATATAATGTTAAGTACTGTATTTAGTGACGTTTTGAATAAAAGAGGTCAAACATTTTGACATTTTTTGCATTATACATTATTTTACGTCAAATTTATATTATTCAGACGTCTAGTTCAATCCATGTGTAAATGTTTGGCTCCACTGATGCACAAATGTGTGGCACAATATTTTCAAATTCTTCAATAAATAGAGTGTTTCAGCTTTCTGAAAGTATTTTGTTTAGGTGAATTTGCAATTTCAGTCAAGTGACCTCCCCAAAAAAGCAAACTATCAAAATAAGTTTGATTTCGTTGTAATCCAATATGGACGTCAAACAATGATTATATGTTAATTTTGTGAAAATGTTTGAGGTGATATACATGTATATTTCAGTGGGTGGGGTACCTGTTTTTATTTTTATTTATTTATTTATTATTTCTTTTTTATTTTATTTTATTTTTTTTTTATAAACTTTGCCAAATATACTGAAATTTTTGTGCATGTTCAAAACCAATTTGCAGGGAAGAGATATATTTTTTTTTAAAAAATGCATAATTGGAGAAAACAACCTAGAAAAAAGAGCGTTTTTGTTAGTCCCAAAATTTAACATATCACCAATCTGTTAGAAATTTCTAAGCGAGTTAAAGGAATTAGAAACTGTGAAGGACACGGGCGACCGTTTAAACTACCTAGATTAGTTTATCCCAAAACGCTGTAATTCTATACGAAAAGCTGTGACGAAGTTACTTTTTTCCTTCAAAACCTCGTGTTCAGAAATGGCCGATTTCCCCATTCAGAAAAAATGTAAAAATTGCGTAAGATTCATTTTAGGCAGGTTTTATCAACTTTTGTCTCGCTATAAGAAAATCGAAATGACTTTATGTACCTGGCGAAAGCACAGGCGCTCGACGACTTGTTTTTTTTTTTTTTTTTTTTTTTTTTTTCGCATTTTCACCCGTTTGGAGACCCTCCAGATATGTTCTTGCAATTATTTTACCTTTAAAACCTTTTTTTATCAATCCTCAATCAACCCTCGTCTATGGGTTACTATATAGACAAGGTCGGAAACGCGGTGTCCTAGTTTTTTGGGGTCATGGGATTCCCCGCATCTCAAACTCATACTTCAATCTTTACCGTTATTTCAATGCTGACTGTCTACCCATTAGCGACTTTGTAAAAGGTCTCACCCATTGCCTGCATCCAAAATAAGCATAGTCGCCCGTAAACTTATATTTTATACCACCACCTGTCTACTTGGATGGGATCCCGAATATTTTTGTATGGTGACCTTTCGTTTCTAGAAATCAGTGGAGGTCACTGTAAATATCGTATGAAAGAATCAATCCTACTGGATAATTGTATTGCATTGTTGCCATGACACTAGATCACAAAGTGTTTTGACTGGATATTAAATCAAGCAACCTATGAAAACCAACGTAACACATATCACGCGCTGGCGTAACACGTCGTGTGACCAGTGTGTTTATAGTAATGTCACGGGTAGATTACTGATTTCATTCGGGATGTCCTCGCTGTAATTGTTATTTTTTACGGGCGGTGGTGCTTATTTTGAATGAAGGCAATGGGCGAGACCTTTTACAAAGACTTTCATGTGTTGACAGCCAGCAATCAAATAACGGTAAAGGATGACGTATGAGTTTGAGATGCGGGGAATCCCATGACCCCAATAAAACTAGGACACCGCGTTTTCGACCTTGTCTATATAGTAACCCATAGACGAGGGTTGATTGAGGATTGATAGAAAAGGTTTTAAAGGTAAAATAATTGCATGAACATATCGTTAGGGTCTCCAAACGGGTGAAAAAAAAAGTCCAGTCGTCGAGCGCCTGTGGGCGAAAGTGCAAGATTCTCTGTATGAATTTTAGTCTGAACTTGGGTTTGAGAAGCTGTCAGCTATGCGAAATGTGCAAATTCCTATAATTCTGTTTGTTTTTCAATATTAATCCGCCATTGTTTCTGGCTATCCGCACGACCGTCGTTTCTGTTTCAACTTAGTGTTGTGCCATTGTCTTAGCGAGGCACCACCACACGGTGTAAAATATACTTTTGAGCTCAAAATAAATAAAATTTAAAACGTTTTTAGAGCATTTAACATAATAATGACTTGATTTAATCAAAATTAAACCGCCATTAGTAGTAGTAGTAGTGCTCCGCTTTTGATTTATCGGCGAACCTCGTTTTCACCCCTAGTAAGGGTATTAGACATTTTTCACTTTTGAACGTAAATGTTGCTGGCGCGTGCGGTTACGATTTTCGGTGTGATGGGGGACGACTCGTGAGGGCATATTTGAGACGATGACGAGGGGCGATATGAATAATTACTTGGTAAAAACTACCTATAGCCTAACGGAGACCAATTAAACAAGACAGGCAAAAAAGAAATAGTCCACGACGTCTTACTCTGTAGCTCAGTAGGTAGCATGTATGGAATAAAACCAAAAGGTCCTGGGTTCGAGTCCGGCTAGGACAAAAGTTCTTTTTTTTATTCTTAATTGCTTCCTTTTTTCGCATCTGTGAAAAGGAAAAGAAAAGAAAAAAAAATGCAAAACTCACAAAATGCACTACTGCATTTAATACTAAAATCGTTAATTTGTGGATTAAATTGTGTAGTGAGAAGGCAGTCCGCACGTATAGGTTTTTCACTAAGTCTTCTTGTCTTTTCACCGATTTAAGCCGGTAGCTTGATCGTAATCGGCAGAAGAGCGGACCCGCGACTGATCCTCACGTCAACATTTATTTTCTGAAGGCTGGTACAGATAATGCGGCTAGGATAAGTTGACCGCCTCTAATAACTTAGCGGCCCCCGTGGCCGAGCGGTTGAGAGCGCTGTTTCTTAATCACTCGTTCATCTCACCGCGTCTTGTGTGTGTTCGAGCCCCACACTGGCCACATATGATACAAGCCAAGTTCAACTTGCGGGAGTGCCAGGTGTTTTTTCTTAGGGTGCTCACGTTTTCACCCCACCTACTGATTGGTGAGCTGAAATAATCTTGAAAGGGACGTAAAACTGAACTAAAATGCGCAAGACAATAAATCAAATAGTATAGTGTACATGTTCAGATACATGTATATCTGTGTTTATTAGCTGTAAAACTACAGTTTCACGTGCTGTCTCGTGAGCGAACATAATTCATTCTGTTTATATATAAAACAGATTATCAGCTGGATGTCGAAGTTTCGCTCATTCGACAGTCATCTGCATGCCATACGAAGTGCGATGGAGGCAACATCCTACATGTAGCTACATTTCGCCAAGCCACACAACTAATTTTGTTTATTGTAAACCTTCAACAGTAATTCAGCCATATCCAGTGTGCTGGTTACGATGTAGTAAATTAAGGCAAGACATAAGTTTTCTTTTTGATCCATATTTATTCTGTGTGATATTGTATGCGTGTTGTTTACCTGGTTGAATTCAAATAAATATGATTAAAATAAAACTAACACATTATTATTTTTATGAGTTGCTAAAGCGTTTCCATAAAGCACTCCATGTCGTAGTGGTTCAGTCAGTCGCCTCGTAAAACGGGCCCTCGTTCAATCCAACGCGTAACTCCGTCTTTCGGTCGAGACCAGGGTCCAGTATGTAAATAGTTGTTATTTGCACGTGAGACCCCGAATATTCTCGTTATATGGTTTACATTAAACATGCATGCATGATGGAATGTAAATGCATTTTTTCTTATAGGCGCGAGTAACATCGGAGAAGTTTTGCTATCTGTTAAAATCTAATCAGGGCCCAGAATTACACTACGCCCACCTTAGTGAGGATGTGAAATTTAATTGTATCGATTCCAGGTCATTCTATTGTTACTTGATTACAGATAAGAGTCTGATTGTGCTCATTTCAGATCATAATTTCGTTTTTATACAATTTTCGCCCCGTTCAAGATTATTTTAGTTCATATGAGACGGATAAATCAGTAACAAGGTTGGGGGGGGGGGGAGGGGAGAACCCTGAGAAAACGACTTGGCACACCCACAAGCAGAATTTGGTTTGTGTCACCTGTGATTGTAAGACTGATCAATTGGGCAGCAACCTGCGACGAAGTGTTCATTGTCTTGGTGATGGTTGTTGCCAAAGCGATATTGCTTTTTTCAATTACTCCATTTTATCACATGTTGTGTGATGTTGCATCTATCTTTGCTGTAAGGACTTTTGTTGTATCGCAGGCATTTACGATGGTGCTTATACTGATAGACAATTCCTGAATATACATATTCATGCAAAGTATATCACGCAGACATTTTACGTGCTCAATTTACCGGCTTTTTATATGTAAACAAACGAAACGACATCCGTGAACCTAATATTGTGCTGTGTTTGGCTGTTGAATTTTTGTCCCACGGCCCCTCAAAAAAAAAAAAAAAAAAAAAAAAAAAAAAAAAGATTTTATCAAGCAGGATCAGTTATCAAACCACAGTGCTGCTTGACAAGCCGAAAACAGTTAGTGTTAACGGCATGTGTTCGTTCTTTTAAACCAGGGACCGCGGGTTTGATCCCGGGATCCTTAAGTCTGTCGGATGATACAATAAACTGATGTCTCGTTTCCATATGACCTTTGCTGTTGGATTAACGTTAAACCTCAAATCAACAAACCAATTAAATTTATTATTTATGTAAATTCTGATTGAGTAAGAAGCTTATGCGCATTTATGCTCGCCCGATTCCGGACGCAAAAAATGCCCATAAGGTTAAGAATGATCAAGGTGTTGTACATGTAGCTCTCTTGTCAGCATGTGTAATACATGTGCACTAAATTGGTGCCGTGTATCTTGACGCTAGCATAACAAAACCTTAACAAGCAATATACAGTGTTTTTAAAGTTGTAAAAAATGAAAATTTTCAGTTCAACATTTTTATCTTTTTATTTTGCTCAAAACATAGATTGTTGGTACACGCTAAAACTGCCTCGCAGAGGCAGTTCTAACGAGTACTCACAATCTGTGTTTTTAGATGCAAGGGCATCCTAAGTTGACCTTGCCGTAAAATAGGTCAATATCATCCCTGGGACATGATTTAGGCCATGTATAAACTTTGTAGATGCTTAATGCCAAGTTTCAAAATCATAGGCCTACTGGTTCTGAAGAACATTTTAAAGGTTCTTGCAGTTTATAGCCATGGCGGCCATTTATACAATCTTTCGTTCCCTTTCCATGAAGTGTGGCTTTGATCGGCCATGCGGTTGCAGAGATGTTTGAATATTTTGGTCATATGCATGTATATAGCCCCCGGGCAGGAGCAGACACACCCCTGGGGACTAAATGTTTTCACGGACATAAATCTTCAGTACCTTTGCATGCTCATCGCGACTTTCCACCCATTTAATTACATTTAACTTATTTTCCCCATTTAAATGCATGGGCGACCTAAGTTGACCTTGCCATAAAATAGGTCAAGGTCATCCCAGCATTATGATGTATACCAACTTTGTAGAACTCTATTGCCTGATGCTTCAAACTTAGTTTCAAAATCATAGGACTTCTGCTTCTGGGAAGAAATTGTTTTAAAGGTTTTTGCTATTTATAGCTATGGCGGCATTTTAGTCATGTGACCTGGGTCATTTATGCAAACTTTCGTTCCCCCTAAGAATGCTCCGCAAGCAGTTTAACTTTGGTTTGCCATTTGGTTTCAGAGGAGAATATCATGAAAATTGTTGACGGACGACGTCGGACGGACGACGGGGGCATGGTCATCCTATAAGCTCGCTTTTTGAGCCAAAGGGCTCATGTGAGCTTAAAATAGGTATACCCATGCATACCAAAGTTTTGCCGTATAAAAGTGTGGTTCATGGGGTATTCACGGACATGTTATCCTGATATGGATAACCGACCAGATGACTTGAAATATGTCAAAACGTTGTAAGGCGTAGAATAAAAACTGCACATAAAATTAAAGATCAACTTATGTTTCAAATCGTAAATCATGCCATGTAATTCTATACATGTATAAAGTTTTCTGTGCGTTCACGAAAAACACGTGAAAATGTAGCTTAGTAGAACCAATGTACGTATATACATAAGCCAGTATGTAAAATGTCACATGGCGATAACAAATAGTTGATATTGGTTTTTCCCACCAACAGTTATGGTCATATGAAGCCGGGACCTCGGTTTATCGAACGAGCGACGCCTAGTTATACACACGAGTGTCTAAAATAATCGAATTCTGCATTGGAAGCTGTTAAAATGGAGGCATTTTATTCGCGCCAAGCATTTGTAAATCCGACTCGCATTGAACGAGTAACGCATCTTTAATGGCAAACATGATAAGTGATATATATATGATGCGATTTTAGAAAATATTTCGTGTCAAAGGTCACTTCTGGTTCCTTGTTCCATCAGAATTAGACAGTTTAACGGAAAGACAACAATTTTCATTTGTAGGCGTTTCGTTCTAGCGCTCAACCTGCGAAACGAGTCAAATGTTCCTGTCTTATATCAACTACGTATTTATTTTTGCCATGTGATTTTAAGAGGCGACTGACTGAGCCACTGCGAGACAAAGTCCTCTACGGAACGTGTTTGCGTGAGTGTGTGTTTGTGAGTTAGGGTGTGTATGCGCGCTTAAAATTCAGAATATTGTCCTGTTTTAGGGTTAAGCAAGGTTCGCAGCACGTTTGATCAGCTGGCTAACCTGCACTCCGATACACTTCGTGACCTCGCTCCTTTTCTGTGTATGGAGAGGTCTAACAGAATACCGATGGAAATATTCCGTCTAGCAACACGTAATGAAAACCAGAGGACCAATGGTCCTGTAAACGCTCATAGGGGGTCCGGACCCCCCCCCCCCCCCGGAATCTGAAAAGTTTATCTAAAAAAAGGTAATTTTGGGATTTTTGGGGAGGTTGGACCCCCCCCCCCTCGTCTGCGACAATATTTTACCATTTTGGTTGGACCCCCTCTCGTAAAAATGTCTGGATCCGCAAATCAAGGTCATTCAAGGGTCATCATTTTATCAAATTATGATGGGCTGGAGTCATCGATGCTACATACCGATTTTTCGTGAAAATCGGCCTGCCGGCTCTGGTGAAGAAGATTTTTGAGTGGTTTTAGCCATATATGGGCGTGGCGGCCAGCTTGTTCATGTAACCCAGATTGCACAAACAAACTTTCGTTCCCCCTACCCATAGATGCTCCACATAAAATTTCACTTTGATTAACCAAGCGGTTTCAGAGGTGAAGATTTTTTTTTATATTCAGTTTAACGTCTCTTTCAAGATAATTTCAGCTCATATGAAACGGGCCAATCAGTAATTGGGGCGAAAACGGCAGAACCCCGAGGAAAACCACCTGGCACACCCGCAAACAGAACTTGGCTTGTCTCACATGTGGCCAGTGCGGGGCGCGATCCTACACCAGAGACAGCGGTGAGATGATCGAGTGATTAAGAGAAAGCGCTCTCAACCGCTCGACCACGGGGGCCGCCATGAAGATGTTTTAAAAGTGTGTATGAACAACAGACTTGTCAAGGTCAAGAGATGACCTTGACCTAAATTAATAACATACTTACATCTACTCCATTAGTTGTCTGCATCTGCCTTTTTTCAGGTCTCAGGCTGCAATCGTTTTCGAAAAATCCATAGTTTTCACTTTTTCCCATGTAACAGCCTGTTTCCAAAATTAAGCTTGCCGAAAAACAGGTCAAGGTCATCCCAGGGCCATCATTTTATCAAACTATAATGGGCTGGAGTCACTGATGGCGGCCATCTTTGTCATGTGACTCGGATTTCATGATCAGACTTTCGTTCCCCCTACCCATGGATGCTCCGCATAAAATTTCAACTTGATTGGCCAAGCGGTTTCAGAGATGAAGATGTATGAAAAGTGTGTATGGAAAACAGACTGGCCAAGGTCAAGAGATGACCTTGACCTAATTTAATCACATACTTTTATCTACTCCATTAATTGTCTGCATCTACCTCTTTTCAGGTCTCTGGCTGCAATTGTTTTTTAAAAAAATCAATAGTTTTCACTTTTTCCCATGTAAAAGCCTATGTTTCCAAAATTGACCTTGCCGTAAAATAGGTCAAGGTCATCCCAGGGTCATCATTTTGCCAAGCTTTGATGGGCTGGAGTCACTGATGGTAAATACCAAGTTTCGTGGGAATCGGCCCGCCGGTTCTGGAGAAGAAGATTTTTGAGTGGTTTTTACCATATATGGGCGTGGCGGCCATATTGGTCATGTGACATGGATTTCGCGATCAAACTTGAAATGCCGCTACACAAGGAGGCTCCACATAAAATTTCAACTTGATTGGCCAAGTGGTTTCAGAGAAGAAGATTGTGGACGACGACGAAGACGGACGACGGATCATGGCCATCCTATCAGCTCTCCTTGTGAGCCTTCGGCTCAGGTGAGCTAAAAAAAAAGACTAGATGTTTCTTAGTTTTATAATCATTTATTAACTTGAAAATAACATTGTGTTTGTTTGAAGATTAATTATATTTATTTGAAGTCAAACAGACAAACAGCACGCATACTACAAGAGAATAAATGAGGATCATACAGAAAGCCTGTGGCTTGCAAAAATCATCTAAAATTCGTAATTATCGCACTCGATATGGCTGAAATACTGTTGAAGGCCTACAAAACCTCAAATTATTAGTATGGCTATATGCATAATGTAGTTAGGATATCGCCCTTATGACATGCAGATGGGTGTTGTATGGGATCAAAACGAAACATCAACCAAATAAAACCCACCAAGCTTTCGAGTATCTGTTTGAAATACATGTATAAACATGCCAAATGAGACAGCACGTGAAACTGTAGTTTTTACACCTTATATATATACATATGTCTGTACAGGTACACTTTACTATATATTTGAGTTAGTGCCTTACGTCCGCGGAAAACATTTAAAATCAGTCAGGGTGGCTAACTTATCCTAGCCAAATTATTCCTGTACAAGCCTTCAGAATATGAACATTTTTATGTCTCCAAGAAAGAAATATTGACATGAGGATCGCTCGAAGATCAGCTCTTCTACCAAAACAAATACGATCGAGCTGTCGATTTCAACAGGTTAAAAGTCAACAAGAGAGAAACATTAATGTGAGGTGCCGTCTCGCACTTCAGTTCCTTTACGATTTAAGTATTTTATGCACAAGGGCATTTCCTGATTCTTGCATTCGCCAATAAATATAATCAGCTGATAATACTTTTTTTTATTTCCTTAGCTTTATTGTCACAGGGGAGACAAATAAAGAAAAGAAAAAAGAGGTCCGACCAGGACTCGAACCCAGAACCTTTCGTTTTGTATCCTAGCTTGCTACCTACTGAGCTACAGAGATAGACGTCCTACACTATAACATTTATTGCATGTCTTATTTAATTTGTCTCCGTTGGGCTGTTGGTAGTTTTGACTGTGTAATTCTTCATATTGCCCCTCGTCTTAGTCTCACATATGCCCTCACGAGTCGTCCCCCATCACACAGAAAGTCGTAACCGCACGCACCAGCAGCATTTGCGTTCAAAAGTGAAAAATGTCTATTACCATCACCAGACCACAATGATAGAACTACAATGTCCGCAACCAACCATCTCTTAACATATTTACTGTATTCCTTTCATTGAGGTTATCATATTAACTACAGTTTTTGGAGCAGAGAAGCCAGTGCTTGTCTTTTAATGTTGAGCGCAAAGCAAGGCAGCCTCTGGTACCATAATTTACGTCTTTGGTAAACTCGGCCCGGGATCGCTACACGGAATGTATGTATGTTTGTAGTGTTCCGCAGTTGACTGATCGGTGCACCTCGTTTTAACCCAAAGTAAGGGTATTGTAAAGTTAGTAAGTTAGTAATGTCTTTTTTTAGAGAGGGTAAAACACGGTTGGTATAACCAATTTTCCCTGAGGCCCTCTATAACGAACTAATATATACACAATAATGCATAACAGATACATACAATTACAATACAGTATTACAGTATTACCTGATCATGCACCAGACTCCAATGAAATAACTACACTGCCCGCCACTAACCATACCCTTAAAAATATTTACTGTATTACTATTATTATATTATTATTATTTTATTTTATTTATTTATTTATTTATTATTTTGCAACACGATTTGCCGGTATCAATAAAATCACCGAACTCACTACCAGAATTACCAAAAACACCACTGAAATCGCCGGAATCACCACTAAAATAAACAATGTCAGTCCCTATATACAGCTGTACATGTATATACATGTCTTTTTGGGGGGATGTAACAAGTTTAACTGATATCTAAATTTACTATTTACAATTGTTCATGCTACCGAAATCACAACCGAAACCAACAAAAGCAACCTCAATATTAAACGAATCGACTCGATTTGCCGATTTTGGATCTTTATATACTATTTCAAATGCCTACTATATTATTCATGACTGACAGACGGAAACATCACTTATATCACTGAAATCACCGCAACAATCATGGATTAGGCTCATTAATACATTTATTAAAGACCCAAAGCGTTTGAATTGCTAAACTTTAATTTTTGTCATGGCGCAAAAACATTCATAGTTATACTTGATTGACTGATTGACTGATTTATGTGCTTTTTTTTCGTAAAATCAACACACACAAACACACATACAGATAAAAGTAATAAAATACATAATTTATTGTAATAATTAATTTAGATAAACGTAATAAAAATATATGCACTTTGATAAAAAATCATTTGCAATTTAAACACACAGTTCTACAATAAATGTAAGTCTGGGTGTAAAAACAATAACGTAGAATTACACCACATCAAAGGTGTGTATTAAAATATTTCATTTTATAGTAAATACTATGTAAATTAAGATAAATCGTTATAAAATATACCCTTCAAAAGAAGTTTTGTACTATTTAGAATTTTTCATATTGTTAAGTGACATTTTGACTAACAAATTTTCAACCTAGTTTTTTGAATTGGCACAGTCTAAAAGAGTTTCACAATGTGTGTGATAAGACCAAAACAAGTTGGGGACACGATTTTAGGAAAAAATTGAGAATTCCCATTTTCTGTAAATACAGAAAATTGGACAATCGAAAAAAATCCACCAAAATGACACAGACTTAAGAACACATTTTTGCTTCCCAATTTACACACAAGAGCCCAAAAGCTAATGATTAAGCCTTAAAACAATTTTGAAAATCTCAAAATGTTGGTAAAAATGCATTGTTTGACAAAATTGCAATTTTTGAGAAAAAAAATCATAAATATTGGAGAAAATGAGTAGAATCAAAATTCATTCCACTTTTTTATCACTAATAGATGTTTGACACCAAAACCTGCCGCTTGTTTTCTTTCTGTTAAAGGCGATCTCATTTCAAAGATGCTGCATGAAGGTACAAGTAGGCAAAGATCAGGAAAAGGCGCAATCAGAAAAAGATTCCCACCCCAAAAACCGAGGTGGGAAAACACCAAACTAACAATCAGGTACTTATACCATGAAAACATTTCGTAAGCCGAATGAGCAGCTATTTTCCCAATAGGTGGCCACTCAGTTACCTTACCTTAACTAAAAATATGAAAACATACATGATAGTTCGTCTCTCACTAATGAGAAAGAC
The DNA here is from genome assembly GCA_964017185.1 of Rugalucina vietnamica. Taxonomy (NCBI): domain Eukaryota; kingdom Metazoa; phylum Mollusca; class Bivalvia; order Lucinida; family Lucinidae; genus Rugalucina; species Rugalucina vietnamica. The sequence goes on along the minus strand of OZ024884.1, from coordinate 1,217,963 downwards.
CATCATTATTTCTTGAATAGTGCTGATGTGTGTTGGTGAGTTCTTTGATGGCTGACTAGGCCAATTCTGGCTCTAAACTGTCGGTTGCAAGTAGAGCAAGTCAATGTCATAGAGTCTGATGTTGGCACATTTGTTTTGGCTTTGCGCTCTCTTCGCTTTCTTTCAGCTTCACAGATTCTCTTCTTTTCATAAAGAGCTGCTCCTTTGTTGATGAGACCTCGCCACTTTGATCGCTCCTGTGCAGTCTGTTCCCAGGACCCCATTGGTATTTCGAAATCCTTCAGAGAGGCTTTGAGGGTGTCTTTGTAGCGTTTCTTCTGGCCACCTTGAGAGCGCTTTCCCTCCTGTAGTTCTCCATAGAAAACTTTCTTTGGAAGTCGCGCATCAGGCATTCTTATAACATGGCCAGTCCATCTTAGCTGTGCTAGCTTTAAGACTGTATGCATGCTTTGCATCCCTGCTTTCGTCAGGACCTCTGTGTCTGGAATCTTGTCCTGCCACTTGATTTTTAACAACTTTCTCAAACAGCTTAAGTGGAAATGGTTAAGTCTCTTTGCATGGCGTTGGTATACTGTCCAGGTCTCACATGCATACAAGAGGGTTGGCAGTACCACAGCCTTGTAGACTTTCAGCTTGGTGTCAAGCTTGATTCCATTTCGCTCCCAGACATTTGCACGGAGTCGTCCGAATGCCACACTAGCCTTTGCAATTCTGGCAGTGATCTCATCATCAATATGCACTGCTCTGGAGAGTGTGCTTCCCAGGTAGGTGAACTTGTCAACAACTTTCAGTTTTTGCCCATTCACAGTGATGGTTGGTTCATTATATGGCTTTCCGGGCGCTGGTTGGTGTACAACCTCTGTCTTTTTTGTGCTGATTGTGAGATCATAGTTATCACATGACTGTGAGACTTGATCCATGGCTCTTTGCATTTTTGCCTCTGTGCAGGCATTCTTATCCATATCATCTGCATAGAGGAGCTCATCTAGCACATCAGTCTGGACCTTAGTTTTGGCTTGCAACCTTCTGAGGTTGAATATGTTGCCATCAAAACGGTACCTGATTGGAAAACCAGTGTCACTGTCCTGAAAAGCATCCATAAGCATGGCAGAAAACATCATGCTGAACAGTGTTGGTGCCAGAACACAGCCTTGTTTGACCCCATTTGTTACTTCAAATGGTTCAGAGAACTCTCCATCATTTTGCACACGTGCCTGCATGCCATCATGAAACTGCCGCACCATTGCTATGAATCTGGGTGGACAGCCAAACTTGGCCATGATTTTCCAGAGTCCATCACGACTAACAGTGTCAAAAGCTTTGGTGAGGTCAACAAACGTCATGTATAGATCTACATTCTGTTCTTGGCATTTCTCCTGAAGCTGTCTTGCTGTGAAGATCATGTCTATTGTCCCTCTGTCTTTTCTGAATCCACATTGACTTTCTGGGATAAGTCCCGTCTGATCAAGATGAACATTCAGACGATTCAACAGAATTTTTGCAAGTATCTTCCCAGCAATTGATAGGAGGGAGATGCCTCTGTGATTGTCACAGACTTGAGGATTTCCTTTCCGCTTGTATAGGTGGATTATGGATGCATCCTTAAATTCTTGTGGGATAGCCTCCTTTCTCCACATACAGTGAAACAACTCTGTCAGTTTCTCTGCCATGGGTAGCCCCCCAGCCTTGTAAACTTCGGCAGGAATTGCATCTGCACCTGGGGCTTTGCCAGATGATAGTTGTTGAACTGCTTTTCTTGTTTCCGTAACGGTAGGAAATTCATCTAACAGAACATTGCACTCTATCTGTGGAAGTCTGTCGATTGCATCCTCATTGATGCTTGATGGTCGATTAAGCACACTATTGAAGTGTTCTGCCCACCTTTCCAAGATAGCTTCTTTATCTGTGAGAAGAGTGTTACCATCTGCACTGAGCAATGTGGTGGCTCCAGAACTCTTTGGACCATAAATGGTTTTCAGTGCATCATGAAATTTCTTCATGTCCTTTCTATCCGCAAAAGACTGAATTTCTTCTGTTTTCTTCCTCAGCCAGGAATCTTGCATGTCCCTAAGCTTGGTCTGGACTGTCTTACAAATGTTGCTGTAGGCTGCTTTCTTTGATACTGAGCTAGTATCATCTTGATGTGCCTTGTGCAATCGGTGCTTTTCTTCAAGAAGCCTCTGAATTTCGTCATCATTCTCATCAAACCAGTCTTGATGTTTGCGAGATGGATGGCCTAAGGTGCTTGCAGCTGAAGAGAGAACTGTTTTATGGAAAACTGTCCAGTTTTCTTCGGGGTCCTCTGAACTGAGATTCATTGCATCCAGTTGGTTGCAAATGTCTGTTAAGAAATCTTGTCTCATGCTGTCTTTATTCAGCTTTGAGACATCCAGTCTCTTAGGAGCTTTCTTGCCTTGAGGTCGCCTCGCAGGCTGTATTCTTAGGTTGAGTTTGCTGACAACCAGTCTATGATCTGTCCAGCAGTCTGCACCACACATAGTCTTTGTCACTTTAACATCCTGCCTGTCTGTTCTCCGCACTATGACATAGTCTATGAGATGCCAGTGTTTGGAACGGGGATGCATCCAGGATGTTTTGTTCCTATTAGGTAGACGGAAGACTGTGTTGGTGATTAGAAGGTCATGTTCAGCACACTTCCTGAGAAGCAAGAGACCATTGCTGTTGCACTTTCCAACCCCTTCTGGACCTATAACTCCTTCCCAGGTCTGGTGGTCTGTACCCACTCTGGCATTAAAGTCGCCAAGAAGGATAAGCTTGTCTGTGCGGGGTGTTGCAGAAATAACATTGTCTAGGTCATCATAGAACTTGTCCTTGACCTCATCTGGATTGGTCATTGTGGGTGCATAAGCACTGACAATAGTTGCATGTTTATTGCCTGACAGAGGAAGTCTCAATGTCATTAGACGGTCATTAATGCCTTTTGGCAATCCTGACAGCTTACCAACAAGTTCTGTTTTGATGGCAAAGCCAACTCCTGCTTCACGCCTCTCTTCACTTTTGCGTCCACTCCAGAAGAAGGTGTATCCAGCACCAACTTCTTTGATCTCCCCAACATCTGCGAACCGAGTCTCACTCAATGCAGCTATCTGTATATCATACCTCCCAAGTTCTCTGCCCACAAGGGCCGTTCTACGCTGTGGTCTATCTGACCCAGCATTGTCCATTAAAGTACGCACATTCCATGCGCCAATCCGTAAGGGGATTACTCTAGCTTTTTTCTTTGTATTTCGACCGCTTAAGGGGATCCCCGCTGATCGCGGTTAACCAGCCAGGGGGTTTGAAGCAGGCAATTGTTTAGGGCACCTTTTCTAGCCCCTTCCCCATGCTACGGGGGTGAGCAGTGCGGTCCTAAATAGGTCTGCTCAGTCGCTCAGCCGACTGCCGAATTCTGCTTACTGCTTCTCCTCACAGAAAGCGACCATTAGAACTGAGCCGCCTGTGTGCAGGTCTGCAACTACAGCTCCCAGTGTGTCCTACACCTGCTGCTTCGCCACTCGCCCATCGCCACAGGACTTTGTTGGTATGTGGGTGCAAGTGTGATGAAATTGTTGTGTATGCAAGTGCTTGTGTGTTGAGAAATAAGATGACATGCGCTATGAAATTGGATTATAGTGAGGAAGAGGTGCGCAACGTCAACCTCACTCTCTAGTCCTCGCCCAGCTGCGCCCAGAGGCAAGACACAGGTCAAGACGTCTGGAGTTGGGTTTGGATGCAGTGGATGACCGTAACATCTTTAGTGCCTTGTCACGCTCTGCATGTTCCACATCATGTTGCTGTATCGCTTTCTGAACCGTTGAATCAGGTGATGTCTTCCGCTCCATCTACCGAAACAGTCTTTGCATATCTGGACTAGGCATATCCAGACACACAGGTTTGATTTTGGAGTTTCCTTCTCCTAGATGAATTGCTGGCCACAGCTGAAGAGCTCCATCTACCCTTTCTTAGGTTTTGTTTAGAGACCTGTAAACTCCTAGGAGGACTGTCAACCAAGACTAATGAGTTCCCCCTGCCCAGCTAGATTTTTGTGTAGAGAACTAGCTTAACTCCTAGATGAGTTGCCTTCCAAGGCTAACGAGCCCCATCTGCACCGCATGACAACAGGTAGTACTGATTACATGTTACAGTAGCAGTTAAACTGACCTGACATCAACAAGTTGTATAAGATAACGCTGCGATTAATGGACAATTTCTGTGATTTTCGAGCTATTTTTTCAACAGTTTTCCATTGTTTCTATGGGCGTTTATGCTTTTTGACCACCTCATTCCGCTGCTTTATTTCTTTTAACTCACTGAAAATTTCCAAACTGTGTTTCGTGGCTAGAGGTAAGCAATAATCATTCTTTCTAAAAATGTGCATACCTTCAAAGTTAGCCGCGGTTTCGGAGAGAAAAAGAAGGTGATCGATCACTGGTCCACCTGACTGTGATTCACGCTGTATGATGGTGGGTGTGTTAAAATGACGTCACTGAGAATGTGACGTGATGACGTCATAAATTGACATATTGGAAAACATGGCGAAGGTTCAAGCTTGCATATGGTATGTACACATGCATTCTCCACTGTATGTCTGATCCGCAAATTTATCAAACATGGCTATTTTTGATCGATCACTGGTCCCTTTACGCTATTGCAACAGAAATATCTTGCCCACGCCCGTGCGCAATCCATGACCTACGGAATAGGTATGTAGACCAGAAATTCCAGATCGAAACCTTTGAGCCATTCCTACTGCATTTTACAGGCTTTTGCCGCTAGATGGATGCTACTGACACTGAACTATTAGCCCGTCTTGGAAGAACTGATGGACCAAAAAAAAAAAAAAGAAAAAAAAAAAATTGCGATATTTTGTGGACTCAAAGTGGGCTCTAGATAAAAGTGCCACCCATGTACAGAGATAAAATAAATACCCTCGTTAGAAATATGAGTACCAGTTTCAAAAATATGTTTTACAACCAGGAATTTCACTTCCGTGGATTTGTTGACTTTATTTCTTTAAAAAATATGAAAACATACATAAGGCGCCAACAGCACAAAAATATTTTAAACACCATGACATAAAACAAAAAGAACCACAACAGAAGTATCGACTTGGAACGATCAGGAACACAAAGTTACTGGTGGGTTTAAATCGATTTTACATGGCCATAACCTCACCCTCAGCTTCTGCAGTGGTTCATAACATTTAGTTAGTGCTTCGGTCCTCGTGGTGAATCTCTAACTAGTCATGTTAAAAACATGAGTATGTTTTTGAAAACATGAGTATGTTTCTGCATATCAAAAACATGAGTATGTTTTTGATATGCAGCTTTTTAAAAAGTCCGAATTTGGATGGGTTGAAAAGCAGTACCCCCAGTTAAACATTAAGGGGTGCTGCATGTTGTGTTTGAAGGTAAAACAAAAATGGTACAAGTAGGCAAAGATCAGGAAAAGGCGCAATCAGAAAAAGATTCCCACTCCAAAAACCGAGATGGAAAAAAACCAAACTAACAATCAGGTACTTATACCATGAAACATATCGTAAGCCGATTGAGCAGCTATTTTCCCAATAGGTGGCCACTATGAAACTATGAAAACACACATAAGGCGTCAACAGCACAATTTGTTTTTAAACACCAAGACATAAAACAAAAAGAACCACCACAGAAGTATCGCCTTGGAACGATCAGTAACACAAAGTTACTGGCGGGCTTTTACAGGCGCCTAACCTCACCCTCACCACCTGCAATTGTTCATAACATTTAGTTAGTTCTTCGGTCCTCGTGGTGAATCTCTAACTAGTCAATGAATCATCAAGAACAAACAAATAAATCATGATTAACATCCTGATGAATCAAAAACCAGGACTCACAGATTGAGTAAGCTGCCCGACGATGGAGATCCCTGGGCGCCGAATAACCTACTAACTCCGGAGCAAAAGAAAAACACCAGTTGGACCCCGGTGGTCCAAGCAACAGACAAGAAGCTCAGGTCCCAACCAACTAAAATGAATAGCTTTAAGTCTGGGCCATCTTAGAGTCTGACGCCCGACCCACCGGCGTGCAATTAAAGAAGGCAGCATAGTTATCAACCATGATTGGGTTAAAAACTAAGCATGCAGACTGTCGCATAACATTCAAGTTATAACCTATACGTCCATAACGTGTTATGATTTTTCTGAACTGAAAAGAAAAATAAGTTTCTTAAATTTGTAAACCAAGTCACCATAAAATTCAGGTTCCGAAAGGCCCTCACTTAAAAGCGTCTTTAATCCAACATTATATTTGGAAATCAATTCATAGTGCCTACGATAAAATTTAGAAAAGGTTTTTCGAAGTTTATGATACCGATAGCCCTGTTGGAGAAGTTTGGCCGTTAAACATTTATTTCGAGCGTTGAAGTCTGTAACATGATTGCAGACTCTAGCAAACCTAATAAGTTGCAAAATATATACACCATAAGAAGCACGACGAGGAACGTCACCATCCAAAAAAGGAAAATTAACTATATCAAAATCAAAGTCATCGCGCTTATCATAAATTTTAGACGAAACAAATTCATTTGCAACAGAAAGATGTAGATCTAAAAAGGGGGCTTCGGTATCTGAGATATTGGCTTTGTTCAACTGTAGTTCAGGTGGATAAATTTGATTGACCATACCTTCAAAATAAGGGTTGTCAATGTTCAAAAGGTCATCGAGGTACCTAGATGTGGAATTGAAACAGTTTGATTATCATGGTTAAGAGAATCCATGAAATCTCTTTCGTAGCAGTATAAACATAAATCAGCTACGAGAGGTGCGCAATTTGTACCCATCGGAATTCCAACAATTTGTCTGTATAACTTGGTCCCAAATCTAATATAACTATTATCAAGGAGAAAAGACAAGGCGTCGCACACATTCTGACACGACCAAAGTGTATACCGACTTTGGTCAGAGGAAGTGAAAAAGCCTTTCTGTCATTACATGCCAAATAAAGTAAACCATAGTTTTTTAATGCTCTTTTGAAGGTCCACCCTATCATATCCAGAAGTTTTTCTTTTATTAGATTATGTGGTATGCTGTATACAGCGTAGAAAAATCATATGTGGACAAGCTTGCCGCACGGAACCTTCTACACTTCAATTTACTGAGCACCTCACCAGATTTTTTTTTTGACCAAAACCAATTTTTATTTGAAGTTTCATTTCAAGATTTGATAGCAGTAAGACAGGAAGTTAATAATTTAGAAAGTTCAGTGGTAGTACAAGAGCTAGTATTTGCAATAAATCTAGCTTTGTACTGTCTTTTGTGAAGCTTAGGTAACCAATACATCGTAGGAAGTTTGTCTTGGCCTTCATTGACACAAACAGAAAACTTAACAGGTAAATCGTTTAAGTGGGCATTAACTACAGACACTTCATCAGTATCTGTCTCCAGATAAGCCCTGGTACCATCAAGCTCCTGTTTTAGGTGTTAACGTAGTGAAGCCTACAAACGACAACAACATTGTTTGCGGCTTTGTCTGCCGGAACCAAGACATACTTTCTATGAAATTCTTGGATACCCTGCTTCAAATGCCTAAATGACGATTTGGGTTTAGGAGGTAAAAGATTAGTATTTTGTGAATAAAACTTAATACGTTTATCCACGATAGTGAAGATACTTCTTTTCCATTCTTTAAGAGCTTTATCTTCAACACCCTCTCGTTTACATCATCGATTACCGAAATCGTTTAATGCAGATGCAATCTCCTCTCTACATTTGTCGAAATTAATGTAGGATGGGAATCTATATTTCGGACCTTTAGAAACAATTTTGCGAATTCTAGAATCCGAAATTACTTTTAAATTTCCAGTAACTATATGTCCGGCTGGTTGATAAACATATTTTGAATCTTTACAATCTCAAGACTTAGGAGTATTAGCATGGATATCAAGATCAGAAACAAGTTTATTGAAATTAAAAATAGTATTTCTGATTGGTTTGGTATATTTGTAACAAATAATAGGAGGTTCTGAATTTTGGAAGTAGGTAGGTATAGACTGTATCACTGATTTGTTCTAGAATATGCTTGGTAAATCAATAAAGTCAATTCCTTTATTAATGAAAGGAATTTTAATAAAACTTCTAATGTGATTAGATTCGGAATCGATAAATGGACGAAGAGCATGCTGAGTATAACATCTTGTTAACAGAACGGCGTCATACATTTGATGATTTCTATCGTAAAATCTATTAACATCTGTGTCCAAGGAACGTAATGCAGCAATAGGCAGAGAACTAAGATAAGACAGCATTGGATGTCGACCGTGAATCCTTAGTTTAACAGCTAAATCATTAACGGAAATGTTCAATTTCAATGCAATGTTCAATTTCAGTTCAATTTCAACCATTCTGTTGGAGAGATGAGTTACTAAGCTTTATCTGAGAAATTAAAACAAAATATCAAAAATCGTTATTTTTGGTCAAAATTAGTGTTTTTGTCCAAAAAAAAATCAGTTTTTAGTTGTTTTGCTTTAAATGATTGTTTTCAGTATCTTGAGTGAGGATATGAAACAAATTCAGGTTTGGAAGCCCAGAAAAAAAGATACAGGCTTTTTGCTGCATCCCAAATTTTGGTGTTTTAAAAAAAAAAACATGCATTTTTGCACATTTTTACTTAACCTTTTTAAGAAAAAATATTGATTTGTTATTCACGAAGTCAAGGCCTTTGACATGGTATTAAGTATAAAAAGTTTATTTGAAAAAGATCTATACTTAACATAACTTTAAAATAAGAGCTGTCGCAGGACAGCATGCTCGACTGCTTCTGACCTTTGTCAAACATAAGGACAAACCCGACCAGTAGCCCAAAGCATTATGCTCATACATCTTTTTTGCCTTGATGCAATAAGGCAAAATCACTGAACCATGAAAGTTAATTATAACTACCTAAGATTTAAAGGTCTCCTTCATATTGTGAAAGTGCCAAGACACAACGCAAAATCACTGAACCCTGAAATAAGGTCACACTGACCTAAAAGTATTTCAGGGTCAAAGGTCTATGAACAAACTTCTTTCACACTATGTGAAAGAAATATGATCATATACCCATTCGGTGTTGAGATATAAAGCAAAATCACTGTACCATGAAATTAGGTCATAGTGACCTATAAGTATGTTTGGGTTAAAGGTCTGGTCATACTCATTCATAATCAGAAAGAAGTATGAAAAAATACCAACTGAGTGTCGAGATATAAGGCAAAATCACTGAACAATGAAATTAGGTCACAATGACCCAGGAATACTTTACGGTCAAAGGTCTTGTCATACGCAAACATATTGTGAAAGAAGTATGTTCATATACCAATTGAGTGCCGAGATATAAAGGAAAATCATTGAACCGTGAAATTAGGTCATATTAACCTAGGACTACTTTAGGGTCAAAGGTCTTGTCATACGCAAACATAGTGTGAAAGAAGTTTGTTCATAAACCACTTGAGTGCCGAGATATAAGGCAAAGTCACTGAACCGTGAAATTAGGTCACAGTGACCTATAACTAAATTGGGTTCAAAGGTCTGGTCATACTCACTCATAATCTGAAAAAAGTATGAAAATATACTAATTGAGTGTCAAGATATAAGGCCAAATCACTGAACCGTGAAATTAGGTCACAGTGACCTAGGACTATTTCAGGGTCAAAGGTCTTGTTATACGCAAACATACTTTGAAAGAAGTTTGTTCATAAACCATTTGAGTACCGAGATATAAGGCAAAGTCACTGAACCGTGAAATTAGGTCACATTGACCTGTAAGTATATTGGGGTCAAAGGTCTGGTCATACTCACTCATAATCTGAAAAAAGTATGAAAATATACTAATTTAGTGTCAAGATATAAGGCAAAATCACTGAACCGTGAAATTAGGTCACAGTGACCTATAAGTATATTGGGGTCAAAGGTCTGGTCATACTCACTCATAGTCTGAAAAAAAGTATGAAAATATACTAATTGAGTGTCAAGATATAAGGCAAAATCACTGAACCGTGAAATTAGGTCACAGTGACCTATGAGTATATTGGGGTCAAAGGCCTGGTCGTACTCACTCATAATCTGAAAAAAGTATGAAAATATACTAATTGAGTGTCAAGATATAAGGCAAAATCACTGAACCATGGAAAGTAGGTCAACCGACCTTACCGTCATGACACACAAGTCAGTGTCACAAGTCAAAAGATGAATGACGAACCATCTTCCTAAGTTGTTTCTATTAAGAAATGAAAAGAAAAAAAAAATATAGGAAGTTCTAGATTTTGACCTCTAGCCCTGCCCCCCTGACTCCGACCCAGAGGTCCGATGTCATGGAACTTAGCATGAAGTATGAATACTTTATGATAAGTTGTTGTCAAGATATGGACTCCTTGTACAAGTTACACAGCAGTACATCTATTTTTTACAGTGTTCTAGTTTTTAACCTCTAGCCCCACCCCCCAGGCATGGACCCAGAGGTCCGATGCCATGAAATGAAACTCAACCCTACAGGGTACCTATGGTCCGAGTATGAAAGCCCTCTGATAAAAAGTTTTCAAGATATAAACTTCTAGAATACTATATTACATAAAAGCCATTATTATTAATGGTGTTCTAGATTTTAACCTCTAGCGCCACCCCCTGGCATGGTCCCATGGATCTGATGCCATGGAATGAAAGCCGACCCTACAGGGTGTCAATGGCCCAAGTATCAATGCTTTCTGATGAGTGGTTGTTAAGATATGGACTTCTAGAAAACTTTAACACAAGAATTGCCATTTTTGAAGGTGTTCTAGATTTTAACCTCCAGCCCCACCCCCTGCCCTGGACCCAGGGGCCCGATGCCATTGAATGAAAGCTAACCCTACAGGGTATCTATGGTCCAAGTATGAATGCTTTCTGATGAGTGGTTGTCAAGATATGGACTTCTAGAAAACTTTAACGCAAGTGTGACGCGTACGGGAACGGGAACGCACACGGGAACGGGAACGTGGACGACCGGGGTGACTGCAATAGCTCTATGCACTTCATGAGAAAAATATTAAGTGGTGCAAAACTTCTTTTGATGAGTATATAACACAGAAATTGGGTGCAGTTAATTATAAACTTTCATAAAAGTATCAAAGAGATATCGGATGCATTTTTCTATACTTACTTCATATCATTTACTTATAACTTAATCTATCGAAGGGTATAGAATCGTAACATTCAAGATTGGGTACCAAAGGCGGTATAATTTCATTTGTTTGCAATAAATTGTGAAACATTTTGAATTTATATTTAAATGACTAGGAACCACTATTACTGACCGATAATGAAATTTATATAAATTACTGATCGTTCCAAGGCGATACTTCTGTGGTGGTTCTTATTGTTTTCTGTCTTGGTGTTTAAATTTTTTTGTGCTGTTGGCGCCTTATGTATGTTATTATATTTTTAGTTAAGTTTGGAAACTGAGTGGCCACCTATTGTGAAAATAGCTGCTCATTCGGCTTCCGAAATGTTTTCATGGTATAAGTACCTTATTGTTAGTTTGGTTTTTTCCCGCCTCGGTTTTTGGAGTGGGAATCTTTTTCTGATTGCGCCTTTTCCTGATCGTTGCCTATTTGTACCTTTTTTGATCTTTATAATAAGTGTTTTTTATTATTATTATTATTATCTTACCTTTCATCACAATAAATCTCGCGAAAACTAATAGAGGAAAATCGTGGAAGTCCAAAATTAGAATCTTATAATGAATCGTACGGTAACCAAATCGTACAATTCAATGGGACTGGGCCTTAAAGGCCTTAAAACCAGAGGACCTGTAAACGCTCACATATATATATGGGCCAAGATCTGATAAAAGGGGTCTTATGGCAGAAAAAATCAAAATTAAGATATTAATTACATATGAAAGACCAAGTTTCTCTGAGTATTTCCTGAAAATTTGAAGAGATTATCTTTACAAATAGCAAAGATATGAACGTTGAAAGGTGTGTAGTTGATGCAATCTAAACGTGACGTCATGAAACTGTTGATGACGTTTGGACGTTGATGACGTTAACGTCTTCAAATCACTGTAATTAAAAGAAGGCAAGACTAAAATTCTTGAATTTCTCTGTGTATCTTTAAGTTTAACATCTATACTACTTCACAGACTATGCAATAGGCACGAATTCACAAACTGTTTGATAAAACATGCAATACAAAGGGCGTACCTGGTTTTTAAAATGAGGTTAGTCCTTATGGCGCAATGGTTGCCATGGCAACATACATGATACAAATAACGTTTAACCATAAGAAAAGTATGTGCCTTGGATTATGTTACAATATTAAAGCTGTATGAAATAAATATCAGAACATGCCAAATATTTCAAATTTAGATGGTTTTTAAATTTTAATAGCATAAAATGTACTTGAATGCCCGAAGACACCTTTTAAAGGATCCGCGCTCATATAGTTTTTTGACTAGAATTGTAATATGCATGTATATAAATATAACCCCAGGGCAGTGTCAGAATAACACCTGGAGTTAATGTATTTTGCAAATCATAAAAATTCAGTCCATTTGCCAATTTACTGTAAGATAAGCCCTTCAAATGACATTTTAACAATTTTTCCCATTCAATTGCATGGGCGACTTAAGTTGACATTGCCGTAAAATAAGTCAAGGTAATCCCAGGGTCATGATTTATATAAATTTTGTAGACCTCCATTCCTTGATGCTTCATGCCAAGTTTCAAAATCATAGGCCTTCTGGTTCTGAAGATTTTTAAAGGTTTTTTTTATTTATAGCCATGGTGGCCATCTTGGTCATGTGACCTTGACTATTTATGCAAACTTTCATTATCCATTCCTAATTTTGCTCCGAATAAAGTTTGGCTTTGATTGGCCAAGCCGTTTCCAGAAAAAAGACGTTTGAATATTTTTATCATATACATGTATATAGCCCCGGGACAGAGGCAGACAACCCACAGGGACAAAAAATATTTTCATAAGCATAAATCTTCTGTCCATTTGCTCATTCCTATTAAGTTTTCTGACATAAAATGACATTTTCCTATTTTTTCCGATTCAAATGCACAGGCAACCTAAGTTGACCTTGCTGTAAAATAGGTAAAGGTCATCCCAGGATCATGATTTATGCAAACTTTGTAGATCTCTATTCCCAGATGCTTCATGCCAGGTTTCAAAATCATAGGCCTTCTGATTCTAAGAAAATGATTTTTAAAGGCTTTTGCTATTTATAGCCATGTGGGCCATCTTGATCATGTGACCTCGACCATTTATATAAACACTCACTCTTCCTAAGGATGCTCCACAAAACGTTTGGCTTTGATTGGCCAAGCAGTTTCAGAGACGAAGCTGTTTGAATATTATGGTCATACACATGTATATAGCACAGAGACAGGGGCAGACAACCCACTGGACCCAAAATATTTTCATAAGCATAACACTTCTGTCCATTTGCTCATTCCTAGCAAGATTTCTGCTATTACATGACATTTTTCTATTTTTTCCATTCAAATCCATGGGCAACCTAAGTTGACCATGTCGTAAAATAGATCAAGGTCATCCCAGGATCATGATTTATACAAACTTTGTAGAGCTCTATTCGAAGATGCTTCATGCCAAGTTTTAAAATCATAGGCATTCAGGTTCCGAAGGAGAAGATTTTTAAAGGTTTTTGCTATTTATAGTCATGGCAGCCATCTTGTTCATGTCACCTTGACCGTTTATATAAACCTTGATTCCCTCTTCCTAAAGATGCTCCACATAAAGTTTGGCTTTGATTGGTCAAGCAGTTTCAGAGAAGAAGATGGTTGAATATTATGGTCATATACATGTATATAGCCCCGGGACAGGGGCAGGCAACCCCCTGGGCAAAAAATATTTTCATTAGCATAAATCTTCTATTCCTAGCAAGTTTTCTGCCATTAAATGACATTTTCCTATTTTTCCCCATTCAAATGCATGGGCGACCTAAGTTTACCTTGCCCTAAAAAGGTTAAGGTCATCCCAAGGTCATAATTTATACAAACTTTGTAGAGCTCCATTGCCTGATGTTTCATGCCAAGTTTCAAAATCATAGGCCTTCTGGTTCTGGAGAAGAAGATTTATAAAGGTTTTTGCTATTTATAGCCATGACGGCCATCTTGGTTATGTGACCTGGACCATTTGGTTGGAGGACCCAAAACAAATTGCAACACAAATCCTTTTCTGATTTTCCATAACCTTAGACCTGTATTATAAACATACTAAAAGTATACCAGAATCGGAAGATATGAAATTTGATTTTTTTTACCATCTCTGATGAAGAAGTATTTTCATCTCCGCAAAACTACAGCTAGAACTGTAGCTGACTCTATGCATAAGTTTAGGTTGCATTTTAAACAAAGACATACACCTTAGGCTTCATCTGATATGTTTGTTACAATTTAGCTGACAAAAGCCTTGAAAATGGGTCAATTACAGTAAAATAAACTATAACACCCACTAATGCAAAATTTTGGAAATTCGTATTTTTAATTATACAGATTTACAGGGCTTTTGAAAGTGCTTCAAGGAGATAGAGGAAGAAAATTTTTATAATTTTAGATGATACAAGAAAATTATAGCATGTTCTTAGTAACACGCTATATGAAGGGGTTCATATAAATTTGGAAGTTTAAAATATATTTGGGATTGAGATAGAAGTCTACACTGACAAGAAGAATGATTCTTTTAGTAACGTATAGTGCATTTTGATACCAAATAAAACAGATAATGTGTTAAACCGTGAATGGTTTCATCACCACGTCTGAAAAAATTCAAACAAACATATGTAAAATTCCATCAGCAAAGGAAGTTTTATTCAAAATTTCAAACATGCATTCTTGCTGTCTGAGTGACCCAAAGTCGTATAGCGTGCTTGTGCCTAACCTGATTAGATTCTCTGAGTCTCCAAACAAAAGATTTTAAATACATGATGAAAGTTTGATTTTGCTAGAGCCAATCAGAATAATACTAAATATCACATAATCAAGCAATAATGGAAGGACAGTGTGATTCCAGTATGGTTCGAGTTTTACATATTTGCTGTTTGTACTGCATCTTATGTTGTTATATGAATGTATAACCTAAGAGCAATAAAATTTGGAATTGGAGTTGGAATTTTATAAACCTGTGCTATAAATATAATTTAAATCTAAGGTTGTGTGACATAAGCCAAAATCTGCTAGCACGTGACCCAAATGGTATAATCTTAAAAGTGAGGTTAAACTGAAACCCCATAAATCTTCATCCATGAGACGTGGTTAGGGATAGTGTGATCCTGACTTTGCCTTAGCTGTTTGTTTTGTAAATAGCACTGGCAAAATATCTCGGACATTCACCTAGATATACTAGTACTCCATTTTCCGTGTCAAAAATGTGAAATAATACATGTCTGTAGACATGTTACATTTCAAGTTGACGTTTTCTGTGAACATACTTTCAAAACTTAAAAAAGTCACATAGTTGAAACAGAAAAGAAATGAATCAAAAGTTTCCGAATTCCCCCAAAATTTTTCCTAAAATCTGATATATCTTTTGTGAACTTTTGTACTACAGCAATTTAGATATTTTATCACCACTTGAAATTACAAACGGTTGCATTTTAAGAGTTCGGTCAATATCAATACATTTTTGTGTGGCGTCGTGTGATGTAGCATAAATCCGTACTTCAAGAAATCCGGTTCGGGTACGGTTTTCGTGCGTTCTACGTAAATCACAATATTGGTGTGTACATAACATTCTTCACATGCTACTATGTGGTGACCCATGAGCTTTGATGTTATCTATGTCCATTCCGGACAGTATCGGTTCGTTTCGGACAGTGTCGGTCCAATCCGGTAATTCGTGATACCGCATGCCAATCATCTATGTACAGCGGACGTGAAAGAGAACACTGTAGACCCTATTGGAAACAACATAATTTCATATGGATCGAAAACCGATAAATAGGTCAACGAGAGAGTTCGTCCAAATCTTATAATTTAAAAACATTTGAAACTAAGCAACCCTAGTTAATATCATTAAACAATACATCTCTAGTTTAATTTTATCATAAGCATCGTATGTACTGATCTTGTTAGCGTGAAGAAAATAGATTTATTTATCGAAGTGAAAGTGACAAAAATGGCCGACAAAACGAACACTAGCCTAGTCTAGCCTCGAAGTGTGAGGCCCAAGAAAGGGAATTCAATATCATGTATAGAAACAGAAATGAAAATGCAAGTGTTCCTAATGTAGTTTTCTTCTCAAGACAATATGTATATATGACTAGTGTTTTTTTTTTATTTAGCAATCATGAACTCCATTCTAAACTCTACATGGCTATCAGCAACTTAATTAAGAGAGATATTGTAAGTATACCCCTTTAACTCTTTTGTAATTTTGCGTCAATTTGTAAGGTGTTCATTCATATTTTAGAATATAAGTAAAATAAAGACAGTAGTTGACTAGTGCATTTTCTTAACAGTCATAACACTATTTTCAGCTCTCTAAAGAGTAAAGACATCTGTAGCTAAGGTCCAAGAGATTCTGAAAGCATACCACAAATATTTTTTTCGTGGCTGTTCTCCAGTTTATAAGTTTTTTCTTCAAACTTAATGAGGTAAACATCAGATAAGTTACTTTAAACAAGACCATAATCATTCATTAGTACATTGTCTTAGCAATCATTTCCAGACTTTTCAGCTATTTTTCAGCAGGCGAGTAAAGGTTTCATTAGTACATTGTCTTAGCAATCATTTCCAGACTTTTCAGCTATTTTTCAGCAGGTAAGTAAAGGTGACATTGTAGGTACATGTATACCCCATAGTGTTTTTTCATGGGTTTCCGCGAATTTAAAATATTATCTAACATATCAGTTAGAAGTCAGTTAATATTGAACCCAACTATATTTCATTAGTGTATTGCCTTAACAATCATTTGACACAATTTTCGGCTCTGTAGGGTAATTAGAAGTTTGGAAACATGCGATTAATAAAGTACACCGCCTTAGTTTATTCAGTTTTTGTTTGAATCGATACTTAACGTCCCAGTCAACAGCTATAGTCATGACGGCATGTGGCCTCCATTTTATGGGACTTTTACCTAAAATCAGGACGTCCTGACATCCAAAAAGTGCTTCAAATATAACCACCCAAGGAAGCAACTAAGGCTTAGTTTATTCATTATTTTCCATAAATCTATATGGTTTTCATTCACATCCTAGGAGGTGGAGGTCAGATAAGTTTGTTCTAAGGGTAGCTGCGGCAAAGTAGTGGATTGTAGGACACTAAGTCAACAGGTCCTGGTTTTGAATCCTGCTTGGGTGCAGTGTTGTGCCTTAGGCAAGACATATTTACTCCTTGAATACTTTTTCTACCCAGGAAGCGAAGGCTCTGTCCGAACGTGACTACATAATCGCTAACTGGGGCTTTTAACCACAGAACAAACAATATATGTACATATATACTTGACAACAAATGACTGATGCATGTTTGACTGTTTGACTCTATGTCTCTCTATAACCAACAGTAGCTTAGAAACAGTAGAAGGTAGAAATCCTGATATGTTAACACACGACCACATTGTCAAACATTGTCTTAGCAATCGTTTATTCAATACTCTAGGACAACACACAGTTGAAAACGTGCTTTAAAATAAGTATAACCCCTTTTCCTGCTTTGTTTTCGACGAACGTTTCACCTATCCCTTTTTTCCAAGTTTCTAACCTTTATTCATGAATACTCAAATGAGATTATTTAATGATACAACCATGGGAGAACGCTTTTTTTCAGCAATGCTATGGCAATTTGCCATGATGATGGTTTGCAGCTTAACTTACTAGTAGGTTATCTGCCTTGAATTTTTCATTTTTTTCTCCCTATTTAAAATGTTTTTTTTTAATATTCATGAATATGCAAATAAAGTTACTGACATGCGTTACCATTGGTTAAATGGCTCTTTGCTGTACATTGAGACCATAATAAAGGTTAGTAGCAACATGAGCTATAATTAGAGATGTTATAGATTTTATGTATGTTGGTACTTTCCCATGATTATCAATTACATTATGGGTTGCCATGGAAACAATGCGTTTTACAAAGCCCATATAAATATATATTTTTGAGGACCATTCTGATTTAAGTTCCAGGGATCATAATGAACAATGTGTCATGCATTAGTAATTATTCTTAATGGAAGCAATCTATATTCAATTAGCCCCAGGAATCTAAAATTTACTTGTACGATTCTGCACCTAGTGACCTTTGATGCTTTAACCTTGTTATGGCGTCATATTGAATTTTGATGAGAAAAGAAGCTTATCATCATAGGCCTCATCTTATACACAAATATCTTCATTTGCATTGAACAGTCTTAAAACATTTGTGTCTACTTATAAAGAATATAAGCCAGCAAACAGTTAACGGTTTCTATAAATTCATGAAACCATGCACTGATAAGCCCCAAGATGCTTGACAACACTTCACTTCATGACCTTTTCGAAGACTTTGCTAGTAATTTCTGCATAAGTGTATATTCTTATATGATTTTGTATTCTACAAAACATTTGGGAATGTTGACATACAATTGCGTGTGTATGCACTGAAATACAAGTGGGTGGGGTAATTCAGTGCTTGTAAAGTTCAACAACCAATTTTACTGAGCAAACTGAATGTTCAAATCTACAATCATTAGTGCAAGTTTCAAGTTTTAATCTTTCCAGAATAATTCATGAATAGAAAATAAACAACAATGGTGTAAATTCACAATATATTACATTTTGAATAGCAAAAATTGCCAAAGCGCTAGCGTACACCAGAAAAGACAAAAAAAAATCAAATTTCATATTCTCCGATTTTGGTATACTTTTAGTATGTTGTCTAGGAAGGATGTATCTCCATAAAAAACAAGAAACATTCGTGTTGCAATTTGTTTTGGGTTTACTTAAAAAATCTTTAGTTTGCCTAGACTAACTTTCGTTCCCTCTTTCTAAGGATGCTCCATATAAAATTTGGCTTTGATAGAGGGAAAGATCGAAACGACAGACGACGACGAAGGACGACGGATGCCGGAGACTGGGTATACTATAAGCTCACCTGTGAGCCTTCGGCTCAGGTGAGATAACAAATATGCCCAAACATTATTTTCAATAGGCCTTTTGCCGCCATGTCCAAATACCTTGAAATTGGAAATACAGCAATTCTGCGGAATATTTTTAAGAGTTTGTGGCTCAGCTATGTATACTATGGATTTTATTTTGGTATGGTGCCAATTAGATTTTTCCGGAAAAATAATTACTTCACTTGCTGACGTTTTCACATTGGGAAAAGCATATTCAAAATTATTTTCTGGCATAAAATATTTTTTTCGGCACCTTTTAAGGATACAGTATGCAATTATTGGTGAAATTTTGTTCATTTTACAAAATCACTCTCATCAAATAAATTATTTTGGTACCTACATTATATCAAAGGCTCAAATTTCCACAATAACTTATAAGCTTAGAAACTGAAAAACTAAGAAAAATAACAGTAAAGAGCTTTTTTAGTTTTGCTTTCAATTCAAAGCATGGCCATCAGTGTCAATAAAATTATCCACGGTCAGTAAACTCTTTAGCACCCATTAGCAATGCCCCTCTCCATGCTATTTATTGGAATGGAAGCTGGTTTACTGCATATGGGTCATATCACAAGAAATCCTTTGTTTCACAAAAACAATCTTTTTTATTCGTTTTTGTGTTCGACAAAAGGATAAACAGCCAGACATAAGGGTCAAGATTTATTGAAAATCATTTTTTTTAAAAACAATAAGCATTCTTTGTTGCATACCTGATTTGCAACTGCTTTTGTCTAACTTTCTAAATCAAGTTTTCTTATAACACCACTCAAATCCTGTGTAAAGGACTGGTCATCCTGTACAGCCGATGTTTTTGGCTCTGCATATGACTACAATGGTTTGATCAGTGTCTTTTGGTCGAGCAGATTATATTATATACAGTCATTATTTTTGTTATGTATTGTTTTGTTATGCAGTGGCTTTTATGTAAGCATATTGTTGAATTCTCAAAGGTTGTGGGCCTATGGGGATATTATATAATAATTTGTTAGCCATCAGATAATGAATCATCATTTGATTATGCATATTCACAGTACCTGCTTTTATTATCGTTTCTGTTGTAAATGACCAGTTTATCACTCAAGTAAGAATAGAGGGACCAGGAATCGGGCAGGTACTTCATACTCCCGGTCCCGAAATGTATCCAGGCATGTGTACATACTGTTTTACTCTGAAGAAAGCACATCTATCGATGTAAGCTGAGCTAGATGAGTTAAGCTAAGCTGAGAATTAGTTGCGTTTTCGCCTCAAGAAAGACCCGAACTATCAGCCAAAATATGTGCATACTTTTTGTCCCTATGTGCTGAGCATGATGAGCTGAGTAAGTTGAGCTGAGTTGAGATGTGACACTGTACCTTTCCATTGTGTAGATATTCGGGACCAGGAGTATGAAGTATAAGCCAGGAATCGATGCAATTAAATTTAAAGTCCCCCAACATAGCGGGTGGGAAAGAAAATACATAAAACACAACAAAACATTTTCCGACAACACACTCGAAGAGCAGAAGGACTAGCTCTTTCCCAACAAGGTAGCCTTATTAGATAAGTTAGGCCCTGTTGCGAAATAACACCATTCTGAGATTTGTTGTGTAGAGATGGTTACAAAAAAT
The DNA here is from genome assembly GCA_964017185.1 of Rugalucina vietnamica. Classification (NCBI taxonomy): domain Eukaryota; kingdom Metazoa; phylum Mollusca; class Bivalvia; order Lucinida; family Lucinidae; genus Rugalucina; species Rugalucina vietnamica. Next base: position 1,197,254 of record OZ024884.1, on the reverse strand, counting down.
GGCATGTGTAGCTGAGAAGCTGGTTAGAGGCTTGAAATAAAGATTTAAACCAACTAAACAAACAAGAAGACCATTATGATCATACATGATGCAAGTATGTGTAGTGTATACGCTTCTTTGCAAATAGAATTTTCTTGTGGTGCTGTTCAATTTCTCTTTGATGAACATATATGCTTTGGTTTTGGTTTTCACAAGGAAAGTGGCATTTTTATATTAAAGTTCACAAAAATTAATAAGTAAAGTGGAATAGTGTTACCAGTAGTTACTGCAAGCTGATCTGCGGCTTTTGTTTTCGCCTTTGCAAAAATCCAGTTTTATCATGACACGACTCACTGCATTTCTATAGCAGCATCACCATTACAAAATTGCCAAAGGTCAGTGTAATAAAATAATTTCCTCTTCAAGGTGTCTGGCATACTCCATTTCATTGAAAGGAGGTAACTGTCAGTCTTTGAACCCCCAGAGATAAAATGTTCCGGTAATAATGTGAGGTCATTTACAACAGGGGGCGATTAATAGCCTAACGGTTTGAGTGTTCGCTGATTGGTTAAGTATATAAGTATTTATGAATTTTTCATGTTTTCTTTAGCAAAAGCCCGCCTCCAAATGCATGGCCTTCCAAGATTTCCTATTGCGGGATGTACTGACCAGAAATTTGAATGTCAGAAAGCTGCCAATCATGAATAAATTTGCATTTGATTGATGAAATGAATTTTGTGGCTTCTTGTAAAGTAGACTTTGTGTTGGAACTGTCATCTTCAAAGCATTTCAATTCCTTTCTTATCCATCCCAGTGGAATGAAATTTGGCACATGTGTTGATTGAAGTCTTCTCTTCAAAAGGGTATCTCAGATTTTTTCTACTATGATTTGTTGCTGAGTAAATTGGAGTTTTGTTTAGGATGACTATCAATTTTGTCACAGAAAATTTAAAATGCAATATCTCAGTTTCAAAGAACTTTAGCGGAAATCCATGATACCGTTTTAATGATCTAGTGTTAGGGAAGCTTTTCAAGGAAAAAGGAAAAACATATAGCAAAACATGTAGAAGATGAAACATCAAACATGACATATGACATAATTTTACTTAAGCTTTCTTCTAGCCTCTAATTCATAACTTACAATAAAACAAATGCATTCACCTTAAACTTCAAAATCTTGCCTTTAATTTGGTATATAAAACAATATCACTATGACTTATAAACATAGTAAAATATGCATTTGAATATGGTTACCCCCTGATTGCATACTGTAACCTTAAGACGTGTGGAATGCAAAATGGTGGCATGGTCATATTTTACTTGAGGTGTTTCAGAAAAGTACGAGTTTGAAACATGCAGTTTCTGGAAGAAGGTATATGGACAGTAGGCATTTTATAGGCCTATTTACGGGCTTTAGGTATGTGAGAAAGAACAAATTGAACGATTTTTCAATAAGTTCGTCGATTTTAATATAGGCTTTGCCAAATTGGTACTCAACATTGCAAATATACGGTAGCACATTTCTCGGCTTTGCCTTAAAGCACAGCACATCTTGTCAGTGTGATATTTCAATATTGGGTACATGTAACATCACAACCATACATGTATATACAATCATTAGCTTTCCCAAAACGGCAGAATATTTGAAGGGCATTTGGGCTCCAAAACAAAATTAAGCATGCGTAAAGGGACCATGCGTGCATCGCGCGTTACATTTTGTCTACGCAGTAAGATACCTGGTATTTAAAATGAAAATTAAACAAACGTCAGCAGCAAGTCGAAGACATGTTAGAAGTACGTTGCGTGTGTTTTGTATCCGTTTGGTGTACGTCGATTAACGGCGCTATACGTCGGTGTGAAATCTCGGTGCTTTTGGGCCCAAAAAGGTTTTTGAGCATGCTTAAAAATTGAAAAGCTGGGCGTATCTCAGACGCTTATCTCATACAGGTGCGTTTTTGTACACAGGAGTGTACAACTTGAAACAAAACAAACGAAGCGTTTTCAATTTTGTGCAGTCTATATGTCGCATTTGTTGCAGACGGAGAAAGTGGCATACCACACCGATGTGTTTTCAATATGATTGTTTTTACAGCTTTGAAATTTTCGTTATGAAATAGCCAGTGTCTGTCAAAATTGCCCTTTGCCCCCATATGGGGGGGGGACTGTCACTCGGATCAGCCTAGGTATCTCGTCTCCTGGAAAATCATTCCGGGCGGCAAATCAATTTGTATGTATTTATTTTTTCTCTGCTTTCGGCTGAACATGCATATCAATTATTTTGACTTGACATAACATTTTGCCGTATATGTATGTTTTTCATTTTTCCCTTTTTTGTGTGTCACATCTTTTACGGTCATGCGTGTTTTTGTTTTTAGCCTTGGGGTGTGAAGTTGGACTGTAATAACAATATTTGAGCCTCATCATGAGAAAACTTACAATGTGGTTTCCGAACAGGTCCGACACAAACTGGACAGTACAAACACGGAAGATGACTAGAAGCTTGTTATTTCGGATTTAGAAAGAAGATGACTGGTACTAACCGTGTAGCGAAAACAAAGGCGCAGATCAGTTGTGCAGTATTGCACAGCTGATCTGCGTCTTTGTTTTCGAATACGCAAAATGCTGGTTTTCTGATGCAGCGGCTAATTTCATGAATTTGACACTTGCATATTTGACCCCTTAAAATGGGTCGCAGCGCAAGAAAGTCTATTTTCGGGTCTTGGAACAATTCCGATATTAGCACGTGATATTGATCAGAATGCACGAAAATCATAAGCTAAACAATAAACAGTTTATCTGATTGTGGCATTTTTATTTCGCATACATATTTCTTCAAGACTGCTGAGACCGCAGCGAATATGTGAAATTGATCAGAATGCGCGAAAGAGATAAAGTGGTTTCGATACACTGCATGAAAAACCGAGTTTAATTTCCCATTAAATGCAAACAAAACGTAATTTAATTTCAAATTTAATTGGATCTTTGTAAATTTACTTTGGAATTATATTTCAAATATACTCCCCGTTTGCTTTAAGCTTAATCTAACATAAACTGTAACAGTTTACTGCGTTTATGTATAAATTAAACTCAAACAAAATTTGAAAACTATGAAAACAATGAAAACTTGTAAACGCAAAATAGTGTTCGCGTAAACTCGTAAGAAAAACTCGGACCTTAATTTCACGTAAACTTTACTTATATTTTGTAATTATTAATGCAGAATCATAATTGTCATGTTAATATATTTATGCATTTTTCTATGTTCGAGCTTCCTTACATAGATAAAGTGAAATCAACAAAAACAAAAAAGAAGAAACGAGAGGGAAAAAAGAAATGAAGATAGCAGTGGGATTCGAACCCACCGCTTTTGGTTTGCCTATACGTAGTACGCCCCCCCCCCCTCCCCGACCGTGTAGCCCCCCGTCTTCCCGGCCTTAGGGTGCAAGTCCGTTTTAACACAGGTCTAAGCAAGTAATCATACGGAAAGAAACAAGACATGTAAGTGATCGGGGGAGGACATACAATACTATACGCTAAATACTGTACCCTGATAATGTACTTACACATTCCGCCATATCAGCAGGTGGAGGAAAGACTGCAATTTAAGCAAATAAGCTCTCGTTTAGTGGTGTCGAAGTTTAATGAGATTTACGGTCATGACAAAATCATCAAGTTTTAGTACATTTAACTTTTGACTCAAACATGAAATTTTCATGCCGTTTACTTGTTGTTTAAAAGGAACAAAAACTTCACATTTTTGTTTATATTAATAATCTGAATTATATCATACAAACCGAATTGTTGAGCATATAATTATTCATTATAGTCTTTTATATGAGAAGTTCACTTCAAGTTTAAGTGTTCCAACAATTTCTCGTTTGCTTTTTCTTAAATCTTAATTAAACCTGAAACGTCAAATTATTTCTAATTTAATGCATGCATATACGCAGGTAAACATGGAATAAAAAGCATAACTTCTTGTTACAACAATGTCAAGTTTTATTCCACCTTAATTGTGAATTAAATCTAAAACTCAGAGTTTTATGGAATTTTACGAAATAGTAAACTTACTTAACCGCGTTATTTCATGCAGTGATAGAATTATGATATTAACATCTTTTAGAATACAAAGTAACATTCAAGGGAAGGAAGTGTGAGCCATGTTGTGCAATTTCGGGGAACCATCATCAGCCATTCAGTGGCAACTAGATTTGAAAGTTAGAATACATATGGCTACTTTAAAATCTAAATAAAAGCTGATTATACTCCACACAATCAAAGCGATCAGTTGTTGTTTCGTTACGTCCTAAATAACAATGTTCCAGTCATGTTGGTATGATTATCAAAATAGAAATATTATTACATCAAACATGCACTTGTTGCAAAATCATATTCATTTTATTGGATCTGTGGTCAACATCAAACTAGTTCGAGATTTTTTTTATTTTGATATTTACAAACAGTGTCACTTCTCTTCTTATTCTACACAAACAATAACTCAGTCTACTTATACTGAGCCAAACATATAACGCAACAAGGTTAAGGCTTGTTTTTCGTATTTTAATATAATGCAAGACGGTCTACCAGACATATACTGGTTAGCAATCGCCAGTGAAAAAATTGGGTACACAAATTTTGGTTTTCAGAGCACGGGTCACTGAGTTCGAATCTGATTGGTCAAACGGTTATTTGGGTGCCATGCGCCTCCTGAGAGATTCTGGAAGTCACTTTTAACAAAAATTGCTTCTTTATGGATCGTCCAGTGAAGCTCGATGGGGTAATTGCAAAATGCCGTCCATTTGCAACTAAAATTTTAAATCAAAATTTGCATCATTGAAAATTGAACGTTTAATACTGTTTATTCCATTGAACGCAATAGAAAATGGAATTGGTGAAAAATTCTAACGGCAAATGTTTTTAATGAAACTTTGGTGGAAACATGTTCATTTCGTCATTCAGCATTGTTAGAAAACACAAAAGCATCCAATTGTTGGGTCAGGACCGTCTGTAACAAATGTTAAAATGTGAGTAAACTTGAACGAATGGGGGCGAAAATGAGTCTTCAACTCTGCTCAAAATTGAGCAAAAATGATCTTTTGACAGTAAAATCATTCATTGTCTACAGTGGAGCAGGGGTAATCCAGATGAGCGACATTAATTTCTAGGGTACGAATACATGTCACATGTCGCGTTCTGGAAAATCACAATGCATTTCATTTTTTGCCAAGACCCTACCTCTGAAAAAGGATTAATTTCTTAAGACGCATAACACAGAACGTTACAACCAAGATGTTGCGAGATGTGTCGATCGTCCGGCAATCCAATTCAGTGCAGACAAAGTTTATTTCATACCGTTCCGGGGAATAACATTAAAAACAAACCGATGTTGCGTTATAAGTTTGGCTCAGTATATTATTCCGTCTGTGGTTAGTTTAATGAAGTCGTTTTGCTACAAGAGTTGCATGTACATGACTATGTTCAAATAGAAAAGTTAAAGACACCTATGATCAGTCTGTGCAGAAGCGCTTTTTTGTTATTATTATTATTATTATTATTATTATTATTATTATTATTATTATAGCCAATTCTTAATATTGCTCATGAATATTTAGTAGATACGTCAAAACGAGGCTTAGTGAGTAAAACCAATAACAGCTGATTCTACGTCTACTATAAGAGATATCATGGCTGCATACAGCAAAAGAGATCTTTCTTTAGTCCCATTTATGTCTTTTTCATTTGTTGAATCATTCATTAAATCACAGAAAAAATCTTCTGGTGGCAAACCCATAAGCAGAGGATTTGTGTACTTCTTAGAATCATTTGTGCATGACTTGAAAGGTGAGTAAAATTTGTTTTATTTAACGTGTTAAACTCTTGTAAATATCTTGTTTGTACTTTCCTGAATGGAAACAGAGAAGTACAATCTGATAATCATAGCTGATAAGCTTTGCAGCCTTTTAGGCCACTCAAAACAATTCTGGGTTTTAAGATACATGCAACTTCCCAGAAGATATAGTAATTCCACTGTGAAATGTTTACTTCAAAGTGACGATAACCACATAAGTTTATTGCTTATATTACAAGAAAGTTCATGAATGTAATGAATACCAGATGTGTTTACTTTAGGGAATTAATCTTTCCCCAGACTTTTTTCAACAAAACCATATTCATTCAAATAAACGCTCTTTCATTTAGTTGAGCCACTCTCAGATGGATGTGAGCTGTATGGAAGATGCTTCCGGTCATTTAAAAAGAATGAAGAACCACACACTGTAAAGGTAAGTGTTTTTAATATCTAAATCATATTATTATGCAACATGAAATGTACATTAATACTAAATTTTCAATGTGCAATACACAAGTCAGCAACTCATTACTTACATATATGAGTTCAAAATAAGATTTTGCAGATATTAGCACTAATATATTGTAATGCATATGGAATATCATGCCTTCTATGAAAGATGTTTACATAAATAGAACCCCTCGCTAAATGTTTATATTTTCATTTCAGGTTTGTATTGAAGTAGTGAACAGACAGCCAACTGTGACAAGAAGCAATTGTACCTGTAAAATAGGATTGTCTGGCGCATGTGGCCACATAACCGGAGTTTTATACCAGTTTGCCAAGTACAAGCTGCAGGGGCTGAAAGCTATCCCGGAAGACATCGCAAAAACATCTCAACCGCAAACCTGGCATATTCCCCGAGGTATATCTATTCCTGGAAAAGCTGTCCAAGATTTACAGGTATTTGGACATTCGAAAACCAAAGTGCCAGACTTAGAAGAAGTGCCCAGAACTATCAAGTCAACTTTGAACTAACTAAATGTTGTGAACCACTGCAGAAGCTGAGGGTGAGGTTAGGTACCTGTAAAACCGGTTTAAGCCCGCCAGTAACTTTGTGTTACTGATCGTTCCAAGTCGATACTTCTGTAGTGGTTCTTTTTGTTTTATGTCTTGGTGTTTAAAATTTTTTGTGCTGTTGGCGCCTTATGTATGTTTTCATATTTTTAGTAAAGTTAAGGTAACTGAGTGGCCACCTATTGGGAAAATAGCTGCTCATTCGGCTTACGATATGTTTCATGGTATAAGTACCTGATTGTTAGTTTGGTTTTTTCCCACCTCGGTTTTTGGAGTGGGAATCTTTTTCTGATTGCGCCTTTTCCTGATCTTTGCCTACTTGTACCTTTTTGTACAATCCTGTACGAGGTCAACCAATAAACTGGCATGAGAAATGCACAAAACTGTCATCTGTATCTCCTGACTTACTTGTCATCCCAGCCATACAGGAAGTAAACATAAGATATGTACCAAGCAAGTTTGGGCCTGTACCTCGGGGATCTATACTAAGTTACCAGCAAAGGCTTGAAGATAACTGCATTCTAAATGTTTGTGATGGCATAGGATTTCAAGAACTTCCCGCAGCAAATGTTATGATGAATAATTTTCACTTTGTCTTGACATCCGAACAGTTGGTTAAATTTGAAGGACTGAAAGTTTGTAAGAAAAAAATCCAAAGGTTCGAAGAGAACACCCGACTGCAGAGCCAAACATCTCTGTGGTACAGCATTAGAAGGAATAGAATCACTGCCTCAAACATTGGCGAAATATTCAAGCGCAGAAAGGAAGAGGGTCCTCTTGTACAAAGATTGAAAAGTACTAGACACGTTATGACGACAGCAATGCGACAAGGATTGGCTTTGGAGCCAGTTGCTGCGAAGGCATATGCTGAAGAGTTGCAGAACATAGTCAATCTTTATCCTTGTGGTGTGATTGTTAGTTTGTGGTCTCCCTGGATAGCTGCGAGCCCAGACAGAAAAGTATACAATCCAGAGCGGTTTCCAGCCTTCGGATTATTGGAAATCAAGTGTCCTCAGGTGTCCAGTGTCATTGAAGTACCTTAATGAAAGATGAAACGGGACGTCTAAATCTCAAGCGTAATCACAACTACTACTACCAAGTGTTGGCACAGCTAGCTGTATCTGGTTTAGACTGGTGTGATTTCTTCGTGTGGTGCTCTAATGACAATCACTTAGAAACTATATACTTGAACAGAGATGTGTGGAATGCAGTTAAAGACAAAGTTGATTTATTCTATTTCAATCATTTCCTATAGTTGCTCTTTGTGAAATTTTAGACCATGATTGAACAAGAGGACCTTTGAAAATTGCGAGAAGGCAAGCTACTGTCCACAACTGATTTACTGAACCTGCCAATGTCATAGGGATAGGAGTATCAAATAAATGGTTTTCTTTTACTCGTCTGTTTAGTCGCTCAACATGGATCCTCAGCTTTGCAATCTGTTCTGTTTCTTTTACTTCTTCCGGTGTGAACTGCCTTTTACTACTGAGAAAAGGAGGAATATTTAATGTGACACCCCTGTCGTCTAGCATCTTCTTCAAAGTAAATCCTTTGTCTGCCATAACATCATCACCTGGCTCTAAAAGATCTAATATTCCTGACAGCTTTGTGATCTCTACATCTGACATACAACCTGTATACAGGGAAGACACAAATGTAACTGCACCATGAGGAGCAATCCCGATAAGACACTTAAAAGTATGAGTACCTTTATAGTGAGAATATAGTTGAGAATTTAAGACCAAAGAAGATGGCTGCTGCGTTCTAATTTCTGTACAATCGATGATGACTCTTGTGTTTGGGTACAGCTCTTTGAAGCAGTCTGGCATGTATCTGTCAATAGTTTCTCTTGACAACCAAATAGGAATTCTCCCAAGAGTAAAGTATAGAAAATTTGCCCATGTAACTATCTTCCGACTTATTGTCGGTACAGAGCAATTAAACCTCACAGCCAAATCTTGTCCTAGTAGCCCTGCTCTGAGACGGCACAGAAACAAAAATAACTCATCAATGAGCAACATACATCTCTTTCGCCCTGATAAGCTGATAGTTTCACTTGCTTGATAGTACATACTTTGCATATTCTTTGCTGTTGGCTCTATGCACTCATAAAATGCTCGAAACATTTGATAGCTGGCAAAACCAGTGTAGAAATTTATCAACTTATCGTCATTAGCGAATCTTGTCACACCAAATCTTTCTAAGGTCAATTTGTTTTCTAGGCTTGCACTTCTTTTCTTCTCTTGTTCCAGTGCAGCTTCTAGCTTGGCAATTATTTCGTCCTTAGATGTTGATTCAGGAACACTGTCTACCTCCATTGGTTCTGCAGTGTATTCTGCTTGGCAATCATCCTCTGCTTCTTCAGGACTGCTGAAAAGAGAACATAAAACATGACTTGTTTCATAAAACAATTGCATCAAGAAAGATCGATATTGATACCAATGTATATACATCCTTTTAAAATATTCACGGGTTATCCTCATAACCAGGCAGAACATACCATGTGCTGAAAACATTTTAATCCACATGATTGCAAAGACATTTAATATTATGAAAGACTTATTTATATGCATTCTACCCACCTTTGCTGAGTTTCCTCAGTTGGCTTTGACAGTATCTTCCTGGAAATCACCCTTCTTGGCGTTTTCTCTTCAGTCCAGTCAAAAACTGAGGGTATCGAGTCTCTTTTAAGAGTTTTGTTGACAGGTGTCCATTTATAATCTTCTGTCTTGAAATGTTTAGAACAAACCACTGTTGAACTGGTGATCTTAAAATAAAAATATGTTACATTTTGTAAGTTTTGTTCTTATGTCAAAAAAAGCTGTTTTCATAACAAAGATGCCTTACTAGAAAAAATACGGTATATAAAAAAGAGGCTAATTACATGGATTTTATTGATAAACATTCTCAAATGGAACTTGTCTAATTGATATGACAGTGTTCTGGAATTAAAACATGTTAATGAAAGGTTTGTGTTTATTTTGTTGTTTTTTACTATCTGAATATCACATAAACTATTAATAATATATAAGTTAAGAGGCTTACCTTGAAATGAGATCTCTCCTGATCTTAATTAACCATTGTTTTCTTCTATCATCATTTTTTCCAGATGGAAAATGATGGAAAGATATTGTTGAATCATAACCACTATTTGAATTACATAGAGGCACACAACAATGTTGTTTAGATTTTTTTGGTCTGATGTTTGGAGTGTTGCTTGCTGCTTCAGCCATTGTTTACATTTGTACTCACTAAGCCTCGTTCTGAGTTAGATATCTCAGTTATGCATATAATTTGAGAAGCAGCTATTATTATTATTATATTTTTTTCACTTATAAAAGTTTACGAGATCAATATAAATAACCATTGTAACCATGATGTTGAACGTAAAGTTGACTCGTTTCAAAATAAAATGTTTGTCAATGAAGATATCCAAAAGTCATATTTCAAAATAAAACTCAGAAATCGGAACAAATCTCCTACTTGTACCTTTCTACGGGTAGATCTAATTCTTAAAAATAGACAAACCCGGCGCTTTCGACGCCTAAGGGCAGTTTACCTAGGTGATAGTTTTTATCTTGAATGTCAAAACAGGTATTAGGCTCGCTAACTCCCGCTGGTATTGGAAATCCGATGGTCAAGCTTTTTTTTTTTTTTTTTTTTTTTTTTTTTTTTTTTAGTTCTAGTCTAGCTTCTTATAGCAGAGTAATTTCCCTGATCTTCATTTCTGCACATGCAACTTTTACAAAGATGCCTATCCTGGCGGATAATGTAGGAATCAATCTTTTTCGTTTTTAAAAAATGAGTGAAATCAGGCACTCGTGAAGATAAAACTAAGTTCTATGAATACCCAGGAAGGATAAAGTAAGACACTTCAAATATGCAATTTAATTCCACAAAATCGTAAAATCTTATTGATTTTGGTGTTTCCACGGTGATGACTTCGATTGGCATTGACTGATGGGTCTGATCGTCGTGACGATAGCATAAATTAAGAGCGGAAATTATATAAACATTAAAAATTGCAAACATAATATAAATTTACTCTATGAATCCAATAATATCGTTTCGGGTGTTTTCAGTGGTGATTCCGGTGAATTTTTGATTTCGGTATTTTTTTTTTTATTTCTGGTACTCCCTCTCGGCTCTTCTTAGGCACCTAATTATAGACTGTCACGACCACATGTCATGACTGGGTTATGCTTTGAATATAAACTAAAGCCCAAAATACTTTTGGCGGGATTTATATCCCTTTTTGCCTTAGCAATGATGAGTGTAGTGTCCAGTCTGTCATGGATCGAGCCTATTTTCTTTCTTACAACGCACATGTCCGTGAGTGTGGTTTGTCGCGGCGAAGATTGGTAGATAAGTTATGGGCCGAGTAGCCTAGCCACTAGGCGTTAAAATGACAAATTTACAAAAGTAAAAATCTTTTTATATAAAACGTATATCATATGGACATAATATGGGTCTTCTCCTCTGTCTCGATTTTAACGCCTAGTCCCAAGCAAAATATTCCCCTTCCACTTCTGACGGGGTAATTCTGGAGTAATCTGATCCCACCAATTACTGTCAGAACAACCTGCTAGTTGCTGATCAGAGATAAGAATTTATGGCCAATTGTTTATGCTGCAACTGATAGCAGCAAAGACTGGAACAAATGAACATATTTTTCTTCAAAAGCTAGATCTGTATTTTCTGTGCAGCTTTTGTGATAAAAAGTTCATAGATGAGCCACTGCATCAGAAAACCAACAACCTACATTATGCGAAACCAAAGGCGCAGATCAGCTACCTTACAGGCTGGTTTGTGTCGGACCTGGTGGGAAACCCAGACAGTTGTTTTTCTCATGCGAAGGCTCAGATATATTTGCATCTTTATTTTGATTAAAACATGTTTAAACAAATATCAATTTTGTTATGTAAGAAATAAGCTTGATTTTGTTTTCTTATATCAATACGTCTTTGGCTCCTACATCCTGACACTTCACTTGAATTCATGTAAATATTAATGCTGCTAATTGCTGGGTAAACTGAAGAAAAAAACGTCTGTGGTTTTCCTCTTTGAGCTGCATGGTATCACCTGTAGACCATTAAAACTCAGATAAATAAACAAATTGGAGTTGGGGCTGTTATCAGATATGAGGCTAATAAATGTCAATCACAGCAGAAATTCCTCTCAGAGCATTTTCGGAGAATACTAGTCTGATAAATCTAGCCCAGATATGTACATCAGAAAATATTTCGTGCTTTACCTTTCAAGAAAAGAAAATTTAGATTTACAAAAAAAGGCAAAAACTTATTTATCAGACTAGTAGCTAGTCTATGGGCCGAGTTGTCCAGTTACCAACAATGCAATACAGTTCCGGCATTTACTCATATTTGACATATTTTTGTTAAAATATTGTTTATTTTTATATTTTCAAAAAGTAATCTATTCGGGATTGAAAATCTGCCTAAATTGAAATAATATATGCGTAATTCACATCATAAAAATAACAATGATCAAGTATAAAATGATTAGAATAGCAATACTTTCTCAGGCGTAGGTGCACAACGTCTCTCAAAGATGTAAGGTCAAAAAATAGGGAAACCATGTTGACAATAATTTGTACAGGATTTTAGCATTTTCAAAGGACTAACAAAGAGCGATCGAGGTAAGTATTATTGCAAACGTGTACCTTTTATTTATTTTTGCATACTTGGTAGATACATGTACTTAGATCGAATGATTAGAACTTCAACTCGAATTTCGAAGATATATCCAAAACCATTGTTTTACGCTCTAGTGACAGTGTTGTAGGCATGGTCAAACAAATTTATCCCCCTGAACTACAGTTGAATAAAGCAAACAACACCGAAGTCCCATTTTTTGACTTACATCTTTCTATTGCAAATGGATTCGTTTCTTCTAAAATTTATGATAAACGCGATGACTTTGATTTTGATATAGTTAACTTTCCGTTTTTGGATGGTGACGTTCCTCGCCGAGCTTCTTATGGCGTATACATTTTGCAACTTATTAGGTTTGCTAGAGTCTGTAATCATGTTGCGGACTTCAATGCGCGAAATAAATGTTTAACAGCCAGACTTCTTCAGCAGGGCTATCGGTATCATAAACTTCGAAAAACCTTTTCTAAATTTTATCACAGACACTTTGAACTGATTTCGAAATTTAATGTTTCGGCTAAAGACCCTTTTACGTGAGGGCCTTTCGGAACCAGAATTTTATGGTGACTTGGTTTACAAATTTAGGAAGCTAATAGGTATGAATGATTTTTCCTTTTTCAATACAGAAAGATCATAGCGCGTTACAGACGTATAGGATATAACTTAAATGTTATGCGACAGTCTGCATGCTTAGTTTTCAACCCAATCACGGTTTATAACTATGCTGCCTTCTTTAATTGCAGTTTTAATTGGTTGGGGCCGGTGCTTCTAGTCTGTTGCTAGGCCCACCGGGGTTCAACTGGTGTTTTTCTTTTGCTCCGGAATTAGTAAGTTATTGGGCGCACAGGGATCTCCATCGTCGGGCAGCTCACTCAATCTGTGAGTCCTCGGTTTTGATTCATCATGTAATTTCTTGATGATTCATTTACTAGTTAGAGATTCACCACGAGGACCGAAGAACTAACTAAATGTTATGAACCACTGCAGAAGCTGAGGGTGAGGTTACGGCCGTGTAAAATCGATTTAAACCCGCCAGTAACTTTGTGTTACTGATCGTTCCAAGTCGATACTTCTGTGGTGGTTCTTTTTGTTTTATGTCTTGGTGTTTAAAATATTTTTGTGCTGTTGGCGCCTTATGTATGTTTGCATATTTTTAGTTAAGTTAAGGTAACTGAGTGGCCACCTATTGGGAAAATAGCTGCTCATTCGGATTACGAAATATTTTCATGGTATAAGTACCTGATTGTTAGTTTGGTTTTTTCCCACCTTGGTTTTTGGAGTGGGAGTCTTTTTCTGATTGCGCCTTTTCCTGATCTTTGCTAACTTGTACTTTTTTATCATGATATATTTGTTTGTCCATGATGAGTTATTGACTAGTTAGAGATTACCCACGAGGACCGAACAACTAACTAAATGTTTTGAACCACTGCAGAAGCTGAGGGTGAGGTTAGGTACCTGTAAAACCGGTTTAAGACCGCTTGTAATTTTATATTACTGATCGTTCCAAGGCGATACTTCTGTGGTGGTTCTTATTGTTTTATGTCTTGGTGTTTAAATTTTTTGCGAAATATTTTTATGGTATAAGTACCTGATTGTTAGTTTGGTTTTTTCCCACCTTGGTTTTTGGAGTGGGAGTCTTTTTCTGATTGCGCCTTTTCCTGATCTTTGCTAACTTGTACTTTTTTATCATGATATATTTGTTTGTCCATGATGAGTTATTGACTAGTTAGAGATTAACCACGAGGACCGAACAACTAACTAAATGTTTTGAACCACTGCAGAAGCTGAGGGTGAGGTTAGGTACCTGTAAAACCGGTTTAAGACCGCTTGTAATTTTATATTACTGATCGTTCCAAGGCGATACTTCTGTGGTGGTTCTTATTGTTTTATGTCTTGGTGTTTAAATTTTTTGAGCTGTTGGTGCCTATGTATGTTATCATATTTTTATTTAAGTTTAGGTAACTGAGTGGCCACCTACTGGGAAAATAGCTGCTCATTCGGCTCACAATTTTTTTTTCATGGTATGAGTACCTTATTGTTCATTTTGGTTTTGACCACCTCGGTTTTTGGAGTGGTAATCTTTTTTCTGATTGCGCATTTTCCTGATCGTTGCCTACATGTACCTTTGTAAATGTTGCAAATGTAAAGAATTACGGTGGTCAATATGGCAATCATTTTTTTATTTAATGAGTCCAATTAAAAGATAACTGGCACAGTGGTAGAGTGTTGGACTCCATATATGTTGTCTCTGCTTGATTTAAAGTAACCCAGGCACTTTGTGTCTATAGAGAACGTCATGTTCGTAAAAGAGGAATTCTGTACAAATGGTTGGGCTGACCTAGCTTTAAATTATCAAAAAACACTTTAGGATGGTCTAGAATAAGTAAAGGTGACAACTAAGGCTCTAATCACTGTAGTATATCTAAACCCTCACTTTGCGTTTTATCCTTCCGCCAGTGTTACAAAACACAAAATGCAAACTTTCCGATAATTGGGGTTCAGTGATTAGGAACCACTCTCAGATGTTTGCTTGTATTCAATTTGTGACCAAATAGTATTTCTATACACAAAACCACAGTTTCTTTTAAGTTCTGTACACAAATAAACTTTTAAGAATAAAAACTTTACATGTACAGCTTTTTCATCAGCGGAATTGGAAATGACAAAACTGAACAGTATTGATAAGACGGTACAACTATCAGTTTAAATTTTAAGAAGTTTTAGAGCGTTCATTCATCAAAATGTCATCCTCTGTGAAGAATGATGGTTATTCTTATTCATTATTAACTACAATATATAAAAGAAAGCCCTAGATCGCACATATTTTCAACAGATTCTAAAATTTTACGATTTAATGTTGCCACAGGCGGATGACGAAACCCAAAAGTGCTGGTGTAGATATACACCAGTCAGTTGTAACCACTGCCCCCAACCCCACCTTATGGGGAAGGTCGGGAGATGGCCTGGCTAAAGTGCGGGGTAATTACTTTTCAAGTGTCCCCACAGTGCTGGGGAAATGACTGGGTATTGACATTAGGATCCTTACCCTGGGAGATATTATATTGCGAAGGGCAGGGTAAAGAGCAATTTTTTTACCTCCAGTTTGCCCCCTGGCAGTGGGACTTCTAGCAATTACCTGAAAACTGTAAAGTCATAATCCCCGCTCTTCTCAGTAGGTGGGGAAGCAGCGGTTGCAAATGACTGGTGCATAATTAGAGGTTTTTATCATGTTTGGTCAAAATTTATGTTACTTTGAAAGAAATTGGAGTTTTCCCCTTCATTTTACCCAAATCTGTTGATTTTATATCAAAAAAGGTAAAAACCATTAAATTTGTCACAAACATTCTGTTCTTTTCTCCAGAAATAAAATTTGACACTGTCTTATAATTGGTATATTGAGCTATTGCTTTATGAAAAAAATTCAAATAATGTAAATATCATGTTTTAAACTTTATTTAATTACAGCCATGGCAATTAAGGCGAGACCACATATATAAGTACACCTATCCGGGATTTACCACTGCAGAAGCTGAGGATGAGGTTATGGCCATGCAAAACCGGTTTAAGCCCGCCAGTAACTTTGTGTTACTGATCGTTCCAAGGCGATACTTTTGTGGTGGTTCTTTTTGTTTTATGTCTTGGTGTTTAAATTTTTGTGCTGTTGGCGCCTTATGTATGTTTTCATATTTTAGTTAAGGTAACTGAGTGGCCACCTATTGGGAAAATAGCTGCTCATTCGGCTTACGATATGTTTCATGGTATAAGTACCTGATAGTTAGTTTAGTTTTTTCCCACCTCGGTTTTTGGAGTGGGAATCTTTTTCTGATTGCGCCTTTTCCTGAACTTTGCCTACTTGTACCTTTTTATTGGATCTGAGTGGGAACACCATTTGTTGTGGCATTCAGCAAGTCACATTTTCACAACTCCTGAGGTAATAGTCGTAAATTGATGGACTCCATTTACATTAAAATATATATAAAGCTTTTTGTATATATTTTCTTCTTTGTAATTTACAGGTCACTCAAATGTTGGTTTAATTGGCGTTCATCGTCCCATTCAAAAACTAAAAACGAATGCCACATGGACTGATAGAGGCTATAATTCGGTTAAAAGTGTGAAGGACCGGGGGAACTAGGTAAGAATTTAGGACCAGCACTGTTTTATGAGGCATTTGGTTTACCACAACACATGGGAAATTTCTCTCACAAAAAATCTAGAATTTTTTCAACATATTGAAAAGCTTTTTTAATATAATAGTTTATTTTCAGAAATCAGAATCATATACGCATTGTAAGCACACAACATGAAGCATGGATATTTCTGAACTGAAATCATTATGGGCCTTTTCCGAAGCAATTTGTACTTTTGCCCAAACTTTGATGCACTTCCCCATCTCTAGTTCATACATACTGTACTTAAAAGGCCCATTTATGGTAGGCCATTTATAGAAATAGTGTGTCATTTTAGCACAGAGCCCCTTCCAGAAAAATCCCTGTGAATTAATGCATATCATTTACAAAATGATTTGAAGGATTATGCATATTTTTCAACTTAATTAATTGCACTTTTCTCCAAAATTAAACTTTTGAAAATAAATAAGGTAGTGTAATTTGAAGGAATTTTCAGTTCCCATTTTCACATTTAGAAGGATGGGGGTTTTGAGGGAGTAAACATTTTTGGATGTGTTATCGTTATCCTGATGTTTTCTGGCTTGTGATATAGTTTTATGTTGTTGTTTTTTTGTTGTTGTTTTTTTTTTTTTTTTTTTTTTTTTTTTTTTTTTTTTTTTTTTTTTTTTTTGAGATCATGTTGGCTGCAAGGTCAATCCTTGGAAAATTATAATCGATTGGCGGCAACGCTGAAGTGCATCCTGAATTTTTATTAATTATTACAGTACTTTTAAATTGACCAATGTGCTGCAAATAGTAGACAGTAAACATATATTGAAACGGAAACAGAAGTACTTGTATGATGTGTCATGTTCTTCATAAATGAACAATGAGATGGTTTGTTATATAAATTACCGACAATGTTCACTGTTCACTTGGATTTGGATATTTAACACAATTCTTTCTAAATCCATGTACAACATGCAGCTGATTTATTTTCCTTAAGATGATCTTCAACAACCTGTGTACCAATGGATTATGCGTCGATTCATCCAGGAAAATGTCTTAAATGTTATACTTGAACAGAATAGACCTGTTTGATAGTTGATAGATTCGAATTTGAAGGAAAGCTTTTTTGTGACCTAAGACTTAAAGACAGGAAGTGCCATAGTGTATAGTGAGAAAACAAGAATAGGACCACTAAGAATTATACTTATCCTTTTTTTAGGAAGGCAACTATTTTGGTTTATAACGAAGGCATGACACTTATAGGCCACCGTACAATTACAATGCACTTTTTTGAAAGTCAAAAGAAAGATATTTTAACAATTTTGGAAATTGAATCTGTGTTTAAATTGAAATTCACAATAAAATATAGAATCTAAGTAGTATATCTCTATGTTCTAGGCGGTCAGACATTATAAGAGGATGTTTATATTAACATACTGCTCAAAGGTTCGACCACCATGCAAGAATTGGGGACTAACATAAAGGGCTCTTAATTTATCAGATTTCTTTTCTGTTCTAGCTTTCCAAAGAAAAGCTGGTTTTAACATACCCTCCAAATGTCTAGTTATTACCTGGATAGTAGATATTTTCAAGAAACTTTAAAATTGAATTCAGCTCAAACTTGAAAACTGCAAATTTCGCATGTCGGCGAATTCTTAATATGTTAGTGGTTTATATCCCTAACCTTGTCTACCAAACAAAACTTGAATCATTGTTGATTATTTTGATATAGATATAACAATACATGAACTTGAAATGGTATCAGATATTTTGGATCACCCTGTAGATACCCTATAGAGTATGCTTTCTTTCCATGAGTTCGGACTCTAGGGTCCATGCGCGGGGATGGGGTAACAGGTCAAAATCTATGTCACTTTTAAAATATGAAGTTTACAATTTTAATGCTTCTTCTTGAAGCCCATAGCTCAAACCAATCGTGGAAATGTCTTCTTATAATATATATTATGGATACGCAATAGGATTTGCTTTAATTTCATGGCACCGTGTCGTAGGTACCATCTTCAAGGGCGAGGTTAGGGGTAAAAATCTAGGACACCTTTATAATACCTTTATAATATGGAAGTATCATTAACAGTTTTTTTTGTAGTGGTTTTTTTTCTGTGGTATGTGTCGCTATAGCCACCTTGAAAATTAAACCCGGGGATATTTACATTTTCCTTTTAAAGACCATGATTCGTCCTTTTAAAATACCATGTTTTGTCCTATCATGAGCAATTAAATAAAATCCCATGATTTGGTAACATACCATCATCATTAAGAATAACAACTTGTGTGATCTGTTGGCTCCCAATCTTCCCCGGCTGGTCAGAGTCCATGCTGAGCTTCACAAAGAATACTTCATCCGGTTCCCATATATTGTCATCTATAATCTCAATCTCTATGTCCTGGGTTGTCTGATTTGGCTTGAATACCATTGACTTCTTAATAGAAATGTAGTCTGACTCTGCCTCGGCTGTACCGTCATGTGTTTCGACGCTATATAGAAGAGGGGGGCATAGCTTATTTTGTTTTCATTTATTGCACATCGTGCAATTTTAAGGAAGATATTAGATAAGATGGCAACGCCGATGGTATTTAGATTTAAATGAATGGTGAAAGCATAATTGAAGAGTATGCTTTGTTCATCTAAAACTGCGAAAACTGTCAAAAATGTTTACATATACTGTTCAAACCGCATTATATTATCCTGATTACTTTCCTCGGCCGGGGACAGAATTGCATTTCATTAAGTGAAGAATGATATCCGTCAATTTGGGTCTATTTGCTTGTTTCCGTTATATACATGTATATATAATAGTAAACACTGGATTATAACTCACTTAAATACAATTGGTTTCTTAATATTTCCTCTTCTTATTATCGTCACTTTGACGCGTTTATCTTTCTCTAGGACAGCCACAGAGGGAGCGGCAAACTCCACAATGGCCATGTCTGCATCCTCTTCTCTTGTCGTATCCTCCGTATCCTCGGTCATTAACATTGTTTCTAACAACTGAGATAAGAAAACTATTTTGTTAAAATTTGCAAAAGAGGACACTCAGATAAATAACTACAAAATACAATCAGATGGACGGTTATATTCAAAGCATGTTTCGGATGTCATGGCATCCTCATTGTTGGGTAGAAGTCCATTAAAATTGACATAATTTTTTTCAGTAACAGCTATTTACTTTACCTCTTTAGTATGACTATCGAGTTGCGGGTCCAGTTTTGGCGCTCCTGTCATATTCTTGATGGCATTCCTGCGGTACCAAGCCAGGGAGTGCGGCATCGCCTTGTTCATAACGTAAGCGACGCAGTCCGCAAGGTCCTTCTCTGAGCAATCCTTCCTGTGCTTCATTTCCTATAACAGAAAATGTAGATATAGCTTAAGTTTTATATATTAAAACGACACTTCAGTTCTGGTACGGGTCCAGTTGATGTCGTTCGTTAACAAATTACGCTTTTAATTATTATGGAAAATGTGATATCTCATGTAATACCAAAGAGTCTTACATCTTTTATAAAATATAACTAGATGACCTTGATTTTGATAGTAAGTTTTCCGTTTTTGGATGGTGACGTTCCTCGCCATGCTTCTTATTGTCTACGCGCCAGCGCGTAGACTTCTCTAAGGTTTGAGATTGACCTACTTTTAATTAAATTACAAGACAACTCGTACACCTCTCTACAACTGCAACTGCACGTTCGAGTCTAGTGGCTTGACCATCGTGTTAGTAGGATTCCGGGTCGTTTCGCCAAGGACCGTGTAAACACCCAAAACACCCAAGCAAACCTCCCTTTGGTTGGTAACATTTGTACCAATGGTGCAGTAGGTATCAAAAATGGGGCAAATTGTTAAATTGGTAGAACTGGTGCATGACTGCAATCTATCTAAGCAACAACGGAATGAAATGAACCGACGGTATTGTGACGCTATATGGTCAGGCCTGAAAGCTTTGACCGCACCCACCTGCCGTGTAGCCAATTACATTCTATCCAAGCCACAACGGAATGAAATGAATCGACAGTACTGTGACGGTCGATTGTCAGGTATGAATGCTTTGACCGCGCTGCGTTTTATTTCTGTTCAGTCACATGAACCACGATGAAATGGGAGTACGGTCAGAGTCTTTGACATTCAAGTTTATATATGCGAAGCGTAGACCAAGCTTTTTGTAAAAGCTTATACTTGTGGTGTATACATTTCGCAACATCAGGTTTGCTAGAGTTTGCAGTCATGTAGCGGAATTCAACGCGCGAAATAAATGTTTAACAGCCAGACTTCACCAGCAGGGCTATCGGCATCACAAACTTCGAAAAACATTTTTTATATTTTATCGCAGACACTATGAGTTGATTTCCAAATCTAATGTTGGGCCTAAGACGATTTTACGTGAGGGCCTTACGGAACTAGAATTTTATGGTGACTTGATTTACAAATTCAAGAAAATTATAGGAAGGAATGATTTTTCTTTTCAGTTCAGAAAACTCATAACACGTTACAGACGTATAGATTATAACTTGAATGTTATGCGACAGTCTGCATGCTAAGTTTTTTTTACCCAATCATGGTTTATAACTATGCTGCCTTCTATAATTGTACGCCAGTGGGTTGGGCGTCAGACACTATGATGGCTATGACTTAAAGCTATTAATTTCAATTGAATGGGGCTGGAGCTTGGTCCAACGGTGTTAAACTGCTCCGGGTTTCAGTTATTTGGTGCCCAGGGATCTCCATCGTCAGGCAGCTTACTGCATCTGTTGAGTCTTAGTTTTTGATTCATCAGGGTGGTTATCATGATTTATTTGTTTGTCCTTGATGATTGATTGACTAGTTAGAGATTCACCACAAGGACCAAACAACTAACTAAATGTTGTGAACCATTCCAGAAGATGAGGGTGAGGTCTGGCGCCTGTAGAATCGATTTTTAAACCCCCAGTAATTGTATATTACTGGTCATTCTAATGCGATACTTCTGTTGCGGTTCATTTTGTGTTATCTTGTAGAGTCGAGATTTGTGCGGTTTGAAACTTATGTACATTATCGTATTTTAGTAAAAAGGTACAAGTAGGAAAAAAAGGCGCAATCAGAAAAAGATTCAAGTAACTAAGTGGCCGCCTATTGGGAAATAGCTGCTCACTCGGCTTACGATATGTTTTCTAAGTATACCTAATTGTCAATTTAGTTTTGCCCACCTCGGTTTTGGTGTGAGAATTTCTGTCTGATTGCGCCCTTTCCTGATCGTTGCCTACTTGTTCCTTTCTAGTATTATTCTATAATGTTTCTGGTGTATAGTCGGTGTCTTATGCCTGTACAGTCGGTGTCTTATGCCTATTTACATTTCCCCGATCATCGAACTATTGTTCTGTCTGCAATTTTTCCTATGATTTTTTAGACATCGTAAGTGATCGTGGGCTACTACAAGACGTATGTGTTTACAATTCAAACGGACATCGTACGATTTCTTGATCTGCATTATGTCGACGTTCTGATACAAAAACGCAAAGCGATCGTACGGTTATCGTAGGTCTCCACAGATGTTAATTAGATATCTTACGGAGCCCGTGCGATGTCCGTACTCCCTATACTTTCTGATACAAAACGCAAGGCGGTCGTACGGTAGTCGTAGGGTCTCCGCATACTTAAGTGGATATCGTACGGAGTCCCTTGGACTTCTGACTGATGCCTTGGTTGCATTTGGCCTACGATATGCGTGCGATGATCGTACGATGCCAATTTTTGCATTTTCGTGCGGTCACCTGAGGGTGACCCTACGATGTCCTTACGATTCTACGACTTCCTACGCTCTCCTTAGCCTCTACGATTTTGTAAAAATTTGGGCGAAAAAACTCGTACAGCGATCGTAGAGAGGCCGAAAGGGGTAGCATTTGCCCCGATCAGTATACGATTTTTCGGTCTGCGATTTTCCCTTCGATATTTTAGAAATTGTAGGTGATCATGGGCTACGACGTAGGTGTTTACAATTCATACGGGCATAGTACGATTTCTTGTTCTGGCTCTCTTTGATGTTCTGTGTCAGAAACATACGGAGATCGTGGGTTAATCTTAGGGTCTTCGTACACTTTAAGTGGAAATCGCACGGAGCCCGTGCGATGTCCGTGAGGAGTCCCTACGATTTCTGACAGAGCCCTTGCAGCCTCACTACGATAGCCGTACGATGCTAGGATCTTTCTCCATGAGCCCCTTTGAAGAAAAACTCAGATTACGAAACATTGTTGCTGATGGTGTTTCCGCTTAACGGGACATAGTTTTGAATTTACATAGGAAACATACAGATCTTTTTATATCTGCTCAGACGATCGTTTACAAACAGGCATGATCGGTGACAAAACGTCAACATTTGCGCCTATTGAAACTTAATGGTGAAATGCAACCATACCCCATAAAAAATGCACAGCAATCACAGGGCGGCAGCATGATAAACGTGCGGGCCCCGTGGTATGTTCGTATGATTTCTGTACGATTTTAATAACCTTGCCATAGCCGGACGGATGCCGTACGATCACCCTAAAGGTCTACGATTAGCTTTATTTTTATCCCAAAATTATCATAAAAACATACGGTGACCGCGCGATCATCACAGGGTTTCCGAACGGCGACGGTACTATGCTACCTACGACGTGTCTACGGGCTACGGTCTTACGATTTTTAAAAATCTGCAAAAGTGCAGATTTTTACAAAATCGTGGAGGCTATGCAGATGGTAGGAAGCCGTAGAATCGTAGGGAATCTTAGGGTCACCCTGCGGAGACCGAAAGGAAATGCAAAAATTGGCATCGTACGATCATCGCAAGCTAATCGTAGGCCAAATGTAACCTAGGCATTAACAATCTTCTACTGAATGCTTAAAACATCTCGCTTCTGGATGACATGTCATGGGTCTGTATCGAGGCATCTTACATAGCAGGTATTGATAATCATATAAAGGGAATTAACAAAGTTCTTTCTTCTCAAAAATTGCTTTTCTGATGAAAATTAATCAGATAGCTTCCGAAATGACCAGAAGTATTTAAAAGTGTTAATACTCGTTTTCCAATATTAAATTTTATTATGGTAGATTATGATGTCAGAGAGGTTTCCTCACCTTGACGAATTCGCGTACAAGTTTCTCGTCAGCTTTCTTTTCTACCCCTTCGTCTAACTTTTCGCCATTTAGCCCCGCTTCTGTGGTGGAAAATAAAACTTTTGTGTCTTAATTGAAGCATATAAGGATGTTCGCTTGTAACATTTGTCATTTTTGAACATCCGGTTTTTCATAAGTAAAGATATTCAGAGTGTTCAAATTATTAACAATTAGAAACATACTTCTAAGCAATGTGTTAATTGTTTGAACCCGTTTAGGAATATGTCTTTGATTTAGACTTCTCGTATAAATTCTCGAAATTGCAGCACAATAGTCTGGCAATCGTTGCCGGTTTAAAAAGGGCTACTGATGAGGGTTCGTTACCTGAAATTGCGCAATATAGTCCATACTATCTTCCTGTGAATGTTTTTACTGCTTCCAAAGGATCAAACCTTTATATTTTATTTATTTTGTCGATTTTTTCGTAAACGGCTGCAGATATGTTCCCAAAAGTTTATTTTTGAATACATATTCAATTTGATGGTTTGCACTGAGCAAGCATGAAAATTGATAATCTAAGGAACTTCATTTGTACACCCATATTCTGCAACTTTTCAGAAAAAATATTTGTCAGTAAAATTCAGGGGACAGGGTGCAAGTGCCTCTGTTGAAACTAAATGATGCACTGATGCGGGGCTTTTTAGGAGGAAGCAAATGTATACAGGGCCTTCTATGGCCGTCTTTACTCCTTACGTGTGCTTATAACAATTTTCGTTACATCAAAAGCGCGGATTTTCGATTTATCAAAACATTTGATGAAAGAATCTTGCACCCCTTTCTTTAGCGGTACAATAATAACCGTTTCTGTTTAATGTTCAACGGTCATTATGATATTTTGCCTACTGCACACCAACGGGGAGGTGGAAGTTGGATTTGTGCAGGAATTTGTTTATTAAACAAATGTACAAGATATGAAAAACTTATCACATGATAGATTATGTCACAAGACCGCACTAGTTTTGTTTGGAGCACATAATTAGTTGATTTAAATAGTCTGCAGCCCTTAAAAAGTCTACATGTATCATGATAATTATGTCTATAGTCGCAGATTTATTCCAGTGTTATTAAGACGTCCTTCTGTAAAATGTGGCTTGAAAAGAATATTCTAGAAATCTATATCAAATCACATCACAAAGAGGAGTAAAGTGAAAAAAGATAACGACCGTTTAAACTCGCCGAAAGCTGTGTTCACCTCAATTTACCTGTAATACCTGTAATTATCACTTTTCAATAGGTTACGCAATCCGCTCTTTTCACAACATGGCTCCCGCGCAAATGAAACTCCGTCACGGCATGGTTTTCGCGCTTTTGTAATATGTCCGTGAAAATACAAGGAAAAGTTTGAATCTGCAAACACGTGTTTGCAACATTTATGAAATTGAACATTTTGCGACTTTTGAAGATTGTGGGCAGGGTTGTAAAAACATTCGGCTGAGTCACAATCAGGGTTGCTATTTGTGATGTATTTGAGGGGAAAAAAACAACAGCTTTTTGTTTTCATTTTTCTTGGTTTATAATAACTTAAGACCTATCAGGTTTAAATTCCATTGATGATTCTTTTGGTTCTCATGTGTTTTCAAATTTCACCATTGTGGGTAATGGGAGTAGTAGCAGTACAGGAGCTTCGAAACAGTGTTTTGGGCTGCTTAAATGAGAGCCTAATATGCAGCCTAAATAAGTCATGGTTCCATGCTGCAGTTAATTTAATACAATGTAACGTGTGTGGTTGCATATGAAAATTTGGAGAAAATAAAATATAAAGGTTTGATCCTTTGTAAGCAATAAAAACATTCAAAAGGAGATAGTATGAACTATATTGCGCAATTTCGGGTTATGAAACCTCATCAGTAGTCCTTTTATAATCGGCATCGAAAGCTAGACTATTGTACTGCAATTTTGAAAATTAACATGAGAAGTCTCAATCAAAGACATGAAACCTTGACTGCAACTAACATTTAATTTCTATGGTGCCTCTTACCTGAGGCTACGGACTCTACAGGCCATGCAAATATGTATTTGACAATATCAGCAGTCTTATGCAATTTTATTGACAAAACCTTCAGACATGTTTTACTAGTCATCAGTCTGCAAAACAATAAGACCATTTTATCCTTGTTAATAGGAACCTGGCTTTGAACTTTCATTTTGAAAATAGGGACTACGGACTCTACATTAAATGATGATTTTTAAAGAAACAAGTACTCTTCACTGTGAGGATAAATTCAACTTCCATTGATTCTAAACTTTCTCTTGTCTTAAAAATAAAAGGGGATGGGTATGGCCCATCCCCTTTTTCTCATTAACGTGTTCACTGCTCTTAAAGGATCTCAGTTTTAATTTTTATGCCCCCAACTTTGAAAAAGTTGGAAGGGCATATTGCTTTCGGCTTGTCTGTCTGTGTGTCTGTCTGTCTGTGTGTGTGTTAACTTTTGAATGGTGAATGCTAGGGTTTTGAAATTTCATATGCACATTCCTCATGAAAAAATAGTTGACCCGTATTTTTTTTCATGTCCGAGTTACGCCCCTTTTCTGAGTTATGTCCCTTTGAAATCAAAATTTGAAAATCTTGTATGCAAGATATCTCAAAAAGTATTTAAGCTAGAGCCTTTATATTTGGTACACTTGTTGGGGCTGAGGAGTAGATGACCTGACTAACTTTTGATAACTTTCCGTCAATTTTTTTACAAAAATACGGAATTTTGAAATTTTGATTGATTTTTCCACTTTTCGGTGAAATTTGAAGCTTTTGAACGGTGAATGCTAGGGTTTTGAAATTTCATATACACATTCCTCATGATAAAATAGTTGACCCGTATTTTTTTTATGGCCAAGTTATGCCCCTTTTTTGAGTTATGTCCCTTTGAAAACAAAATTTGAAAATCTTGTGTGCAAGATATCTCAAAAAGTATTGAAGCTAGAGCCTTCATATTTGGTACACTTGTTGGGGCTGAGAAGTAGATGACCTGATTAACTTTTGAGGACTTGCTGTCAAATTTTTAACAAAAATACGGAATTTTGAAATTTTGATTGATTTTTCCACTTTTCGGTGAAATTTGAAACTTTTGAACGGTGAATGCTAGGGTTTTGAAATTTTATATGCACATTCCTCGTGATAAAATAGTTGACACGTATTTTTTGTATGGCCATGTTATGCCCCTTTTTTGAGTTATAGCCCTTTGAAAACAAAATTTGAAAATCTTGTGTGCAAGATATCTCAAAAAGTATTGAAGCTAGAGCCTTCATATTTGGTACACTTGTTGGGACTGAGAAGTAGATGACCTGATTAGCTTTTGAGAACTTTCCGTCAATTTTTTACAAGAATACAGAATTTTGAAATTTTGATTGATTTTTCCACTTTTCGGTGAAATTTGAAACCTTTGAACGGTGAATTATAGGGTTTTGAAATTTCATATACAGATTCCTCATGAAGAAATAGTTGGCCTGTATTGTTTTCATGTACGTGTTATGCCCCTTGTTGGAATAATGTCCCTTTGAAAACAGATTTTGAAAATCTTGTGTGCAAGATATCTCAAAACGTATTTGAGCTAGCTAGCTAGAGCCTTCATATTTGGTATGCTGGTTGGGGCTGAGAAGAAGATCACCTGATTAACGTTTGAGGACTCTCTATCAAATTTTGACAAAATTACTCCATTTTTAAATTTTTACTTGATTTCTAACTCGCCTGCAAAAAAGCTTACATTCTGTTTCTGGATCGAGGTCAAAACAGGCGCAACCGAACAGCTTCTTCAGGAAATTAAATTTGACTGCATTCGAATGAAATAAATGAATCATACAAACTGCCAGTTTAGGGACAAGCATACAGTTGGTGGCATAGTGTTTTACAAACACGCATTTCTAGTTATTTACAACCAAATCATGTACTAATCATGGATGTTATTTTTGACCTGCCAATTAAAGACTCCAAGAAAAATTGAAAAATATAACAAAAGTTCGTTTCACTTAATACTATGCCATATCTTTGTTATTTGTTGTCCAAACTGAATTCTGTAAGAAATATATTACATGGGGCATATGTGCCTTTAATAAGCCATGAAAACCTTACTTATTTTATAACATAACAGCAAACCAGCCTAGAAAACACCCAAAGTAAACGTGCAACATCAAAACATGTAAAAATGGTGATTTTTGGACATATATTGTCTTGCTATAGCAAAATGTTTCATAAAATATCACCAGAAAGCTTATTGCCTAAGTGTTATGGTAAAATAAGAACATTTGTTCTCGGATAAAATCCTATTGAATTATACGCGTCTAACATGACATAACTTGTAAAAGCAGCCCTGATTGTTACTCAGCCGATTGGTAAGATTTTGGTTTCCACATCGAGTTATAATTATTTGTATGATTTTGGTCCAAAACAGTCTGCGTATTTAAATATAATGAAATTTGAAAGTATTAGTGGTGCATTTGTGCACTTGCCATTGTTCTGTGAAAAAGACTGAAATGAATAAAAGTTTTCTAATTTTCAAACATGGTGCCAAGAGGTCTCATTCAGAGGTTTGCAGCTTGCAAAAGTGCACCCTACCCAAAGTAATTTTGTTTTCAAATGTCTTATATCATATTGTGAGATAAAAATGAGCTAAATTAAGCAAAATGTAAAGAGGTACAAATAGGCAAAGATCAGGAAAAGGCCCAATCAGAAAAAGATTCCCACTCAAAAAACTGAGGTGGGGGGGGGGGGGGAACCAAACTAACAATCAGGTACTTAAACCCTGAAAACATACCGTAAGCCGAATGAGCAGCTATTTCCCCAATAGGTGGCCACTCAGTTACTAAAAATATGAAAACATACATAAGGCGCCAGCAGCACAAAAAATTTTAACACCAAGACATAAAACAAAAAGAACCACCACAGAAGTATCGCCTTAGAACGATCAGTAACACAAAATTACTGGCGGGCTTAAACCGGTTTTACATGGCCATAACCTCACCCTCAGCTTCTGCTGCAGTGGTTCATAATAGCAAACACACATGTGACATGATAATAGGATAAATTTACATAGCGTGAAATTCAAATTGCATGGTTAAGCTTTCGAGCGGCCATTTTTGTTGACAGTACGGGCTCTTCAGAGACAAGTAATTTCAATGGTTGATCTTTCTCCAGTTTCTCTATTCACACAGATATCGTGCATGAGATAAGATTCATACCAGGTCACGTCGACCCGTTCACTCTACCTACACACCGCACCAAAGTCAACTCGTATCCAAGTCATCTCGCACCCAAGTCGCACCCAAGTCAACTCGCACCCATATCGCACCCAAGTCAAGTCGCACCCAAGTCAAGTCGTACCCAAGTCAAGTCACACCCAAGTCATCAACTCGTACCCAAATCAGCTCGTACACAAGTCTTCTCTCACCCAAGTCAATTCGAACCCAAGTCAACTCGCATCCAAGCCGCACCCAAGTCAACTTGCACCAAAATCAATTCGCAACCAAGTCAACTCGCATCCAAGTTCCCGTCAACTCAGACCTTAGTCAACTACCACCCAAGTAAGCTCACATCCAAGTCAACTCATTCTATGACAACACGTTTTGGGGTTTAGGAGCAAGAATCTGAAAAAAAAGAATTTTAGGTGGCTGGGGTGGGGGTGATTCCATCTACCTCCCTTCCTCCCTACCTACCTTCCAACACTACCTGCCTACCTACCTACCTCCCTCACACCGTACCTATCTACCTCCCTCCCTCCATACATACACTACCTCCCTCTTTACCTACTTTACTTACCTGCCTATCACACTACCCACTACATGTACCTACCTATTTACCTGCCTACACTACCTCTCCCTTCTAAATACCTACCTATCTCCCTCCATACCTGCCTCCCTACAGACTTACATACCTACCTCACTACACTACAACCCTCCCTCCCTCCCTACTCATTCTAATTACCCATCCCTACCTATCACCTTACCCCCCCCCTACCTCCCCGTACCTCCACTACCTACCTATCTACCTACTTACCTACCTGCCGCACTCCCTACATCACACTACCTCCCTCTCTCACTCCCTAAGTACCTCCCTACACTTCCTACCTAACTATCACACTACCTTCTCACCTACCTTTTCTACCTCACCACCTAACTACCAACCTATAATACCCACCTACCTACCTCGCTCCCTATCGACCTACATACCTACCTCCCTCTCTACACTACATACCTCCATCCCTACACTTCCTACCTACCTACCTACCCACACCACATACCTCCCTCCCTACACTTCCTACCTACATCCCTCCCCACACTATTTAACTACCTCCCTCCCTTACTACATACCTCCTTCACTCCCTACACTACCTACCTCTCTACCTAAATATTTCCCTACACTACCACCCTACCCCCCTCCCTTCACTACCTACCTATCTGCTTGCCGACTCACCTATCTCCCTCCCTCACTCCATACATTACATTACACAGCTCCCTCCCTCTTTCCCTTAGTACACTTACACGTCCCTCTCTAAACTATCTACCTCCCTCCCTACACTACCTGCCTTCCTTACTCCCTACCTCCCTCTCTCCTTACTTACCTACCTACACTACCTACCTACCTACCTACCTACACTACCTACCTCCCTCCTTACACTACCTAACTGCCCACCTACCATCATTCCTATACTTCCTTCCTCCCTCCCTACATGACCTCCCTCCCTACACTTCCTACCTACCTACCTACCTACCTCCTTCCCTCCCTACACTACCTTCACCCTCCCCCCTTACACTACCTCCATAGCTCCCTCTCTCCCTCGCTCCCCCCATCTCTATCTACTTCCCTGTCGCTCAATGGACAGCTGGATGCACTCGACGATAATGATTATGTTAAGTTTCTAGCGTAAAGTTTATCGTGTGTGTTTGCAGATAAGGCAGCGTGCCTTTATTTCATATTATTTAGTTAGTTTAAAATAAAGCGATTTATTTCATTAAAAGAATCAAATATCATATGACTGTTCCGTTGTACTGATACACTTTGTTAGCCCCTGTGAATCGAATTCATTATCGGCAATCATGGAGGCACTGCATTCCATTGCGACAATGCATTCCCACCTACTGGAAACAAGTGTCGTAACTCGTGCAATGTTGAAATGAGCCGCCCCATGGGAAAACCAACAATCTGCATTGGCGAATACAAAGGCGCAGATCAGCTTCGCGGTAACCGCTACTTGGATAGTACAATTCCTCCTCTACTTAACTCCAAAATTTCAAGCTTCTAGCCTGCTTCTGTAGCTGTACAGGCCACCACATTGTTGGTTTTCCTTCGAGGCGGCTCAAATAATGGTCAACATTGTCCGTTGATTGAGCGCCAGTAAAATAAAACGTGTCCGAAATCGGCAATTACCGACCTCTTGTCCAGGATATGCAGCCCCCTATTTCGTAGTTTTCTTCTGTATTAAGAAATTACGAGTACGTACAGTCTGTCATGAAACAGTGCAATGATCGCGGTACCGTGACAGGGTTACCAAATAAATACTGACCGTTCCTCATATTATTTTCAGTACCCTGGTCACTTAAAACTGTAATTCATGTGGAAAAGTTTCCTCAGCGCGCTTTATTGGAAAAGGTCCCTCACCACAGTCTTTACTTTGAAAATGGAGAAAAGTGTATCCATGGCCGACTACTCTATGCTTTTTTTCGGCTCGTATACGATAGGATTTTGGCTGGGAACCTACGAAAAATACCGAACACTCCGCATGACTACACAGGTTGGTTTCCGATCTACACTAATTAGTCATCCGGTAAGCAGAAAACATGTGATTGGTTTAATGAAATCCAGCCAATCATCATTTTTCTTTTAAGCAAAGTTCGGATGTAGACCATTTTGCGTATGCTGATATCGGGGCCGTAAGGGTCGACTAATTACCGAACAGGAAATCCAGGAAGCAGGTCATCTCTGCCTTTTTACTTTTCGGTCTTACTAAGTCCACTCGGCATTTTTTTCTTTTTTAATTCAATTTTATGTCCCTTTTAAGATAATTTCAGCTCATAAAAGTGGGTGGTACGAAAACGGGAGGTCCACAAGAAAAACCATCTGGCAAACCGCAAGCAGAAGGTCTCGCACCGTGATCAAAGGGACCCCACTTTCATTGACACAATTCACACCAAGTAAACCATGTACACGACTTCCATACATTGGACCGTGTCTGTTCGCCTCCGAAACACCTCTAATTTCTATAGCTATTTCATTGCAAGCAGTACTGTGGCTTATGCCTACTTAATGAATGATTAAATTAGTGTGGGTCGGAAATCAATATATTTTTTATCCCACTTGTCCATTATGTTTATGCAAACAGAGCCGTTTCTAGCCTATAAAAGTGAAACGGAATCTCTCTCTCTCTCTCTCTCTCTCTCTCTCTCTCTCTCTCTCTCTCTCACACACACACATTTACTTTACGATTAATTCTCATGAGATCAGTGTGAGAGTAATCTTGAGCTCATGCACATCAAAATAAGAAATTTGTTTTCTCAGAAACCACTACATGTAGCATACAAGTTTATTTGTTTAAAAAATGAATAGATTTACAAAATGGTGTGGTCATAATACAAAATGCTAAACGAGCCGCTTCTAGCTTTTTTACTGAAAGCTATCTTTGTACGCGTTATGTCAAAGCGTTTATTTAATAAAAACTAGTGAACCAGTCTATGCTGACTAGACAATTCACCGTAAGCAGCCCGAGAGCAACCATATAATTGGCTCATAAATTGTCTTATTAATTTATCATCTCAAAACTTCGACGATGAAATAATATATAGTCACATAATTCAAAATATATGGATATACAAAATTGTGGCTCTGAGACAAAAAAAAACTCGCCCTTTTCCCATTCATATGCACATTGTGGGTATCCGTAAGAATCGCCTCATCGCGGTTAATATAAGGGACCAGTTTGTACTGTAAGCATAGAGTTGAATTATTCTTATTTATTTATTTATTGCTTCCTCACAATAAGTGCTATAAGCACATAATATGTCTCAGAATAAATGCTAGCAGTTCGAAAACAAACATAAGTAATATACAGATTGTAAAAATTGAAACGTTTCAGTAAAAATTGTTTCATATTTTTCTTATTATTGCTCAAAACATAAATTGTGAGCACACATTAAAACTGCCTCACTAAGGAGGTTTTAACGAGTACCTTCAGTCTATGTTTTGGAGCAAAAATAAGAAAAAAAATAGATATACCCCTGTATGGCATTGCCCGAGTTTTACTACATAAAAGTGGGATATAAGGGCAAAAATAAGGGTATGTAATACACAGAAATATTATCCTGAAGAGAGATGTTTTTTTTTTTTTTTTTTTTTTTTTTTTTTTTCATAACAATATCTTACAGAAACCATTATTCCAGCGTCCAGGCACCCTGCATCTTTTACACATGATCGGATGCGATGTTTTAATTTTGGTGGGTCCAAGGATGCAATTATTTTGAAGACTTGTTTTACAAATAGTGTTTGAGACTCATAAGTTGGTAGGTGAACCCATTGATATTGAATCCAGCGAGTCCCTAGGACCCATAGTCTCAAAATTGTAACTAAATCACTGAGCGTCTAGTAAATAAAACGGAGAACAAGAAAATTATAATATGGAGCATATAGATGACATAGCTAAATGCGAAATGAATTACTAGAAAGAGTTTGAGAAACTAAGGAAGATATGGCATAGGTATATACCAAGGAAGTAGTGGCTCCGTCTCATCGTGACAAACTATTTTGACTGGAAAATTTAGCCAAAACTAGACCAAACAAAACTTGGTATGATAAAGTGGGGGAAGTTTGATCCTATGATGACTTAAACCCATTTTGTGTCAATGTCATATTTTGTCTCTTACATCTTGCATTCTGAGATCATTTCTATGGGAAACGTGAATACAAATTGGAATAAGACCTCGACTTGAAAGTTGCTGATTTCCAAATTTAATGTTGGGCTAAAGACCTTATATGAAACTCTTTTGACCCAAACTGCTATATCAAAACAGCCACGTGTCGAAACTTTGAACATCGACAACTAGTTTCCTATTGCATCTTCGCCACTCTAGTTTTGATTTATACTGGCGTTTGTAAATTCTCTTGAGACTGCACATCAGGATTTTATTCAAAGTCGAAAGATATAACTGAAACAGTACTCATGCAACTTACCTGTTCACCTGTCAACTCCATTTCTTTGTTTACATTCAATTTTTCACAATCGTTACCGGAACCTGCTTATACCTGGACGACACCAGATTACAGACGCTTAGAGAATAGACCCGGCCGTGTCCACATTATCACATATGTTCAATATGTACATTATTTTGATATGTATTTATATTAAACATTCCAAATTTAGTCGACGGGCTTTAAATGGTCAAACTATTAACAATCCTATGGAGTATCACAAATTACTTTCGCTTCATATGTCCCAACACATCCTGTTATACACTTAGTAGTACACTTCTCTTCCATTTAGGGATGCGCAGTGGCTCAGTTAGTAGCGTTTCCAATTCATCTACAGCGTACCCGAGATCAAACCCCAAACTGCGGTTTCTTTGCTGAAGTTTTAATCTTTAACATTGGCGAAGTTCAATAATAATTCTAAACATGCACATATTGATTAGCTATAGATTCACCACGAGGACCGAACAACTAACTAAATGTTGTGAACAACTGCAGAAGCTGAGGGGGAGGTTAGATACATGTAAAATCGGTTTAGGCCCACCAGTAATTTTATATTACTGATCGTTCTAAGGCGATACTTCTGTGGTGATCTTATTGTTTTATGTATTGGTGTTTTAATTTTTTGTGCTGTTTTCATATTTAAGTTAAGTATAGGTAACTAGCTGCTCATTCGGCTTACGATATGTTTTCATGGTATAAGTACCTGATTGTTTGATTTAGTTTTTCATAACTCGGTTTTTGGAGTGGGAGTCTATTTCTAATTTCGCCTTTTCCTGGTCGTTGCCTACTTGAATGTACCTTTTAAGAGGGGTTTCGGGTGTTTTGCATGAAGCTTCTCAAGCCAAAATATTTCATTTTCATGGGGAATTTTGTGCAAAATTAGGCAATTAGATTCCCCCCATTTCAGTTTCCACATTTGAACATGCTCTTCAGAAATCCTGGATCAGCCCCTGCATTTCTTTTGAAATGTGGTGGAATAGATTGAAATTTTATAATAAATTTACGTATATCTAAGGAATGTCTTACCCAAATCCAGATGTGAGTTTGTTTCATCGTCTGGTTTCTTGCCACAATAATCTTTATCGGCGATGTAAGCTAAAATTACCATGGCCGGGAACATTAATATTGTCACAAAAGCTTCCCATACATCCACATAATCCGGTGACGTAACCGTCAGAATAATTAAGAGCCATACATATGCTATAAGTGAAAATATTGCTAATACTGAAACTACTTTAATATGCTTAATTCTTCTAACCTTGTCGCTAGGTATCGCCATAATACAGACTCCAGAAATGAACATTAGATTAAAAGCGGCCGACCCGACAATAGTCCCAGGACCTAAATCACCGGCGTGAAAGCCATCTTTAAATACGTCTATTAAGGGGAAAAATATTTGGGGGCCTATTAATGCTTGATTGGCCACTGTATTATTCCATACTTTAATTTCATTTTCGTTATAACCGTCCACTCCCTCGGGGTCTGATTCCCATTGTATCTTGGTTTTCGATGTGATCATCTCTATTCCAGCCAAGAAGATGTCCACTATAATGTTCATCGCCGCAAAACTCCACAATAAGCCAATGCCGTACACGGTGGCGCGAAATCCATGAGCCCAAGTGTACTCGTACTCATTTAGAAAGGGCAGAAGTAGTCCCTTGTCCGCACAAGCGTAGTTTGGAAGATCACAAGACATCTTTCTGTGACGTCATAAGCAGACCTTATTGCTGAAAATGTAAAATTAAGTCTTGAAATGTTATCAAAATGGGGGACAGCCTTCTTGAATGTTACCTTGAAATTCATTAAAAATCAGCGATGTATAATATAGGTACATGTACTTGTAAGTGATCAATTTATGTTAAAAAGGGTTAATTTTATATTAATTAAGACAATTCCAAGGTACTGGACTTAATGCTGACAGACTGTCGAAACACAACCGTTTCATCGATTAGCTGGTGTGTTAAATGGAGAGATTTTGAAGGAGCAAAAGTTCAGAAAAGAAAATCTTCAATATCGATTGCAGAGTGGGTCAGTTTTAATGCACATCATTACGTGTTCTCGCGCATATTCGAAAGAAATACGCGACCGAACTACTTTAATTTTAGCCCCGCCCCTACTTACGTCAGGTGACCAAGATTAAAGAAACAACTACTCTGATTTTATGACTGAGATTAATTGCGTTTTATGTTTTGATCAAAGCATGTTTTGGTTCCGCATACATCTTATTCCAGTTTGTGCGACTCTTTGATGATGCCGAGCGGTATGTCACACAATATCCCCACGTGTCATATGGTTTATTGGCACGCTTGAAAGGAAAGTTTCGGTCATATTAAATCTTGATAAATTGATTTTATTCATTTCTTTTTAATTGATCTTGTATCATTTCTGTTTTTTTTTTTTTTTTTCATGGCGATCTATCGTACAGAGTCGGGAATTGGAAATGAACTTTGAAAATTTAATTGACATTATGATACTCAAAGTTTACAACGATTAATGGATAGTAAAAATTAAAATGATCTTTGTGCGCCATAAATGCGATTTTCCGAAGAAAAATCTGTAACTTACGCCTAACCTTCAGGTGCGACACAAACCGGTCTGTGCACTTACAGACGATGGCTGGGAGCTTAAAATGTTTAATTTAAGAAGAAGAGGAATTGCGCTACCCCTCGAACGAAAACAAAGGCGCTGAGCAGCTGTGCAGGTACTGCATGGCTAATCTGCGTCTTTGTATATAGGCGAAACATCAGGATTTCTCACAACGCGGCTCATATTACATCTGCTGATCACCTCGGTGTTACTTTAGTTGTATGCGTTCTCATATATGTATTACCAAAGACATTTGAGTCCTAAAGTTTTCATATTGAAACGTTACATACGATCTTCTAAACGTATAATGGGCCTTTTATTATCACAGACATAAAATCAGCATAAAAAGTCCTTTATATTATTTATAATCTTTTTTTTTTTTTTTTTTTTTTTTTTGCCCTGCCTATACAGATTGCTCTGAGTCTTGGTCAGGGCTTTTATTAAGGAAAATTGTGTTGGAACTTTATTACATTAAGGAAACATAATTGTAACATTAATAATACAAAAGACATGATGTAATACAAAATTTTTACATGTTAAACAATTATACAACAAAACATATTTATATATTTACATATTTACATATAAGTACAATCTTTTTCTTTTCAGATGTTGAGACTATGGTTTGATCTTCACAAGTTTGACCCAGACCTGAAGGATGAATTCAAAAAAGATCGTTGTAATTTGCATAGATTGGGATTTTGGAAGAAGAATATTTGGATTTTGACCACACTTATAAAAAATTTGATTAAAGATATATAATGGGTTTATTTGTCTTATGTTCTTTTTAAATTCCAGACGATCTTGTTTGAAGTTATTACATTTAACAAAGATATGATTAAGGGTATAAAAACCTTTGTGACACATTGTACACTTAGGTAAATTTTGTATTATATGATATTTCATGAGATATTCACCATCAGGCAAAATGCTATGAATATATCGAAAGATAATATTTTTATCTATAGGGTTATTTAAATTATTTAGAGATATCCATATATATTCCCAATTAACTTTTGGTAAATTTATTTCAATAGGAGATTTAATTTTGTTGACATGTAAAATATGTTTATATATAAGTTTATTATTCATAGACCATATTTCTTTGTTAGGTTTAAATAATTTTAAAATTTTGTTATAATAAGATAATTCTTTTGGTATATTCATAGTATGCACATAAATGTTGGAGCTTAGCATTGGATATATGTCTTTAAGAGAGAAGCCGAGCCAATAAATATAAAGTGCTGACCAAGGTTGATTAATTTCCTGAGAGATTTTTGATAAAATTTGAATTTGATTGATATAAGATCTAAGTTGAATATCTGGCATTGAAAGCCCCCCATCTAATATATTACGCATAATTAATTTTCTAGATATTTTTTCATAAGTAGAACTCCAGAGAAATGTAAAAATTAAATTATTAAATCGAGTGAGGTTATAATGATTAATAGGATACAGTTTTAATAAGTATTGGAGTTGACTAATAATGAAAGTTTTAATAACAATTACTTTATTAAAAAGATTAAGTTTTGCATTTTCCCATTTAAAAATTGTGTTTTGCATTTTATTGAAAGATTCATTAAAACTGAGTTGAGTTGCATTTTTTCCAAAATAATAACCGAAAATTTTTATAGTGTCTTTTTGATCTTTTGTAGGAAGTCCTTCAATATTATCTGGATTAAAGATTTCTGTTTTGTCACTGTTAATTTTGGATCCTGATACTATACTATAATTCTTATTTTCCTGTTGAAGATATTTATAGGATAAAGCTGATGTTAATATTGCGGTGGTATCATCTGCATGTGCTATAATTTTAATTTCTTTTTTAATATTTGGTATGGAAATTCCTTTAATGAATATATTAAAATTAACTTTAAATAGTAAAGGTTCTAATGATAGTATATAAAACAACATCGAGAGGGGACAACCTTGTCTAACTCCTCTAGTAATTTGAACTGGATTCGTAAAAGTACCATTTACAAGTATTTTGGAAGTTGTATAAAAGTATATAATATTAAACCATTGAATAAAATTTGGCGGAAAGTTAAATTTCTGTAATGTTTTAAGTATAAAATTTCTCTCTACTCTATCAAAAGCTTTTTCATTGTCCAAAGATATAAGGGATACGGGTTTATTATTTTGTTTTGCATAAGATAATATAGAATTTAAATTTAATGCATTATTAATAATATTTCTGTTTTTACAGCCACTACTCTGAAAAGGGTCAATAATATCATTTAAAGTTGATTTGATTCTATTTGCGAGAAGTTTAGCTAATATTTTATAATCTAAATTTAATAAAGATATAGGTCGCCATGATTTTAAATTTAAAGGAGAGTCTTTTTTCTTGAAAATCAAAGTTATAATACTATTACACATAGATTTTGGAAGTGTTTCTTTCATAAATATATCATTAAAAACATCAGCTAATATAGGAGCAATATTTTGAGAATTTTTTTTGTAGAATTCAGCAGTTAAACCGTCTTCCCCTGGTGATTTGTTATTATTTAAATCATTAATTGCAATTTTGACCTCATCACTTGAAATATAATCATCTAAAAAATCATAATCAGCTTTTTTAAGTTTGGGTGGATTAAAATTTTCGAGATATTTGTCAATACATTGATTTGGTATATTTTGGGACGTATATAAATCAGTATAAAAAGTATTAATTTTATTCAATATTTGATCTTTTTCCGTAAGAATATTATTGTTATCATTTAATTTAAAAATACATTTTTGTTGACCTTTTTTAATTTCTTCTTTTCTTGAGATTTCCCTGCCTTTGTCATATATGTCATTAATATATTGCGATTTTGTTCTTACAATTTTACCATCATTTTTATAATTTTTTAAGGATTCTAGATTACTTTCAATATTTGATATTATTAATTGTGAAAAGTTTTGAAGGAGCATTTCTTCACCTACTTCTTTTTCCTTTCGTTTACTCTTAGCTATAATTTTTGATATTTTTATAGTAATGTTTTTGATATCCATTTTACATTTTTCCCATTTTGTAGTTACATCTGAAAAGTTATTTGGGTCATAAAATTTTTTAAGTATTTGATTAATTTCATAAGTATATTGATTATCTTGTAAAATTGAATTATTAAGTTTCCAATAATATTTTCCCCATGGTTCAAAGTTCATTAAATCTAAGGTCAATAAAATAATTTTATGATCAGCAATTTTTTCTAAGTATTCAATTTTGTTTAATTTATTTACCATAGTATCAGAAGTATATATGCGATCAATTCTAGAATTTTTATGAGTAAAAGTAACAGTATTTTGAAGGATATTATGAATATCATATAAATCTAAGTCAAGCGTATTGAATCTTTTACAAATATTATAATCCATGGGCAACATATTCGGAGAACGATCACACTTATTTTCTACAAAATTAAAATCTCCTGCTATAATAAGGTTATGATTTTTATATTTAGCTATATATTTTCTAAAATTGTCATAGAAATTTGGTTTATATTTTGAGTCAGAATTTGCATATACAGAAACAATATCAATTTCAATGTCCGAATATATCCTCAGATGAGTAATTCTATTGATCAATACAATATTATCAATATTTAGATGTTCTATTCTCAAATTTGTGAAAAAATTTCTTAAAATAATTCCTGTTCCAGACCACTGCGCTTCATTATAAAATAATACACCTTTTACTGCTTTTTCTATTTGGTCTATACACTCTCTGTCCGTTAAATGTATCTCCTGTAAACACAGCACATCAATGTTATTACTCTTCACAAAATCTATAACTTTGTCCTGATGTTTCTCTAAACCATTAACATTCACTGAAGCTAAGCGCACCATGGTCAGAAAAAATAAACAAAATAGTTATTACCAAATAAGGATACATTCTGGAAAAGGATATCTATCCAATCTTCTGAGATTTAAATTTATTAAGAAAAGGATATCAACCCCATTGATCATCTATGGTGTTGTCTGTTGTTTTTTCCATCCTGATTATACCACTCAAGGTAATACCGTCTTGTGATTCTGAGTTTACAGTTTGATTTTGAGTTTCATTATTATTATTGCTGTTCTGAGCACATGGGGAGTGAGAATGACCCAAACTATGCACAGATTCTGCATCAGAGTGTTGTAAGTCTTGATCATCTAGTTCGTCGTCACCATCTCTATCTGTCGACTGTCCAACTTCATCTCCTGTTATGTAGCCCGAGCCCGAACTTTGTGATTTCATTGTAGATGTTTCTGTGGATGTTTCAGAGGATACACTACCATCCGATGGGGTAGCTTGGGAATGAGAGTCTATCTGTGTATTGTTAATTGTCATATCAAGTGTTGTTTCATGAATTTTACTTTGTTCTCTATCTTCCGGAATTCTATTTTGTTCTCTATCATCATCATGGGAAATATCCTGTTCAGTTTCTCTCTCTAATGCAAGTCTCTTCAGTTTTACTTCTAACCTATGGTTTCTTCTACTGTGGAATGTTTGAAAGTCATCTTCATTATCAACATCAGATGGGGAATTACGTTTTCTATTGTTCATGTCACGTGCTTTTTGCATTTCATTCTTTTGTTGTTCTAATAGTTTTTCTTTTTTTAGTTTCTCCTGTTCTTGTTGTTTCTTTCGATCTTTTTCTTCTTGTGCTTTCATTTTTCTTTCATTTTGGATTCTTTGTTCCTCCACTTTTGCATTCCATTCCGCTCTCATGTCTTGTTCTGTTTGAGGCAGTGGTGGGTTATCTAGGTCAGTATAGTTTTGTTCCTGTCTTTGTAATTCTGGACACTTGTCTCTATAATGCCCCTTGGTCTTACATATGCCACAAATCGGGCGTCTATCTTGATTCTCATGGCGTAGACGGATGCGGTTTCCTCTAACAAAGAGTGTAGTTGGAATTGGGGTATCAATACGAGAGAAAGAAATAGATCTTACCCCATTGTAGATTTCTGTGTTGTAATATTTGTGTTCATAGATTTCTTCATTCACGAGTTGTCCAAATTGGGAAAGTTTATGTCTAATCCAAGAACTTGGCATTTGGAAAGGTGCTTCATAGATATACACTCTAGTCAGTGGATTCTTGACTTGGTTTCTCATACTTCTACTCGGCGTGATTGTAAACACGTTGTTTTTAATTTTCATTGGTTGTTCAAATAGGATCTGTGTAAAATGTTCCAAGTTTACTCCTGGTTTCAGTGTTATTTCAGCTATAAATTTCTTGTCCACACTATAACGTAGAATTCCATGAATCATTGTGTTTAATTTTAGGTTCTTAAAGTAGGCAATCAAGTCATAGGATTCAAATTCTTCTGTTGTATAGATTGATAGTGTATTTTTCAAGTTTTCTTTAATTTCCGTCCATCTACCATCCGGTGATGTTCTAGTATGCACTGGAATTTCAGAAGGCTGAGAGCCAATGGCTCTCGCATAATCCAAATCACATAAATTTTCATCTCCATCCATATTGAAGTAATAGTCAAAACAGTACAGACCATACGGTCATGTACTGACACTTTGTATATATCCAACTATGGTGAATTATTTCTTGTGATTGATACACAGCAAGAAAGAATATTATTTATAATCTTGAAAATAAGGAGATACGCTGAATTTTGATTGTCTACTTTTGCCAAACATCGTTTTTGATAATGTCGTATTTCAATACTAACTATGTTTGTTATTTTACATTCTTCTTGTAAAAGAAACGAGTTTAATAATATTTCGTTTCTAAATTTGACCGGAGAGCTTTTGCATGTTTTGATTGATTCGGTTATTTTAATTTTGCATTACTTTTATTATTGTATTGTTTCATATTGCACTTTAATTCTTTCAGATATTTATTTTGGTTTTTTAATATAATTATTAAAGATTGCTTCCCTTAATAAATGATACAAGTATCAGCTTTTTTGTAAACAGAAGCAAAAGGTAGTAGCGAAATGATTGCGTTTTATCTTTTGATATACGAAATTGTGAGCTATTAAATCGTTTAGACGAAAACATTTCTCATTTATCATGCAAACTTATTTGTTGTATGTCGTGAAGCATACCTATTTGATACATGTTTGCGACCTAAGGATCGCCAAGATGATAAAGTCGTTATGCCCTGATGCTAAACCGTTCTGATCAGCAGATGCATGAATGGTATTGATTAAAAAGAAAGAAGAAAAACTATTACAGCATTGTTTGTTTTTTCGTTTGTCGCTTACGTCGTACATTTACTTCGTGTACCCGAACACAAAAGCCGAGAACATGTACACTGCCCTAACGCGTACAAGTGCCTCTTCACGTATAATGCATGCGATCGGAATTCGAGGGCCTGTCACTTAAACCATAAACTTTTCAATAGATTCTCGCAGATATTTTCTTTTCTCTTTTTATCTTTTCTACATCAGGAAAACATGTCCGTGCAATATATACCCCCTTAAAACCACTTTTATATAGTAAAACTGGGGCATGCAGGGTCATACCTGTTTTTCTTATTTTTGCTCCAAAACATAGATTGTGGGTACTCGTTAGAGGCGGTTCCAACTTGTACCCACAATCTATGTTTTGAGCAAAAATAAGAAAAATATCAAAAATTTTCAGTTGAAATTTTCAATTTTTACAGCTGAAAAAATCTCTGTATATTGCATGGACAACGTTTCGTAATGTTGCTCTTAAAACGCCTCACATACTAAGTATGGGTCCGTTAACCACCTGGTTGATTAAAAATATACATGTACGTTCATGTATAATTATTATTATACATGTACGTTCGTATGAATTGTGGCATGCGCGGATCCAGAAATTTTCATGAGAGGGGGTCCAACGAAAATGGTAATTTTTGGTCACAGACGAGTGTGTGTGTGTGTGTGTGGGGGGGGGGGGGGTCCAAGCCTCAAAAAATCCCGAAATTACCTTTTTTTTAGGTAAAAATTTCAAAACAATATTCTGATTTTTCTTTCCTCGTTATTTGGCAGATACTGGCGGTTTCACATTTGAGCCGCTGCTTCAGCTGAAAACCAACACTCTGCATATTCGAAACCAAAGACGCAGATCAGCTGCACAGCTAATCAGTGTATTAGTTTTCGCTACATGTTCAGTACAATTCCTCAACTCTCAAAATTCAAACTTGAGTTGCCCGTCTCTAGCCATCTTGGTTTGTGTCGGACCTGGTCGAAAACTCAGATTGTTGGTTTTCTGATATGAATGCTCATTTAAAATTGGGCCAACAAATTTTACCATTTCATACTCCATTTATGGGAAGCAGGTCTATTTTGTTTTGTATTCTCTTGATCCTAGGATGAGAATATGCTAGTGAGAATTGCAGTATTTCTCTGTGAAAAGTAAACGTTCTCATAGAACTTATATGTACTTATTCAAATGCATTCGCAAAATGATCAGTGTATTACTGGCGTTTATGCGTAGGGACTACAACACA
Organism: Rugalucina vietnamica; assembly: GCA_964017185.1. NCBI lineage: Eukaryota > Metazoa > Mollusca > Bivalvia > Lucinida > Lucinidae > Rugalucina > Rugalucina vietnamica. The sequence continues at coordinate 1,153,322 of OZ024884.1, read as the reverse complement.
CGCACACACACACAGAGACGCGCGCGCGCGTTCGCGCACGCACACGCTATCGGCATGTCCTACATAGCAATATTGTGATCCGTTCTTTTGCATAATTTTGTTGAACTAGCCAAGCTTTACATTATAATAAAGTGGTTGTGAGGGAATATGGGCCCAGCGCACTGGGACCTAAAGAAATAGATTGGCTGTCTGTGCCTTCATCTTTTGGGTAAAAAGTCCCATAAAATAGAAGCAACGTCCAAATATGTCTATGGCTGTTGACCGGGACGTAACAGCAAACCAGTTTTATATGGAATACTTTTACAATGAGTATGAATGTCTCGGAAATGTCCTTTTTTTATGACGAAATATTGCGCACATTTTTATTTTGTTTTGTGAAACAAATGCAAATTATTCTCTTTGATCAAACAGCAGTATTATATTGATATTGTAGCATTAAATTAAAATGATGTGTTTATTTTATATACTTGAACAAAACTCCTCGCGTTTGCGGGATGCTCAAAATTCAGTTGTCCTTCAACAGATTCATTTTTTTTTCTCGCTCCCTTTAACATTTTTAAAATTTTAAAATTCTCGTTTTCAAAGTCAACGTACGCGCGATCTTAGGCAAATTGAAAATAATTCTAAACAGCTAAGTAAAACAATGATTTAATTTATTACTTTTTTACAATATAATTTTCTAAGAATTATTTCTTAGATGAAAATCAAATCGATGCATCGTTTTCACATAGTCACATAGTCATAGGAAGCAATCTTGTAAGCGAAATCGAAAATATTTTTACATCGAAACAAAAAAAAAAAATCTACAAGACGACATATATTTATTGAAATAATATATATTTTTTTTTTTACATTATCGTTTTTCTTTTGATATCGATACGTTTTTGACCAGGTATTTGCTCCGCCCACTTGTTAATTTGATTGGTCGGTTGTATCACTACGCGCGTATATTCAACCTGTTAACATTTTCAATGCCGAAGCGCGAAATAGCTCACATTAAAAACACATTTTTATAAGGCATGGATTAGCAAAATTGTTCAAATATGTCATTTTAGTGATTCCGAAGGAATAACAATGTTTTAATTCATAATTTGGTGCCTGTGGTAGGTGTAACAGACATTTAAATTTCAAGCCCCCTCGAATCCACCTTTCTACTATATAATGTGGTGAAACAGGGGGACTTAAACATATGAGGCCGGAAACGTAATGTGTAACTAGGGCCCATAAAACCAATAAACTGTGGTACCTTAGATATTATCCTTAATGAGCCTATCTTTATTTCCCCCTGTAGAGATGAAATAATCACCTCATATTGTGACAGTCCTTTGATCTCTGAATCATATTCGATTTATTGGTTTTATTGGAGAGTCTTCTACGTAAAACATGCATTTTTGCTTGGCTGGCTTTCCTTTACGTTGAAATGAATAAGATATCAAATGAGACAAAATCGAAAGAGGTGTTTAAAGTAAAAAAACCGACCTTTTCGGTAAAGACTACGAAATACTTTACTTTTAAGGCCAGCTGTGACGTTTCAGTAACGTAAAACGCAAATGAATCTTTCTAAGCTAGCCTAATCCATTTTTAAGGAAGCCTCTAATTATCGAAACGAATGACGAGAATAAAAATTGCTTTAATTCATGACCCAAATGTAAATGATTTCCAGGGTCGGTTCTTATATTATGCTGCCCTTTTCTGTGCCCTTCATTTTATGTTACTTGTAACGCTTCCGCACTGACATTTCAATGTGCCAAATTTCTAGTGCAAATAAAACTTTGACGTGTGTTCATTTATGGGGTTAAATGTAATATTTTTTTTTTTTTTTTTTTTTTTTTTTTTTTTTTTTTTTTTCATTTGAGTGATTTATCATCGGATATACGGCCTGAAATTTTGTTTTACGGCGACGTATCTACGACGATATACCACCCCAAATGAAAGATTTGAATATTGTTATCCCAGTTCTGATGTACTTTTTAATTATATACAGTATATAAACATTGAAAATGTACTAGACTAGTAACTATTTCTCAGGGGACAGCTAGAAATCATTTTTGGGAGGCCGGAATGTTAATGCAAAGTTCTATATTGGACATTGTTCAGTAACCTTTGCTGAACAATATCTGCCCTGTCTACACTCCAGTAAATGGCTTATATGCAAATTACAGAGGTCAAAGTTCATCGAGTGCATTTTTTATTTCAAAAGTTAAATTTTGATAAAACAATGGCTTTTTTCTTCATTTTTTTCTGTATTGATTTTTTTTTAAAATAAAGCAATAAAAGAATTCTTCAAGCTTTGTATTAGACGTTTATAAGTTACAAATGATGCATACCCGGGTTTGGATATAAAATCAAAGTACTGAAAGTACCCTTTGTCTTTGTCTTGAAGTATATTCCTCCTATCGTTTCAGGAGCACCGCTCGGTAGAGCGTGAAATTCCACAACCAGTTAAATGTTCTAAATTCTACTACTGGAAAACTATGTACAATGTTATTGGAGGTGGAGGTTGGCAACCCTTACTCCCGTTCTTTTAATAAACGCAGTCTCTTTAGATGAACTTTGTAGAAAAAAGTCCTCGAAACCTTTTCAATGTGAGTGAGTGAAACTGATAGACCCGGTACCATGGGTATTACACAATCTGGACAAATCAGCGTTCTCAGAATCGTGTTCCAGTCCTTGAAGTAGGTACTCCACACGTCAGCGCCCATCTGTTCCAGCACTATCTGCCTCAGCCGCTCCACTGTAGCAACCCGGATATCGTAATATGCCGGACATCTTGTCACCAGATGATAAACATCCTCATCTTCGAGAGAACACAACTGGCATGTTGGTTCAACGACTCCCCCACTGAATGAATGTCTGTTAGATTGCAGAATATACACTCCTGCAAGAACTCTCGCTTTTATAACACCTTTCTTGACCTCTGCCTGAGTATTAATACTGCCCCATACTAGATGAGTTGTCCCTATTTTCAATGTGCTTGTGTTAAGATTTTTCAGAGTTTTCTTAGATTTAATATCACTGATGTAATTCCTCGTCCAGAATCTTTTAACAGCTTTTTTATACATATGTTTCCATTTCAGCTTACTGTGACTAGACGTAAGAAGCTGACTTATACTTGGCAGATCATACTTTTCTAGTACTTTAGATGTAGTGTAGAAGAAACTATGAACATTATCAAAACAGCATGCCAACTGTCTTTTAACAACTTGTACGAATTACCCAAATTGTACGAATTAGACTTGCGTTTGTGTCTATTGGGATAAAAAGCATCGTGAAATATTACCTTTTGTTTAAGAAATACTTACAAACAATTAAGATATAAAGACAAAAAGCTGTGAAGTTTTGGGGCTCCTTTATAGGTTAGTCATTCAGCACAAGTGTATATGTATTGCAAAATTATATACTCATTGCAATATCAGCAATACCTTTTTTATGTAAATCACAATTGTTACTTGTCCGTTTTTCACCATGGAAAACTTTTTCTGATATTTTATAGATAATAAAGGTAGAATCAAGGATATCTGTTTCGAGCATTGTTTGTTTCTAATTTTGTATTTTCAAGAGATCACCTTTTGGACAGTGTTTGAGTTACCTTTGTAACAGGTATTGAGAGTAAAACTCTGTATACATTATGTATTACATGAACAGTCTATCACCATTACGCTATATGTGACATTAACACAATAATAAATTAAGCCTCCTCAGGTGGTACATGTAGGTTTCCATGATAGGTAGATGGGATGAATGTGTCAGTGTTGAATTACCCCACCCACTGGCTTTTAGTGTCATCAACTCAAAATATATATTGCATCAATGATTTGTGAATTATTTCACCTATCAATCGTTCAGTCATTACAATAATATGTAGTTGCAACAGAACGTTTGATGCCTTGAAATTCTTTTATAGTGCTACTAGCTGCAGTATCTAGTCAGAGAATAAATACTTTACTTTGATTAATAGCGTGTCTGATTCGCAACGAAGCACACCTGCAGTTGACGCTCACGTCGAGTACTTTTCAAGAAACTGTTTCTATTGCTTTTGTTTCCCTTTCTGATCCTTGAAGAGCATTTGTCAGTAATTGGTGACAGAAATGTGCATTGAATGTAATGGTATGAACCTGCCTGTGGGAGGCTAGTCTAGACACGGTGTGGCTTCAGTAACTAACCTTCCTGACAAGCCCTTAGCTTTTATCCGTAGAGGCAAAGCATGAAATTAAATGAATAAAGTGACTCAATCATTTAAGTGGTAAGTACAAACTCATAAGTTCCACATGGGCTTCAACGAAACAGATATATGTTGATATACAGACATGGACCTCAAAAAGTGATAAAAATGCAAATGTAACTGCCTGCCATCTCATGCTATGTATGATGCTGCAGAACCCAATCAAGACAAGTTCTGTGTGTCATATGGTCATTGTCTTTGTTGAAGACATTTTTGTTGGTTTAAGCAATATATATTTTGCTGCATGCATGAGTAAAATGAGACCAAGACGCAAGCAGTGGCCACAAAATGTTGCATGCTCAACAATAATTGCAAGATAGAGACCCATAATCTCTTCAGCAGGCTCGGAAATGTGCTAACAACTGGCATAATATATATTCCACCCCTCAAACGTAAACAGCAGTTTCCCAATGGTTGATCAGCAAGTCGTTGATGCAGGATGCCACTGACATGGTCTACGTATACGACATAGCAGCAAGAAGGTCCGATGTGGACTAAGCTTTGAAACACCTGCATTCTGCTTTCATATCATTCTACAAACTGCTACAGCTCTGATACAATCTTACACCCAGCCCTATATGTTGTAAAGTCGCATGGTATATTATATCTAGAAGAACACTAATTTTGGGTAAGCTGCTGGCTTCTAGGTTTGTCAGACATAGCTTGTGTATATTGAATGTGTGTGCATTATTTTTACACTACATGTGCTTCATTACAGTCGACTCTTACCCTTGATGTCAGAACTGCCCAGTGGTCCTATTGTGTATGTACCTAACAGCCCTACATGTCAAAACAGCTGTCATAATAAAATAAAACTGAAACCCTTTAAAAGCAGTGAACGTATTCATGAGACAAAAGATGAGCCATACCACTTTTTCGGCTTCTCAAGCCTCTTAAGTGACCCTTTAGATTTGGTAACATGGAGCAAAAGAGAATTACTGTAATTTTGCATCTTTCCACAGGGTAGTCGATACAAAGACTAGTATAATCTAAATGAGACCAAATATAGTAAACTTTGGTTAAATAATGAATTTACATCGATAAAAATCTTCTGATTTCTTAGAATACCCTCGCTGATCTAAAGGGACCAAAAGGAAAATATAATCAGCAATATGGATGATATAGGGCCGCCACACTGCACAACAACAGCTGCAGTCATAACAAATAAAAATAAAACTGAGATCCTTTAAGAGCAGCGAACATATTCATGAGAAAAAAATATGAGCCATACAGCGGTTTAAGCAACTCAAGCCTCTTCAGAGACCCTTTAGATTTGACAACATGGAGCCAAAGAGAGTTACTGTAATTTTGCATCTTTCAACATGGTAGTTCATTAAGCTGAACCACAATGACCACACACATTTTAAAATAGAAATTATCCTTTAAGCGACAATATCTTGACCCAGCTGCTCTATCAGAACCTCTAATATTGAGGGCCTTTCTGACAAATGTTTGTGTATACCTACTCTCTAGTGTTGTTTTCTCGCCCTCGGCATTGTTATGCCACAATCAGTTCTACCCAGTTTCTGTCTTTAACCTACAGAGATACCCTCAACACCTTTCAGTTGTAGTAGTTCGTGTAAAGCAATATCGCAGTTCATGCGCTACAAAGTAAAGCTTTGAGTTTATTGCCTTTGAGTTGTATTAAAGGATTTGTGAGCAATCAAACATAATACTCGTATTATATTATCTAAAATGTTGAGATACTAGTGATATCAGAAGCACACTTAACCAGTTTATCATTGATGATTATTTCTTGAGAGCAACTTACTTACACTTGTTCCTGGCATGACGTACTGAGCGTTTCAATGATTGTATACATATTGCTATATAGCATAAGGGTCAACATGCCTCTTAGAATGAAAGAAATCATGCATTGATGGGCTGGGTAATGTATTGCTTAACTTGTGTCTGACCGGCTTTTACTATTAAATGTTATTATAAACACAGGACCAATGACCACTTCCTCAATTTAAGTGACACTGCAGAACAGATAAGTTGCAATATTAGAATCGTCTTGTAAACGCTGTTGTATGGATTAAATTCCAAAACATGCGATATGACGAATTTTCAATGGGCAGCTATTCTAATAGAATGAAAGAACCCCTGCTCGCTCATTTTCAGTAGGTATGCCCTGAATGTCTGGTAATGCAAATCCATTTGTTTGTTTGATTAGATGATTTACGCCCAGTTCAAAGCTATCGTCACGTCGGGACATTTCCTCCATTTTATGGGAAAATCCACTTGCTCTGTAATGCCATTCGGACCTCAATGATCCATTCAAATTATTGACAAGTATCCTATACAATTATGAATTTAATTATAAGCTTAAGTATTTCTTCTTGTTATCAGGAAGACAAACTTTATAATTTGTAAATCTTGATAAAGAAATGTATGTGTTCTGATTCGGAGCGAAATCGTCCATATTGTAGAACAAATTAAACAATTCGGTACCCATTGCACTCACTGACCTTTGAACTCTGTCCTGACCTAAATAATCATTTTCACATTTGCAGACGGGCCTAAATCAAATTGGGGAAGCAAAATATTATTGACTGCATAAAATGGTAATCCAGCCTCCAATGTCTGACAAAGTTAAGAATGAGTCGCTTTCACTATCAGTTCATTTAGTACTATGATTATAATTTTCACCAATTGGAGCCATACAGCAAGCAAATTATCATTTAAAATATATTTTGCACTATTAATCATTAAAATTACGCCAAATCCGCTTTATTTATAAGCTTTCAGCCATGCATTGCATAAAATATCAAGAAATTTAACAATTTTGCACTCCATGACTTTTGACCTCTGTACTGACGTACACAATCAATTTCAAATCTGTAGACAAGCCTCACACTGTTCCTCAGACATTGGGCAAGCCGAATATCCTTGTCTACATCCATTAACAAGCCGGCCTCCCTGGTCTCAAAATTTCAGATTGGATTACTAGTCTATACTGTTGATTCACGAAACGTGAACGTCACGAGCGACGTATAACCCAATCACAAACGACGTTGCTCATGACGTTGGTTTTCCGACGGTATATCGCAGAATTATTCTGTCCAATCTGATGTCGCGTTAGATTCTCAAGTGCATTAGAATTGCGTTTTATACACATATGTAGTTTTGTAAGCATGCCTGCCGCTGTAATACCTATTGGAAATAATTTGTTTTATCAGCACCTTCATGTGTGAATAATACTGACCCCTACTTGGAACACGCGTCGATAGGGGTCCCATCTTGGATTATCTTTCGCAGTTGTGTTTTTTTTACAATCATCTGGAGGGATGAAATTAACTTTCTAAGAGGTAGAATCTGTTCCATGTCTTTAATACCTTACAATATTACCGAAACAATGTAGTAGGAATACACTTTTTGATGAGTATAGGTAATAAAAAATGCAGCATCGCCAGAATAATTAAAATGGATTTTCTAAACTTTTCCAAAAAGCTGAAAGAGTTCCTTAACCTTTTTTCTGTGTACATGACCATATTTGAGTTTTACTGAGTGATAGTTCGTCTCTCACTTATGAGAAAGACCATCATTATTTCTTGAATAAGGTTCATGTGTGTTGGTGAGTTCTTTGATGGCTGACTAGGCCAATTTAGCTCTAAACTGTCGGTTGCAAGTAGAGCGAGTCAATGTCGTGGAAACTGCTGGGGGCCCATTGGTCTTGGCTTTGCGTTCTCTGTGCTTTCTTTCAAGTTCTCAGATTCTCTTCTTTTTTCTTAGAGAGCTGCTCCTTTGTTGATGAGACTTCTCCACCGTGATTGCTCCTTTGCAGCCTGTTCCCAAGACCCCATTGGTATTTCGAAATCATTCAGAGAGGCTTTGAGGGTGTCTTTGTAGTGTTTTCTAGCCTCCTTGAGAGCGCTTTCCCTCTCGTAGTTCTCCATATAACTCTCTTTGGAAGTCGCGCATCAGGCATTCTTATAATATGGCCAGTCCATCTTAGCTGTGCTAGCTTTAAGACTGTATGCATGCATTGCGTTCCTGCTTTCATCAGAACCTCTGTGTCTGGAATCTTGGCTTTCCGCTTGATTTTAAACAGCTTTCTCACACAACTTAAAAGACCCGTACCGAATAGTCGCATTTGACGATTCTCTTGTCGTTAATATACCAACAACATGTTTCTTATTAGGTTAGAAAGTCAAATTTTCGAATGTTTTACATTTTGAACACCTTTTTATCGAAAACAAAAATGCGCTTTACGCGGTGTCGGAAAAGGGCCGAAAAATCAAAGGGGAAAAACTCTAGCAAGACCAAACCGGAAGTGACGTTTAGTCGTACAAAATATCAGCCATTTAAATGAAGGCAGTGGCTAAGGATACGGTACCGTATCTTTAGCCTGTGGGCTAGGGATACGGTACCGTATCCCTAGCCTGACGGCTAGAGATACGGTACCGTATCTGTAGCCTATATATCGGAAATGGCTAAAGGTACGGTATAGGTCAAAAATCGATGATATGATATTTTCAGGTGAAGCATTGCAAGTTTCCTAATGAATCATAAAAACAAACATTTACAGGTGTCTTACTTTTCTCACAGTTTCATGGTTGGGCAAGCTCTACACATTCACAATAGTCTTAACAGTAGTAGCGTTAATTATTTTTAATTGCTTGGGAAATTATGCATATAGACATAACAACTAAAAAACGTACGAGACAGAGGCGGTTTGCATGGTTTTCAAACATATTTTTGGAGTATCAGTTTGGCTAGTCTTGGTCATTAGATCTGGTATAAAAATGTTATATTTCGATTGCATTTTAGGCAATTTATTACTATATTTTAATGGAAAATCGCTTTTAAACTTTTAAATAAAAAAGCTCCTTACGTAAAGGAACAGACATGTACATGCATCTCAATCATTTCGAAGCAAAAAGAAAAAAATAGATCGACATCTTAAGTTAAACAGTAATTGCCAAAGTATCACAACATGATTTCCAACTTAAAATAAGCGCATAAAGAACAATCACGAGAACAAGAAAACGTGTAAACCAAGCGTAAAATTATATCATAAATCACGGAAAGTAACTTAGAAAGCGCAACATGTAACCCAGACAGACAAACAGACAGATAGATAGATAGATAGATAGATAGATAGATAGATAGATAGATAGATAGATAGATAGATAGATAGATAGATAGATAGATAGATAGATAGATAGATAGATAGATAGATAGATAGATAGATAGATTCTCTCACTCCTGTCCATCGAGACTTGAAGTTCTTGCCGCCGTGAATACACCTGAATGTATTTTAGTCTTTCGTTCAACTTATACGAAATACGCACTTGCGCCTTTTCTACATTTCTATCTCTCTTACAGAACTGAACACTTTCGGCATTCTGATAGCGCTCAATAGCACTTTCAAATGCTTGAAAGTTTTCAACTTTTTGCCCGATGTGAAGTATACGAGCCATTCTGACGGTATGAATCAAGATTTGCATGCATGTTTTAAAATTGTACGGCGATTGAATTGAGTAATAGCTTAATTGTTTTATATTGCAGTTACTTACTTAACCATAACAAAAGTTAAAAGCATTCGCTGAATAATAACTGGCAAATTAAACAATGCCAATGTCTTACTTCAGGGGTTTAGCGTTAGGACAAAATAAATCAACACTTCATTACTGTTTTGTTTGTTGTTCGCACATTGAGGCACGGACATCGTATTGATGGTTAAGCAACTACATGTAATTAAGGCTTATATTATCTTGTTATTGTCTTCACGCAACGTTAGAAACAGCGAGTTGGCTTTATTTCCTTTGATGTCGGTCAAATACTTGTAGATAATGGTGATATTGCACATACATACACTCAAATATAACAATTGAAAATTTCGTTCCACGGGGTTAGAAATAAAATTGAAATCTCTTAACTTTATACAGTAACATTATTTTCTCTATATTCAAGTCTGTGTCTCTAGTCTTCCGTACCTTTAGCCATTGAGGATACTTGCAATGATTCAACTTAAAACTCACATGAAAATATTATATTATCGATTTTTAATCTATACCGTACCTTTAGCCATTTCCGATATATAGGCTACAGATACGGTACCGTATCTCTAGCCGCCAGGCTAGGGATACGGTACCGTGTCCCTAGCCCACAGGCTAAAGATACGGTACCGTATCCCTAGCCACTGCCTTAAATGAAAGACACACAAAGTACATGCTTACACAAAACATTTATCACAAATTTTACACCATGCAACGCCGACGTTTTACTTTTTCTAGTTCTTTGATAATTATCAACATCATCGGAAACATTTTATAAACAAAACATAAAAGGAAAATAAGGGTACATTACTTGCATGTGAAAATAGCATTTCGCATAAAGTCCCGCATTTGAACCAGTTTTATCACTGACAACTTCTCGTAGTTCATAATCTTTCTTTTGTTACGGCCGCTAAAACAACAAATTTGAATACCCGACACTTTTATTACCTTACCTTACGCGGTGTGTATGTCGGTGATATATGATGTTTTTTATGTGACACACGCCGACACACGCCGCTACATTGCGGCATATATCACTCGGCGGCACGTGGCAGATACTCAAAGACATTCCAATCTCATTGAGTAAACGAGTCTACCGACATTGACTTTTGTTGTAGATATCCTAATGCTTGAATTAAGAATAGACTACTATTATTTTGATAGTTCTTTCTACATTTAATAAATGTACACGCATTTATTATGATATGATTTTTAAGTAAGCGACGTCATGAGAAGAATTGCATAAACCAAGGTGGAATTCCTATGATTTTATGTGACGAATGTATAAGTTGTATTTAAAATGGTAGTAACCCCATACAGTCACGACGCATATGCGCATGAGACGTTAATTCATTTATCCCGCCCTTCCTGACCTTTATTTATATTTTTAAAAAAGTAGGAACGATGACCGGCTAGATGTTAAGTGCCGGTCCCACTGAATTGTAAGGAATTGTACGATTGTCTAATTATAAGTTTATTGATAAGACTGCGTATGCAAAATATGTATTTTCTTTTCCAACGTGATTCTGCCTTCTTAATTTGCACAACGGTGTCAAAGAAATGATTCCAAAATTAAGACAATCATACGCAGTAGGACCGGGACTTTACGCGGCTGCATTAAAATATTAACAGAGAGAGAGAGAGAGAGAGAGAGAGAGAGAGAGAGAGTTTATTTTCAATTTGCAAAACTTAGTCGTCACATTGGCAAATGCATGTCATGAGATAATCTCTAATTTGCGAGTAACGGCGCTCACGCTGAATACTTTCTTTCAGACGTTGATCTCTCTCGCACACGCGCATATTTCGTGCATTCTTACGCAACATAATCAGCATAACACGGACAATGGTATCAAAACAAGTTTGTGATCGCACAAGTAATGAAAAAATATGATAAAAAACGGATGTTTTATCCTTCATGTCACATGTGAAACAATGAAGATTTAATTATTATTTTCCCGAGATTTTAATTTTATAAGAACAGGTAAAAACGGCATGCATTCCTTATTACTTTGGTACTCGAATCTGAAATAACTGCCATTAGATTCAAACATTGGTAAAGTGCTAAAGGCCTCATGTGTGTGAATGTAGAAAGCGTGTTATTTTTTGTCTAGATTTTTAAAACAGCATATAAAATCATTTTGTAATAAAGCAAAACTACATAATTTATGGTCAAAATGAACATAATCATGACACGAATGGCCTTGTTATTACGTTATCCAATGGTCTGACTTTATCGGACTTGTACGAGATGACGTCACAGATACTAAGCCACGCCCACACAGGTAAGACAGCGGAAAAACCCGAAAACAACCGATAATTTGGTTCCGTACTGCAATATTTAAAAAGTCATTAATTCGTATACCCGCATATGAAATTTTGTTTTCTGGACATGGATCGATATATTAATATGATTTATTTTGATTTTTAATCGAAATAGTACGTGGAATATCGTCTTTAAGTGGAAATGGTTAAGTCTCTTTGCATGATGTTGGTATACTGTCCAGGTGTCACATGCATACAAGAGGGTGTGCAGTACCACAGGCTTGTAGACTTTCAGCTTGGTGTCAAGCTTGATTCTCTTTCGCCCCAGACATTTGCACGGAGTCTTCCGAATGCGACACTGGCTTTTACAATTATGGCAGTGACCTTATCATCAATGTGCACTGCTCTGGAGAGAGTGCTTCCCAGTAGTGAGAAGCTTACTGATTAGTGTGCTAATCTAATGGTGTTAAGAAATGTAAGTCGCTATATTTTGTGTTAATTGAGTATCTTAAGTGACATGGTTTGTTGCTGGTTTGGGTTAACAACTAAATGTTTAGAACTGGTATGACCTCTAGCTTCCAGATAAACTCGCATGATTCGGAAACAGGAGAATAATGTGACAATGGATGTAATTCTATAGTGGTTTTGATTTTCAATAGGGTTTTCACTGTCAACTGTGGTCTCAAAGCGTATCATATGTTAACGGCTGGCATTCCTACAAAAATGTACGTCTTGAAATAAATTTATTATTTGGAAATACTTAGAGTCAGCTGACGGACAACAGTGATTCTACATTTAATAATTGACTGATTGCAGTGATTTTAAAATATTTCAATGTGAATGGCAGGAATCTGTCAGCTGCTTCGTAAGATATTATTGAATTTGAAAATAAAAAAAAACACAAGTTAATCAGCTTTTTCTGAACAAAGCCGTGCTCATTATGCTTTGATTTGTTGTGTAGCCCAGTGGTGACTGGTTTACAATTTAATATAAATATACAACAACAAAATAACAGACTGAGTCATTATATTATATCCGCCACATTTCTGTGAAAATAAATGGATATACAAAGGAACTAACTTGACAATTACAAGTAGCCCAAGGGCATTAATCGCTCACCTGAGAGTCAACAAGTACAGTCACTGGACAAAGTGGTTGGGGTTTTTACCATTTATGGACATGACGGACATCTTGGTCATGTGACCTGGAAACCCTACTTACATCAACAGAATAGCTCTTGTCTGAATTGTTTAAAATAAAAAAAAACACAAAAATAATGATACCTTTCTGTACCAGCATTTTAAGCGCACTGGTCATTCTCCCAATGATGTTAAAGTTCAACCAGTGGAGAAAATCTCATATGATGAAAATTCTTCAGTTAGATTCAAAAACATTAAACGATTTGAAACTGAACTTAAATGGATAAAATTACTGCAAACACCCTTTCCACTGGGATTTAATGACAACATTTACCATGAAGGCAATATTTCCAAAATGCCCGATTTTGATGTACTTACACTTTCGGACTCTCGTAAACGTAAATCTAGATCTCATGGTATACGGAAAAGGGGTAATGACAAACGTAAACGGTGTGCTGCATTGAAATTGAACATTTCTCTTAATGATTTAGCTGTTAAACTAAGGATTCACGGTCGACATCCAATGCTGTCGTATCTTAGTTCTCTACCTATTGCTGCATTACGTTCCTTGGACACAGAGGCTAATAGATTTTACGATAGAAATCATCAAATGTATGACGCTGCACTGTTAACAAGATGTTATACTCAGCATGCTCTTCGTCCATTTATCGATTCCGAATCCAATCACATTAGAAGTTTTATTAAAATTCCTTTCATCAATAAAGGAATTGACTTTATTGATTTACCAAGCATATTCCAGGATAAATCAGTGATACAGTCTATACCTACCTACTTCCAAAATTCAGAACCTCCTATTATTTGTTACAAATATAACAAACCAATCAGAAATACAATTTTTAATTTCAATAAACTTGTTTCTGATCTTGATATCCATGCTAATACTCCTAAGTCTTGAGATTGTAAAGATTCAAAATATGTTTATCAACCCGCTGGACATATTGTTACTGGAAATTTAAAAATAATTTCGGATTCTAGAATTCGCAAAATTGTTTCTTAAGGTCCGAAATATAGATTCCCTTCCTACATTAATTTCGACAAATGTAGAGAGGAGATTTCATCTGCATTAAATGATTTCGGTAATCGATGGTGTAAACGAGAGGGTGTTGAGGATAATGCTCTGAAAGAATGGAAAAGAAGTATCTTCACTATCGTGGATAAACGTATTAAGTTTTATTCACAAAATACTAATCTTTTACCTCCTAAACCCAAATCGTCATTTAGGCATTTGAAGCAGGGTATCCAAGAATTTCATAGAAAGTATGTCTTGGTTCCGGCAGATAAAGCCGCAAACAATGTTGTTGTCGTTTGTAGGCTTCACTACGTTAACACCTTAAAACAGGAGCTTGATGGTACCAGGGCTTATCTGGAGACAGATACTGATGAGGTGTCTGTAGTTAATGCCCACTTAAACGATTTACCTGTTAAGTTTTCTGTTTGTGTCAATGAAGGCCAAGACAAACTTCCTACGATGTATTGGTTACCTAAGCTTCACAAAAGACCATACAAAGCTAGATTTATTGCAAATTCTAGCTCTTGTACTACCACTGAACTTTCTAAATTATTAACTTCCTGTCTTACTGCTATCAAATCTCATGTTATAAGATACTGTGAGACAGTGTATGAAACTTCAAATAAAAATTGGTTTTGGTCAATTAAAAATTCTGGTGAGGTGCTCAGTAAATTGAAGTGTAGAGGGTTCCGTGCGACAAGCTTGTCCACATATGATTTTTCTACTCTGTATACAACATTACCACATAATCTAATTAAAGAAAAACTTCTGGATTTGATAGAGTGGACCTTCAAAAGGGCATTAAAAAACTATGGTTCACTTTATTTGGCATGTAATGACAGAAAGGCTTTTTTCACTTCCTCTGACCAAAGTCGGTATACACTTTGGTCATGTCAGAATGTATGCGACGCCTTATCCTATCTCCTTGATAATATTTATATTAGATTTGGGACCAAGTTATACAGACAAATTGTTGGAATTCCGATGGGTACAAATTGCGCACCTCTCGTAGCTGATTTATTTTTATACTGCTACGAAAGAGATTTCATGGATTCTCTTAACCATGATAATCAAGCTGATGTTATCGAGGCTTTTAATTCCACATCTAGGTACCTCGATGACCTATTGAACATTGACAACCCTTATTTTGAAGGTATGGTCAATCAAATTTATCCACCTGAACTTCAGTTGAACAAAGCCAATATCTCAGATACTGAAGCCCCCTTTTTAGATCTACATCTTTCTGTTGCAAATGGATTTGTTTCTTCTAAAATTTATGATAAGCGCGATGACTTTGATTTTGATATAGTAAATTTTCCTTTTTTGGATGGTGACGTTCCTCGTCGTGCTTCTTATGGTGTATACATTTCGCAACTTATTAGGTTTGCTAGAGTCTGCAATCATGTTACAGACTTCAACGCTCGAAATAAATGTTTAACGGCAAAACTTCTCCAACAGGGCTATCGGTATCATAAACTTCGAAAAACATTTTCTAAATTTTATCGTAGACACTATGAATTGATTTCCAAATATAATGTTGGGTTAAAGACGCTTTTAAGTGAGGGCCTTTCGGAACCTGAATTTTATGGTGACTTGGTTTACAAATTTAAGAAACTTATAGGAATTAATGATTTTTCTTTTCAGTTCAGAAAAATCATAACACGTTATGGACGTATAGGTTATAACTTGAATGTCATGCGACAGTCTGCATGCTTAGTTTTTAACCCAATCATGGTTGATAACTATGCTGCCTTCTTTAATTGCACGCCGATGGGTCGGGCGTCAGACTCTATGATGGCCCCGACATAAAGCTATTCATTTTAGTTGGTTGGGGCCGGAGCTTCTTGTCTGTTGCTTGGCCCACCGGGGTCCAACTGGTGTTTTTCTTTTGCTCCGGAGTTAGTAGGTTATTCGGCGCCCAGGGATCTCCATCGTCGGGCAGCTTACTCAGTCTGTGAGTCCTGGTTTTTGATTCATCAGGATGTTTATCATGATTTATTTGTTTGTTCTTGATGATTCATTGACTAGTTAGTTAGAGATTCACCACGAGGACCGAATAACTAACTAAATGTTATGAACCACTGCAGAAGCTGAGGGTGAGGTTATGGCCATGTAAAACCGGTTTAAGCCCGCCAGTAACTTTGTGTTACTGATCGTTCCAAGTCGATACTTCTGTGGTGGTTCTTTTTGTTTTATGTCTTGGTGTTTAAATTTTTTTTGTGCTGTTGGCGCCTTATGTATGTTTTCATATTTTTAGTTAAGTTAAGGTAACTGAGTGGCCACCTATTGGGAAAATAGCTGCCCATTCGGCTTACGATTGTTTCATGGTATAAGTACCTGATTGTTAGTTTGGTTTTTTCCCACCTCGGTTTTTGGAGTGGGAATCTTTTTCTGATTGCGCCTTTTCCTGATCTTTGCCTACTTGTACCTTTTTTTTTATCCTCTTGTCCACCATTTTGGTTCACTTGAAAAAATCATCATATAAAGTCAGGGTCCTATAATGACCCCTGGTGTGGAGCTCTATTTCATATAAAGTCAGGGTCCTATAATGACCCCTGGCGTGGAGCTCTATTTGACCCCAGGGGCATGATTGGCAGGATTTATATAGAGCTTCACATGAAATTGCTGCATACCAAATATAGAAGCTTTGACTCTTGTGGTTTAAGAGATGAAGATATTTCCCATTATAAGATTATGGCAGATAATAATCCCCTGGGGCGGGGCCTGCATGGACTCAGGGGCACGGTTGGCAGGATTTATAAAAGGGGACACTAGACCTTGCTACACACAGAATATGTAAGCTCTGGGCCTTGTGGTTTTAGAGAAGAAGATTTTTTTATGATTTTCCCATTGTAAGTCTATGGGAACTAATGACCCCCGAGGCGGAGCCATTTTTGACCCCAGGGGCATGGTTGGCAGGATTTATAAAGAGGACCACTACACATTGCTACATACAAAACGTAAAAGCTCTGGGCTTGTGGTTTTGGAGATTTTTTTATGTTTTTCCCATGATGCCCCCAGGGCGTGGCCTGTATGGACCCCAGAGGCACGGTTGGCAGGATTTATAAAGAGGACTATACATTGCTACACACAAAGTATGAAAGTTCTCGGCCATGTGGTTTCGGAGGAGAAGATTTTTTTTATGTTTTTCCCATTGAAAACCTATGGGAGCTGGGGAATTTTTTTCAAACGCTCAAGGGCAGTTAACTCCCCACTCTATCGTTGAATCTTGCCGAATGTCGAACTCATCCGAGATCTCATGACTGTCCTTGTTACATGAAAAATTGATGAAGATCCGATCAAAAATGTAGGTGCTAGAGTGTTCACAACACATACAGCCATTTTCCAAACACTCAAGGGAAGGTAACTCCGCAGTCCATGATCGAAACTCGCTGAATTTCGAACTCATCCGAGATCTTATGGCTGTCCTTGTTGCCTGCAAGAATGAATAAGATCCCATTAGAAATGAAGGCGCTGGAGCGTTCACAACATCTTTCCCATTGTAAGTCAATGGAGATTTTTTCAAACGCTCAAAGGCAGCTAACTCCGCAGTCCATGGTTGAATCTTGCCGAATTTCGAACTCAGCTGTTCTTGTTACATGAAAGAATGAAGAAGATCCGATCAAAAATGTAGGTGCTAGAGTGTTCACAACACTTAACAGCCATTTTCCAAACGCTCAAGGGCAGGCAACTCCGCAGTCCATGGTCGAATCTTGCTGAATTTCGAACTAATCCGAGATCTTATGGTTGTCCTTGTTACCTGCAAGGATGAATAAGATCTGATCAGAAATGAAAGCGCTGGGGTGTTCACAACATCTTTCCCATTGTGAGTCAATGGGGATTTTTTCAAACGCTCAAGGGCAGCTAACTCCGCAGTCCATGGTTGAATCTACCCGAATTTCGAACTCATCCGAGATCTTATGTCTTTCCTCATTACCTGCAAGAATGAAGAAAATCCTATCAAATATGTAGGTGCTAGAGTGTTCACAACATTTTTACCATTGTAACCCTATGGGAGCTATCTGTTGCCATGGAAACCAGAGTTTTGATCCGACCTGGCCCAAAACCCCATGCAACTTATCCCCCACCCCAATGATGCTTCTGATAAAATTTGATTGCAATTGACTGACTAGTTGTGGAGATATTTGTTGTTGAAAGTGCGGACGGACGCACAGACGCACGGACGACGGCTCGACTACCATACTATAAGCTCACCTTGTGAGCCTTCGGCTCAGGTGAGCTAATAAAGAAGAAAGCGTAAAAAGAATCAAATGCAATAAAATTTTGACTTACCTCCATAAACTACTATATGTACAGATTAACCATGCTCTTCACATACTTTTCATACTTTCCCTACACAACTCGTCGGCCATTGCGTTTTCAGTCAGGTAGTAAATTTCATATATCCTTTTGTTCATGCAAAACATTAATACATGTCGGTATTATATTGGTAATTAAATTATTATAAATGGCTTATTGTTTATATTCGGTATGGCAGTGTTTGATTGAAATGCATGGATCTTGATATTTGAATACAATAGTTTTGAATGGTTATCTCCAGATCTGATCAGACTATTGGTTGAGGTATAATGTGTTTTCCTCAAAGACCAATTTGGTTCACTAGACATACAAACAAATGCTTATAAAATTGTTACATTATATATCAAAAACACCAAGGCGAGCACGACAGACAGACAAATAGACAAAACACGTAACATAAATATAAAGAACAACAGAACCACCATGAAACGGTCAGTAACGAATAACGAAGGGGGTGGGGGCTTAGCTCTAATCCTCGCCCTAAGTCTGTTGATATTTAAAACAAACAAAAAAAAAAACATTGATTTAAAAGTAAGCTTTTTTATTTCAATTATGTGACGCCACTGCGTACATTGTATTATCAAAGCAGTCATTTATGGACCCCACCCTATGAGGGTCTGGATGGGGTATAACGATTAATAAATAATGGCCTAAATTTTTATTGAGAGTGAATAAAGAGCAAAAAAAATTAATGATTAGTGAATAATGAGGTCCTAAAGAATAATGAATTAATGTAATTTCACCTCATCACGGCCACCAATCCAGCTCTTTCGTAGCAAAATGCAATAATAATAAATTCATTTGCGGGACTTCCCACTACAGGTGCGTTCACTTATTAATATACCCCTGCGATATTCATAAATAAATGGACAACTTTTCTTGTTTTTGAACAATCGTCACTGGCAAGAAATAGACAACTGGATGAATTTGTTCATATAATATGTTAAGTATGTCTATAAATATTTACTCTGTATAAAAAAACAACTTCCAGATCATACGATGTTGTATGCGTAAATTGATTACATAACATATGGAGCCAAATTTTTAACAAAAAATTCGCTGATATTAGAGTTTCAAAGATTTCACAAGGAACCATGGTTAATAGTATGTAATTTTGTTTATAAATTATGAAAAAATAGCCACTTTTGTACTACGGCTGAAAATGGTGTCTTTATGAGCACTATTTACAGAGTTACACCCTGATTTTCATTTATTGTGCATTTTAGAATTCCGTAGTAAAACGGTTCTTACAATATAAAACTAAGCATGTAAGTGTTATTTTGCAAGAAAACTAATATTCTACCAGGCCGGTTTTACGAACAAAACTCACTTGTGGGTTCCTTTATGAGGTAAGCATGCCTTAAGGCACTGTGGAGTCACATATGGCTTTGTATGCTGCCAAAACGTGGGTTGACATTTGAGCCGCCTCGTGGAAAAACCAACACTGTGGTTTCCGAACAGGTCCGACACAAACCGGTCTGTAGAAGCACAGAAAAGTGCTAGAAGCTTGAAATTTCGGATTTAAGTAGAAGAGGAATTGTACTATCCGAGTAGCGAAAACAAAGGCGCTGATCAGCTTCGCAGTTACTGCGAAGCTGATCTGCGACTTTGTTTTCGCACATGCAGATTGTTGGTTTTCCCATTGGGCGGCTCATTTCATCATACAATTCATGGTTTGTTTCTCGGCACAAAATACCATATGGGACTGGGATTTTCACAGAGAAACTTTCATACTTAGGCTATCTCTCACTGCTCATAGTCATGATATTTAAATCCTCCTGTTTAGGCATAAAATCAAGGAAATCACCAGGACATTCAAAGACAGACGTTCCTCTAATATCAATAATAGGGATGAATACAAAGAACATTTGCTTTGCATAAATACCATTTTGATATCTTTTATTGCCATGTTAATTTCCGTGACTTATTCGCTATAGAAGAGGTTTGGAATATCACGAAGAGGAGATGTGAGTCATTGTCCAACAATAAATTTAGCCCACTTAGCCCCTCGGTGCGTAGGAAACGATCATGAATTGTATGATGAAATGCCAACCCACGCTTTGGCAGAATAAAAAGTCATGGGTGACTCCATAGCATGCTTACCTTATGAAGAAACCCACTAGCGAGCTTTGGTCGAATAACCGCCCTATTAGAATATTTGTTTTCTTCCAAAATAACACTGACATGCTTAGTTTTATATTGTAACAACCGCTTTATCATGAAATTCTAAAATGTACAGTAAATGAAAATCAGGATGTAACTGAACTCTGTAAATAGTTCTCATAAAGACACCAAATTTTCAACCGTAATACAAAAATGGCTATTCTTTCATAATTTACAAACAAAATTACAAACCATTAACCATGGTTCCTTGTGGAATCTTTGAAACTCGAATATCAGAGAATTTTTTGTTAAAAATTTGGCTCCATATGTCATGCAATCAATTTAGGCATACAACATCACATGATCTGGAAGCTTTATATACAGAGTAAATATTTATAGACATTCTTAACATATTATATGAACAAATTCATCCAGTTGTCTATTTCTTTCCAGTGACGATTGTTCAAAAACAAGAAAGGTTGTCCATTTATTTATGAATATCACAGGGGTATATTAATAAGTGAACGCACCTGTATGCAGCTGCGGGGTTCGAAACGTGTTCTCGTTTTCTTATCAATTACTCCTATTTTAAGACACTTTCCAGAAATCGGAGAATGACATGATGTGGGTAATTTATCTAGCGTCATTCTTCTCCAGCCGATCTTCTAAAAACACAGCACGTGGTTTGGAATCATTTTTGAGGTGAGTGCAACACATGCGATTTTTAGCCTCAGCTTCGACAGCAACTAAGCAAATCTGATAAATGTCTTTCTGTTTTTAAAAAAACATGATTCTTCCTTTACAAGAACATGTTTTGTCTAAAACAACAGTCACACTGTAGCGTATAACTCAAACGCGCGCCGGGCGTATGAAAAATCTCAACATGCTGAAGATTTTGGACGTATAAAAATTTATTTGTTCCTTTATCTCGCTTTAGCAATCACACAGTAGCGCGTGACTAAGGCGTGTGCCGGGCGTATAAAAATTCTCAAAGTTTTCGAGTACGTTTGTGTTATGTCCCAAACACGCTATGCACGCGCTACAGGCGCGCAGCAAATGTTCAACGCGCGTCTCACACACGCTTGGGGCACGTTCCTGGAGCAATATCTCATTAAATCGGAACGCCCATGTAGCGTACACTGGCGTGCCTCAAACGTGCGCCGCACGCGTTCGAAGCGTATTCAACGCGCCTGTAACGCGCATAGAACGTATTCGAAACGTATAAGACACACGCCCGGGACACGCCGAGCTTCTAGAAAATTTTTAAGCATGTTAAAAAAAATGAGCCCAAACGCGCCTGGAGCGCGCAGCGATTTATAGCTCCGTATATAAACGTGCACCAAGCGTACACCAAGCGTACAAAACGCGCGTATAACGCGCTTCTAACGTGTCTCCGACGTGCTCCTGGCGTATGTTGAATTTTACATTTTTGTCAACACGCCCGGCGCGCGTTTGGCTTATACGCTAATGTGTGACTGCTGTTTTACAGTATGTATTTATGTATTACTGGTATTCTTACTTATATTTATTTACTGTTTTTATGTCTTATTAGACATTTCTTGCCTAACCTGAGATGTACTCTGAGATGTAAATTCACCATACATTGACAAAAAGTCATGGATTATCTCAAGATATTTCATTGCATCGACGCACTTTTGGAACACTTTCGTTTATCCAACTATTCGTTTGTAAATGAAATGTTTTTCCCTGCATTCGTTCGTTTGTTTGTTTGTTTATTTTCTTGCTTTACGACCACGGCTAAAATTTGGACATGCTAACAACACTCGCTTGGCGTTTAAATAAGGGCGCCGTATGAGCGCAGTGAGAACTTCATCAACGCACCATGAGCTCCGCAAATGCGCAGTGAGATCGTAGTGCAAACGCCGTGGTAGCCTATCGCGTTTGCACGGAGATGACACGGCATCCATTACGATCTCACTGCGTCTACACCGCGCCTATTCGGCGCTTTCACCACGTGTCATTTTAATATCTTACTGCTTTCCTGTGGTGTTTGCAAGGCGCTGTCACGGCGTTTATTGCGCTCGCGTGGAGCTTTTACCGCATCCAATGGCGTTTTTCTGACAAAAATAGATGAAAAAAGATATGTAAATTTTAAACATGATAAAGCAAACAAAACACTATTTAAATCAGACGCACAATGTCTATCGTATATATGCAGGCGCAACAGATACAAATTGCTGCTTATGCTGCCCGCATAGTTCTGTAAAGACACAGATGCAGCAGGGTGCAAAGAATGCTTTGGGTCTGGCAGCCAGAAATGATCAGTTTCACCGACTGATGACAGAGCTGAGATTAGAGGATATTCTTGAAAGCAAAATGTACAAATGACAGAGACTTTGTTTCCGTTTTGCCTACAAGCCGTCAGCGCAGTGCCAGAACGCCGTGGAAGCGCGGTGCGATCGCCGTGGAAACGCAATGTATACACCAAGAGCGCCGCGCAATCACAGTGAAAAACTTATAGTCGTGCAAGCGCTTTGAATCACCGGCTAGAACTCCGTAGATACGCGGTAAAACGCAGTGTGAACTCCGTAGCAGCGCGATGAGGACGTCGTGAGGACGCAATGGCTTGCCTGTTCACAAATAAAATCGTTTTTCCTTGTTCTCGTGGTGCTCTGGAAAATCTATGAACGCCGTGCCAACGCCGTGGAAACGCCTCTTGATCAGACAGGGACATGATAAAAACACGTTGAGAATTAGCGGGAGAGGAATGACGTATATACAAATACAAATGTATATATACTGGCGGACTCATTCAACGCTAGAACAAAATCCGTTCGGTAGACGGCTAAAACACAAATAAGAGCTGTCGCACGACAGCGCGCTCGACTGCTCCTGACCTTTGTCAAACATAAGGCCAAGCCCGACCTGTAACCCAAAGCATTATGCTCATACATCTCTTTGCCTTGATGCAATAACTCAAAATCACTGAACCATGAAAGTTAACTATAACTACCTAAGATTTAAAGGTCTCACTCATATTGTGAAAGAAGTGTGTTCATATACCAAATGAGTGCCAAGATACGAGGCAAAATCACTGAACTGTGAAATAAGGTCACACTGACCTATAAGTACTTCATGGTCAAATGTGAAAGAAATATGATCATATACCCATTGAGTGTTGAGATATAAAGCAAAATCATTGAACCATGAAATTAGGTGACATATATAAGTATGTTTGGAATAAAGGTCTGATCAGAAAGAAGTATGAAACAATACCAACTGAGAGTCAAGATATAAGGCACATTCACTGAAATTAGGTCACAGTGGTCCAGGAATACTTTACGGTCAAAGGTCTTGTCATACGCAAACATATCGTGAAAGAAGTATGTTCATATACCAGTTGAGTGCCGAGATAAAAGGGAAAATCACTGAACCGTGAAATTAGGGCATAATGATCTATGACTACTTTAGGATCAAAGGCCTTGTCATACGCAAACATAGATTGAAAGAAGTTTGGTCATAAACCAATTGAGTGCCGAGATATAAGGCAAAATCACTGAACCATAGTGACATATACATGTAAGTATGTTTGGGTTAAAGGTCTGGTCATACTCATTCATAATCTGAAAGAAGTACGAAAAAATACCAACTGAGTGTCGAGATATAAGGCAAAATCACTAAACCATGAAATTAGGTCACAGTGACCTAGGAATACTTCAGGGTTAAAGGTCTTGTCATACGCAAACATATCCTGAAAACAGTATGTTCATATACCAATTGAGTGCCGAGATATAACCGTGAAATTAGGTCATAATGACCTAGGACTACTTTAGGGTCAAAGGCTTTGTCATACGCAAACCTAGTGTGAAAGAAGTTTGTTCATAAACCACTTGAGTGCCGAGATATAAGGCAAAATCACTTAACCGTGAAATTAGGTCACAGTGACCTATAAGTATATTGGGGTCTAAGGTCTGGTCATAAACACTCATAATCTGAAAAAAGTATAAAAATATACTGATTGAGTGTCAAGATATAAGGCAAAATCACTGAACCGTGAAATTAGGTCACAGTGACCTATAAGTATATTGGGGTCAAAGGCCTGATCATACTCACTCGTAATCTAAAAGAAGTAAGAAAATATGTTTATTGAGTGTCAAGATATAAGGCAAAATCACTGAACCATGGAAAGTAGGTCAACCGATCTTTACCGTCATGACACACAAGTCAGTGTCGCAAAGTCAAAAGATGAATGACCAACCATCTTCCTAAGTTGTTTCTATTAAGAAATAAAACCAGAGGACCAATGGTCCTGAGAACGCTCACCTGAAGCCTGGTCTTGGAGTATTAAGTCATCATGAAATGACCTTGACCTTGAATACTCACTCATCTTTATTGACTTCATAAGTTGTCTGCATCTGCAAAGTTTCAGGTCTTAGGCTGCAATAGTTTCCAAACCCAGTGATTTCTGAGAAAACCATAATTTTAATTTTGATACTTAAATTACCTTGGGTCAAGGTCAAGAAATGACCTTGGCCTTCATTAATTACTTACCTTCATTGGCTCCATTAGTTGTCTGCATCTAGCAACTTTCAGGTCTCAGGCTGCAACAGCTTCTAAAATATCCATTGTATTCGCCTTTTCCAATGTAAAAGCCTATGTTTCCAAAATTGACCTTGCCGTAAAATAGGTCAAGGTCATCCTAGGGTCATCATTTCAACAAACTATGATGGTCTGGAGTCCCAAATGCTACATACCAAGTTTCACGTAAATCGGCCAGCCGGTTCTGGAGAAGAAGATTTTTGAGTAGTTTTTACCATAGTTGGGCATGGCGGCCATCTTGGTCATGTGACCCGAATTTCGCAATCTAACTTTCGTTCCAACTACCCATGGACGCTCCACATAAAATTTCACTTTGATTGGCCAAGCAGTTTCAGAGAAGAAGATCTTTGAAAAGTGTGTTTGGACGACAGACTGGCCAAGGTCAAGAGATGATCTTAACCTTAATTAATCACATACCTTCATCTACTCCATTAGTTGTTTGCATCTACCACTTTTCAGGTCTCAGGCTGCAACAGTTTTCAAAAAATCCATTGTTTTCACTTTTCCCATGGAAAAGTCTATGTTTCCAAAATTGAAATTGCTGTAAAATAGGTCAAGGTCATCCTAGGGTCATCATTTTATCAAACTATGATGGGCTTGAGTCCCAAATGCTACATACCAAGTTTCATGAAAATCGGCCTGCCGGTTCTGGAGAAGAAGATTTTTGAGTGGTTTTTACCATATATGGGCGTGACAGCCATCTTGGTCAAGTGACCTGGATTTCGCGATCAAACTTTCGTCTCCCCTACCCATGGATGCTCCACATAAAATTTCACTTTGATTGGCCAAGCAGATTTAGAGAAGAAGATCTTTGAAAAGTATATATGGACGACAGACAGGCCAAGGTCATGAGATGACCTTGACCTAAATTAATCACAACCTTCATCTACTCCATTAGTTGTTTGCATCTACCACTTTTCAAGCCTCAGGCTGCAATAGTTTTCAAAAAATCCATAGTTTTCACTTTTTCCCCATGTAAAAGCCTATGTTTCCAAAATTGATATTGCCGTAAAATAGGTCAAGGTCATCCTAGGGTCATCATTTGATCAAACTATGATGGGCTGGAGTCCCAAATGCTGCATACTAAGTTTCATGAAAATCGGCCAGCCGGTTCTGGAGAAGAATCTTTTGAGTGGTTTTTACCATATATGGGCTTGGCGGCCATCTTGGTCATTTGACCTGGATTTCGCGATCAAACTTTCGTCTCCCCTACCCATGGATGCTCCACATAAAATTTCACTTTGATTGGCCAAGCAGTTTCAGAGAAGAAGATCTTTGAAAAGTATGTATGGACGACAGACTGGCCAAGGTCAAAAGACGACCTTGACCTATATTAATCACATACCTTCATCTACTCCATTAGTTGTTTGTATCTACCACTTTTCAGGCCTCAGGCTGCAACAGTTTTCAAAAAATCCAAAAAAGTTTTCACTTTTTCCCATGTAAAAGCCTATGTTTCCAAATTTGACCTTGCCGTAAAATAGGTCAAGGTCATCCAAGGGTCATCATTTTATCAAATTATGATGGGCTGAAGTCCCCGATGCTACATACCAAGTTTCGTGGAAATCGGCCAACCGGTTCTGGAGAAGAAGATTTTTGAAGTGTTTTACCATATATGGGCGTGGCGGCCATCTGTTCTGTTCTGTTCTGTTTCTACTTAGTGTTCCCCCGTTGTCTTAGCGAGGCACCACCATACGGTGTAAAAATTTACTTTTGAGCTCAATATAAAGTCTTGACTACCCTGTTGAAAGTTTCAAAATTTTCAGTTATTCTCTTTGGCTCCATGTTGCCAAATTCTATAGGGTCACTGACGAGACTTTAATAGTCGAAACCGCGGTATGGCCCATCCTCTTTCTCATTAATATGTTCATTGCTCTTAAAGGATCTCAGTTTTAATTTTATTTGCTATTACTGCAGCTGGCGTTGTGCCGTGTGGCGGCCCTAAAAAGTCTCCCCGTACATCATCCATAGTGCAGGTTATATTTTCCTTTTGGTCCTTTGAGATCAGCGAGGATATGCTGAGGAATCAGAAATTTATTATCGGTTAAGTTCATTTTTAACCAATGTTTAATATATTTGGTCTCATTTAGATAATACTAGTCTTTGTATTGACTACCCTGTTGAAAGTTTCAAAATTTTCAGTTATTCTCTTTGGCTCCATGTTGCCAAATTCTATAGGGTCACTGACGAGACTTTAATAGTCGAAACCGCGGTATGGCCCATCCTCTTTCTCATTAATATGTTCATTGCTCTTAAAGGATCTCAGTTTTAATTTTATTTGCTATTACTGCAGCTGGCGTTGTGCCGTGTGGCGGCCCTAAAAAGTCTCCCCGTACATCATCCATAGTGCAGGTTATATTTTCCTTTTGGTCCTTTGAGATCAGCGAGGATATGCTGAGGAATCAGAAATTTATTATCGGTTAAGTTCATTTTTAACCAATGTTTAATATATTTGGTCTCATTTAGATAATACTAGTCTTTGTATTGACTACCCTGTTGAAAGTTTCAAAATTTTCAGTTATTCTCTTTGGCTCCATGTTGCCAAATTCTATAGGGTCACTGACGAGACTTTAATAGTCGAAACCGCGGTATGGCCCATCCTCTTTCTCATTAATATATTCATTGCTCTTAAAGGATCTCAGTTTTAATTTTATTTGCTATTACTGCAGCTGGCGTTGTGCCGTGTGGCGGCCCTAAAAAGTCTCCCCGTACATCATCCATAGTGCAGGTTATATTTTCCTTTTGGTCCTTTGAGATCAGCGAGGATATGCTGAGGAATCAGAAATTTATTATCGGTTAAGTTCATTTTTAACCAATGTTTAATATATTTGGTCTCATTTAGATAATACTAGTCTTTGTATTGACTACCCTGTTGAAAGTTTCAAAATTTTCAGTTATTCTCTTTGGCTCCATGTTGCCAAATTCTATAGGGTCACTGACGAGACTTTAATAGTCGAAACCGCGGTATGGCCCATCCTCTTTCTCATTAATATGTTCATTGCTCTTAAAGGATCTCAGTTTTAATTTTATTTGCTATTACTGCAGCTGGCGTTGTGCCGTGTGGCGGCCCTAAAAAGTCTCCCCGTACATCATCCATAGTGCAGGTTATATTTTCCTTTTGGTCCTTTGAGATCAGCGAGGATATGCTGAGGAATCAGAAATTTATTATCGGTTAAGTTCATTTTTAACCAATGTTTAATATATTTGGTCTCATTTAGATAATACTAGTCTTTGTATTGACTACCCTGTTGAAAGTTTCAAAATTTTCAGTTATTCTCTTTGGCTCCATGTTGCCAAATTCTATAGGGTCACTGACGAGACTTTAATAGTCGAAACCGCGGTATGGCCCATCCTCTTTCTCATTAATATGTTCATTGCTCTTAAAGGATCTCAGTTTTAATTTTATTTATAATGTGCTGGTGAAGTTTATATACAGTTTGTGACAGTTTTGTTTAATTATATACAACTTCTAACACTGTGAAATCTCGTTCAGTCTTAATATTCTCCTTTTATGAATCTGGTCTATAAACTCTCTTGAACACAATTCCAGGAATTCTAGGTCTTCAAATCTGTCCACATACACTGAGGGATCTAAAATAAGCTGAGTAAGGAAATCTGGATTCTGTAGGTCTGAATACGTGTTGACAGGAAGAACTGGGTTACTTCTCAGTTTCTCGACATAAGTTTCCCTTTCATGGGTATAAGCTGAGCATTCTGCTATGAAATGTTGCCGAGTCTCTGGTGCAGCTAAACACAGTTTACATGTAGCGTCAACTGTGTATTGATTGAATGCAGCTCTATTGCCTTGAAGTGTGTATGTGCCAGTCAGAACCTTACATTTAAGTTGTGCCCTTTTGTTATCAGTTATGCTGTTTCTAACAGTGGACCATACTGGATGGGTTTTCGCTACTTTCAATGAGTTTGGATTTATGTATTTCAATGAGGATTTTTCCATCAGGTCATCATGCCATTTGGCTTCAATGTGGTCATTTACAGCTTTATTTAGCATATTTTTCCATTTTCCTTTTGGGATTTGGTCAGTAAATAATGAGAATATTGAGGGGAGATTATAAGTCTCCAGGATACTCTTAACTAGATTGAACCAACTTTTTTCATCATTGCCTTTCATGACCAACTGGCGTTCAGCTATGTCATACTCTATAAAATGTTCATTTCGGGATATATTGACAAAAAGATTAAGTGAATTTTTTTGAATGATTGACTCCAGAGGGAGAACACCCAACAATGCCAGAACAATCGAGTTCGATGTCTTATCCGGTAGACCTTGTATCTGCCTGAGAGATTTTCTCTGAAACTTTTCCAGGTTTTCAATGTCATTCTTTTTAAGTGAAAGGATTTCGAGGCCATATACCAGTCTCGGGACAATAAATGTACTCCAGAGATAACCATTTAAGCATGTCTTTAGCCCATTCGCACTGTGAAACCCCGCCCCCATAAGTGAGTATGCGGTTTTACGCCCCAAGTTGATTTTTTCCTCAATATTGACTTTTTCCTTAACCTGTCTGCTAATACCCAGATGGACTGTACAGTCCTCACACTTGATATATTTGCCAGCCATGGTTAGCTCAGGTTTATGCTGATTTTTCGAGGCATTGTAACTTAGGCAGCTACATTTGGACGGATTAACACAGTACCTTTCCCTATTTGTGTTGTCACCTACATCCCATATCAAAATACCTTCTGGCCAACACTGCCAGGTCATCAGCCACGGTTACATGTGGGACATTTATTGATCCAATTTTCACATCTGTGTATTTTTCCTCTAATTGGAATTGAAGTTGGTTATTATATCTTTTATAATGGGAGGTGGATAGTACCCCGCCTTGTATAACACCCTGTCTTAGATTGATAGGATCTGAGAGGAGACCAGCCCATTTCACTCGCGAGGAACAGTCTAAATAGAAGTCTTTTATGAGCAGCCAATCATCTCCTTCGATTCCATCAAGGTACAACCTACGAAGCAGAGAATTTTGATCGACCACATCAAATGCCTTCTGTGTATCCAGGGTTGTGAAGCGCAGTTCCTCTTTGTTGTTCCGCGATTCATTGATGCACTCTGTCAAAATTAGTGCGGCATTCAGAGATGAGCATCCACTTGTAAAGCCCTTTTGTAGTCTTGATTGAGTGGCTTCCAGGATTTCGTTATGCCGGGTATTGACGACATGCTCCAAAACCTTGAGAAGAACTGGTGTTACTGTTATTCCCCTATAGTTACCAGGGTCAGTTGGATCACCCTTCTTGTAAACTGGAGTTAGGAGGCCTTCTTTAGGTACAGTGGAGACCGCCTTTGCTCTAATGAGACTATTAAGCATTCCTGTTACAAACTCTACTACTGGCTGTCCGCCCAATTTCAGATGTTCGCTGCAGAGGCCCATTGAATCCATAGCCTTATTATTTTTTAACTTATTAAAAAGCCTTTTTTACTTCTTCTTGTGTGATTGTCTGGATCGGTCTATCAGCCGCTTCACAGATTGATTGTATACTTTGTATGTCCTGGTCAACCAGTTCCTTGTATTCTTCATCAAAGTTGTCATTCTGTAATAGTGTCGCTAGTTTCTGGAAGTGCGTGGCCCAGCCTTGGCAGACATCGTGGGTGGTTTCACAGGTGTTACCATCAACTGTGGTACTATCAGTTTGGTTTGAGGAAGTTTTCCGCTGCTCCTTCACCAACCGGAAGAATGTTTTTGAATCATTTTCAGCATTCATGATGGATTCAATCTTCATGTCCCGTCTTCTCGCAGCCTCCCTCCTCTGCTCGCTTCTCAAACATCTCCTTGCTTCTTTCATCCTCATAAAATGATCATTTTCGCGATCCTGAGGGGAGCCTGTCGTCTTCCATTCCCATACGGCACATCTTGATGGCATTATAGATTTCCTCTGTCCATGGTCTGTGTCTTTTGTTCTTGAATTTAGGTGAAGGTTTATGATTTGGGATACTTTGTTCGGTTGCTGATTTTAATACTGCATTAAAGTGACTTAAAGGATATAAAATGTCCAGTTCTTTGGAGTTTCCGAGATAAAAAGAATCAAATGGCTGAAGTTGATCAGATATACAGTCCTTGTATGCCTGCGCATCACACTTGTCCCACTTAGGTTTGCGTTGAATAGTATAGCCATCAGTTGAGGTACTGTTTGCTGCTAGTTTCAAGGTTACAACAAAAGAGCATGATCCGAGGTATTAGTTGCAGAGTTTGTCACAATTTGTACATTTTCTACCAGATGTTTTCCACGTTCATTGAAGAACACATAGTTGATTTCTGCACAATCTGTCTTGTTAGGGTGGTAAAAGGTGGAAGTTCCAGACTGAAGGTGATTTAGGGAGTTTCTCCTAACAAAATCCACTAGCTGTCGATCCTGTGGGTTTCCAGGACGCTCCTTTAGCGAGGCATTGAAGTCCCCAACAATCAGCAATGCATGGGTGCTGGTATTAACCACTTCTTCAATCTGATCTAGGCAGTTCTGGAAATTGTCATCACTCCTGCTGTTCCCCTTAGAGTTACGACTTGGCATGTAAATGTTACACACACATAGCGGAGGTGTACTTTGTACCTCAATCACGACCATTCTGCTTTCTCCATGAACTAGTTTTTTACTGTAAAATCCAGGTTTTTCCTAAATAGTAATGCAACACCACCAAAGCCTCTTGGTTTCTGGTTGGGCGGGAGAGGATTATCCTCATCAACAGCTTTACTGTATGCATTATGTGTCACGAAAGTTCTTTCAATATTCGAAAGTTGGAAGGTAAAGAGCCAATGTTCCTGAATTGCTAAAATGTCACATTCACTTAGTAAGTCCCTGACGAAAACTTCATTGGTCTCTATGTTCGTTACGTTTAAATAGGCCAATTTTAAAGACTTTTCCTTATCTCTTTCTTGGTTGATGCCCTGCCATTCCCTAAAAAAGGCTGTTTACCTTCACCGGTTCTCATAGAGTCTCCAAGGTCCAGGGTTGTACTGTCAAAATCTAGATTTGCATGTATTATTGGGATTTCCATTTTTGATCTTAGAGCTTGCTTCCTCTCTCTTCGTACATTGCACTTCAGGAGCAATACTATCTAGTTCACTTTCCTGATCTAAAGTATGGCATCGAGGCAATCTGTCTTCCACACCAGGCGGCATATGATTGGTAGGGGAGGAATCTCTAACTCTAATACTAGAGGTGCTTTCTGACCGTCTCATACCGTTGGCATTTTCCAATGTTTTGCATGGCGTGCTAGGGTTTTCGGTAGAGGCAGTCTTATGTTCGTCATTACTTCTAGTATCACGGACAGCAGGCAGGTTATCACACCTCGTGTCGCGACTAAAAGCCAGGTTTCTCCCACTGTTTAAATCTGGTAGAAACGGTTGAGGATGATGAGGTAACTGGGTGCCTCCCTGTACTCCATACTGCTGGTACAATGTAGGTCCTACGGAGGGATGATTTCCTCCTAGGGTAGTTGTTCTTTGGTTGTTTTGTCTTTGCTGTGGTAAGCGTCCTTGCATAAATCCATTAGGATGGCACTGAAACTGTACTGGGTGTACTCCATATATTGGGTGAGGCACATACATTGGATTGTGAAACTGTTGGAAGGAGGAAGGCTGTATGTTGCCCAGTTGATCGGGCCCATACCTCAATCCCTGGGCACCTGCATGTACTTGATAAGGTAAAAAAACTATATGGAGGCACTGTTGGACCGTGTGGTTGTAATCCATTCATCCACCATCCTAGGCCCTGTGCAGGAGGATGTGTAGGTGGTCCTTGAAGATGTTTGTACTGCTGTTGCATGCATAGCTCAAGGCTGTGGATCCTGTTTTTTAAAGGGACTATTCTAAAGTCCTAAATCCATTTGTATATGAAAGAACAATAACTAATAAATACATTATGTCGATTTTTCTAACAAAATTTTGATTTTGTGTGCGCTAATTTAAAACATTTATTTTTGGGGAGCTTAAAATCGAACATCGGTTATTTCCCTTGCCGTCTTTGAAATTTGAGTTATTTCCCTTTGATTTGTGACGTCACAGTCGAAGGTCACCAATATGGACCAATATGGCGCCGTATAGTTCTTTGCGCGAATATCGAAATTAGAGCGTCGAAATCACAAGTTAGAATTCGAAAATATGCGTTTTTTGTGGGGTTTATGATAATACCAGTATGAATCGAATAAAAATCAAAAGATTTTCAAGTGATCTTATGAATATTTTGCATCATTAAATGCGTTTCAGTTTGACGAACTCGATCATTCGATTCATCGGACTAATACAAAATATCAAAAACGCGCCGCATCGGGTACTGGAATGTGCAAATAAATTGTTTGAATTATTTTGGCCACGCAGCTGCCTATCCGATTTTACATACGAATATCCTAAATATTACAAAATTATAATGAAAAAGCGCAACTGCGAGGACCAGGTTTCCGAAATCTCGGATTCATATTGAAAGAAACTGCCTAAAAATCATGGATGCTTTTCGAGACGATCGTGCATTTCCATGACCATTTTGAAATATATAGAAAACGGCGCATTTAGAATTTATCCCTGCCAAACTCCTCATTTGACTGAAAATCAGATTAATGATACAGGCTGGGATATTGTTTGCTGTATCGGAAATCTATCACTCTCTTTCTCTCTCTCTCTCTAGCTCAATCGGAGCATCAAGGGATTTAATATTTTGTATTCAGGTTTGGTAATTTTAGAGAAACACCTTTTCAATACATCAAGAGCAACTCCAGTCGGTGAATGTGATATGACAGAACTCAATTTGGATATACACACTTAGTCCAACGGGATAAACACAGTAAAAGGGGCAAACTTCATCCTGAAAATTTATTATAGTAGAAAATGCCATCTTAAATGATGCTTATGTTGTTTAACGTCCTGGTCAGAATGTACTCTGTGGCAAAGCAGATAATTTTGTGGCGAAGCAGATAATTAAACAGGCGAAGAAAAATTCTGCTTACCTGTTGATCGAACCGGGTTTCTCTTGTATCCTAAGCCAACCCTCTATTGCGCCGCTGTTAAAGATGCTCGCCTTATAAACCGTGGTTGTGAGTTTGATCCCGGGCTTCTTTAGTCATGAAAATGTAACCTAGTTCCTGTCTCTATGATATGACCAATGGCTGTTTGTGAGACATTAACCAACACTTGACATGTAGATTTTTAGATTTGAAAAGCAATACACAGAGGTCATTCTTCTTTAGATTTAAATAAATAAGTTTGTTTGGATTGAGGCTTAACTTCCCAGTCAACAAATTTTCAAACATGTCTGGATGGAGCCCATGCTTCCTGGGTTTGACCAGTACTGTAGGGAGTTAATGTGTCTTGCTCAAGGACACAACATGGTATCGCTTGTGGGGATCGAACACAGGACCTCTCGATTCGGAGTCCGACACTCTACACTAATACCACCGCGCTCCGATATATATAAGAAGCATCAGTTCGGTTACTAGAAGTGCTTCTTTGGCAAAAATTTCAGTTGTCACTCATTGGCAATATTTGCATTGAAAGAACTGTATTACATATTTTCATAAAGGTCGAAGAATGGCTTGCAATAAAAACAAGCATCTTTCAATATATGTTATTTTATTCAAATTTATAAACTTTTAAACTGACAATTTCTTCAAAAGAAAAATCAGTGCCTCAAACTATAATGTCTTATATATGAGCCGCCTCATGAGAAGACCAACAATATGCACATACAAAAACAAAGGTGCGGATCAGCTTCGCCATTACTGCAAAGGTGATCAGCGCCTTTGTTTTTGCTACAAGGATAGTACAGTTCCTCTACTTTCAAAATTTCAAGCCTCTAGCTATACAGCTCGGTTTGAGTCAAACCTGTTCGGAAACCACATTGTTGGTTTTCTTATGAGGCGGCTCATATGTAAATGGCTAAATGCAAATACAGGAATCTGAAAATAGATGAGCAAATGTGTTTGCCAGCAAGATAAATATGATAAAAGAATATACACATGAAGTATCAACTGTTCTGGTGTGCATTGCTCTATTGACAACCCCGTATTAAAACAGTATATATGTTTAAAAAAAAACGAGAACTGGTATAAATTATAACCAGAGGACCAATGGTCCTGTAAACGCTCACCTGAGACCTGAGATATATACCAATAAACTTGTTTGACTAGAATGGTAATATACATGTATATAACACCAGGGCAGAGTCAGAGCAACCTCTGGGGTCAATTTCTTTTGTAAATCATAAAGATTCAGTCCATTTGCCAATTTACTGCAAGTTTTGCCTGTCAAATGACATTGTAACAATTTTCCCATTCAAATGCATGGGCAACCTAAGTTGACCTTGCCGTAAAAAAGGCCAATGTCATCCCAGGGTCATGCTTTATACAAACTTTGTAGAGCCCCATTGCCTGATGCTTCATGCCAAGTTTCAAAATCATAGGCCTTCTGGTTCTGGAGAAGATTTTTAAGGTTATACAAACATTCATTGCCCATTACGATGCTCCACATGAAGTTCGGCTTTGATTGGCCAAGCGGTTTCAGAGGAGAAGATGTTTGAATATTATGGTCATATACATGTATATAGCCCTTGGGCAGGGGCAGACAACCCCCTATTCTGTCCATCTGCTTATTTCCTGCATGTTTTGCCCTTCAAATCATATTTTAACAATTTTCCCCACATGCAAATGCATGGGCTACCAAGGTTGACCTTGCAGTAAAATAGGTCAAGGTCATCCCAGGGTCATGATTTGTATAAACCCTTCACTGATGCTTCATGCAAAATTTCAAAATCATAGGTCTTCTGGTTCTGAAGAAGAAGATTTTTAAAGGTTTTTGCTATTTATAGCCATGGCGGCCATCTTGGTCATGTGACATGGACCATTTATATAAACTTTTGTTCCCCCTTCCTAAGGATGCTCCACATGAAGTTTGGCTTTGATTGGCCAAGGGGTTTCAGAGGAGAAGATCTTTGAAATTGTGGACGACGACGACGGACGCCTCACCGTGTGAGCCTTAGGCGCAGGTGAGCTAACAAATCCATGGTGAAATCGAACTAGATTTAGATGCCAGTAAAATTAAAATTCAAGCCTTAAAATTGTATGTACAATTTCTTGTATTTACAAATGCATGTGAAAAGCAACTGATTTTGACGTGTATTATATTGAACAAGATACATGTGTACATACATGTATCTTTGACATGCCTAGGCAATTTTAATAAAGGTGAAGATCAGCTTTGAGTAACTGCACAGCTGATCATCACCTTTGTTTCCCTACTCAGATAGTGCAATTCCTATTCTTCTTAAATCAGAGACCTTCTGCTGTGACTAAGTGTAATTTGTGTCAAACGGCTGAAATCCCAGAAGACCGGAATTGTTGCATCGCTGCTCAAATGGTTTTGTTGTGGTTTAACATTATACCCCTGTCAGTAAACATCAGGAAAATATGTCCTTGCAATGAATACACTCTTAACCCCACTTTTATATAGTAAAACTGGGGTATGCAGGGGTATACATATTTTTCTTGTTTTTGCTCCAAAACATAGATTGTAGGTACTCGTTAGAACTGCCTCGGTTTCAATTTTCAATTTTTGCGTTTTAAAAAAAAATATGTATACATTGCATGGGCAAGTTTTCGTAATGAAAAATCAGTACTATGGAGAATTAATTTCACTAAAGACAATCAAACTCCCCTCAACCTGCTCACACTAAGAATAATTCTGTATATTACAGTGTGAATGTATTTATAAATACACAAAAGTAATAAATTGCATACTCTTCAATGACAAAAGATCTGGCTAATAAAACAGATCACATACTGTACAGTGTACATGATTCAAGCTTAATACTTGTTTTGTTATGCAAATAGTATCTACAAATCTCACACCTATCCAGTATGAATCATTTTGATTTGTTGAATCTGGCAATATGCGCCTTGAAAACCTCTTCTTTTCGTGGTTTGGGTCCCGGGGTGCTGTGCGCTATTGGCTTTGGTGTCATGGGAATCACAAGGCTGTTGTGCAGTTTAGCTCTTGCATAACTCTTATTCAGTTTTTTTTCTCTAGTAGGACTTCCATCAGTTCTTCAACATAACCTGAAAGAACAAAGAATCAATCTTAAGTTGCAACTTGTGATTTTCATTTGTTGTCGTGTCTTGATTTAATATTCCATCAACAGCTAAGGTTATACCAAACAGGAAAGGTTTTTAATTTTAAAGTCTCATAAAATACTAGAGAAACCAAAGAATGAGATAAAAACCCTTTAAGATTAAAACGCATATAGCTCTATAACCACGATGCCATAGTGGTTCCAAGTATATTTTAAACCAAAGATGTAAAATATTACATACAAAACTGTTTTATGTAAAACAACATACCGAAAGACATCTGTGTTTTGACTTCTTTTGCTACTGCTTCACCATGTGTGGACTTGGGGAATGCGATCTTGAACTGAGGCTGGCCATCTTTCGTCACAGCTTGCGCTCTACCAGTGTTTTCGTTGAAATGCAGTGCTGCCAACGCCAATCTACATGTACATGAAAAAAATTCTGATTAGACTGCTTCAATTCATGACTTGGTAGACTGAATAATTCGACTCATTGAATACTTTAACACCATCATTGAATGAGCATCAGAGTACTGGGTTATAGGTAAGAACATGCAAAGGTTAAAGTAAGCAATAATCAGGAACCTTGAACCTGTAACAGTTTCTTGCTCATTCAACTTTTTAAACAACAGCTTCGATCACATTACTTTTTTGATTAGGTGGCGATTCAAACTTTAATAAAACTAGAAAAAGTGCCTTGAGAGGCACGTATACCCCCGGCTAGTAGCCACCAATCCCCCTTCCCTACCCCCTACCTAAACAACCCGCCACATGCTCACCCCTGACATTGAACCTCACATCACCAATGAAAGACAGTACCCTTATCAAGTACATTTTCGAAGTAAGCAGTGTTAAGTACTTTGCATACAAACATGGGGGAGTGTAGTTTTAGAATGACATATCTATTTTAGAGCGGTATACAGAGCTGACGTGTATACCCAATCTAGGACATAAGCAAGGACATTGTGGGTCAGGTCCTCAGTCCTAGATTGAAATGAAAGTAGAATGTCATTCTATAAAAAAAAAAAAAAAAATTCTAGATCTTGACCTCAGGTCCCACCCCCACCCCCATGCATGGACCCTTGGGTCTAGCCCTTACGTGGTACCTATGTTGTGTTGTAAGCATGAACGCTTTCTGACACATGGTTGTCAAGATATAGCCATACAAAATATTAACTTGGTAACTATTGTATTTTATGTGTCCTAGATTTTGACGTCAGTCCCACCCCTAGAGTTTGGTGTCCTGGAATTTAATTCAACCCTAAAGGGTATCTATGATTCAAACAGGAATACATTCCTATAAGTATTTGTTAA
Organism: Rugalucina vietnamica; assembly: GCA_964017185.1. Classification (NCBI taxonomy): domain Eukaryota; kingdom Metazoa; phylum Mollusca; class Bivalvia; order Lucinida; family Lucinidae; genus Rugalucina; species Rugalucina vietnamica. Next base: position 1,114,796 of record OZ024884.1, on the reverse strand, counting down.
GATATGAACTTGGAGATGAAAAAACACTATGTAAATAGCACATTTTCAAGGTGACCTAGATTTTGACCTCCAGCCCCACCCCTGGGCATGGACCCAGGGTCCGAACTCACAGAAACAAAGCAAACCCTATAGGGTACCTACGGTTAAAATATGAATGGTTTCTGATCATTGGTTCATGAGATATACACCACCAGAGAAACTTAAACCAAATCTTTGACCCAAATAAAAGGTGACCTAGATTTTGACCTCTAGCCCCACCCCCGGGCATGGACCCAGGGTCCGAACTCACAGAAACAAAGCAAACCCTATAGGGTACCTATGGTTAAAATATGAATGGTTTCTGATCATTGGTTCATGAGATATACACCACCAGAGAAACTTAAACCAAAACTTTGACCCAAATAAAAGGTGACCTAGATTTTGACCTCTAGCCCCACCCCCGGGCATGGACCCAGGGTCCGAACTCACAGAAACAAAGCAAACCCTATAGGGTACCTATGGTTAAAATATGAATGGTTTCTGATCATTAGTTCATGAGATATACACCAGCAGAGAACTTTAACAAAAACTTTGACATAAATTCCACGAACGTTCCGGAATAACGAACGAACTAACGAACGAACGAACGAACGAACAAACGAACATACGAACGGAAAAGCGAAAACTATATACCCGTCGGCATAAATGCTGGGGGTATAATTATCAATACCTCATCAGCACGGACATGTACATGTGACTCCTGTTTATAATAACAGATTGACTGACAACAACTGCGTGTTTGTAATAAAGGTATCAGTGTAAACTAACCATGCTTCCATCTGAGAGTAGAAGTAGTGGACTGTGACACACGATGTTATGGAACGACTCCAGTGAGAGGAGAGAGTTTCTTTATGTCATTGACTAGCAGACGCCCCTTCACGACCTTCTCTAACTCTGCATATGGTTTGCAGTGGCGGATTTAGAGGGGGTTCGGGGGGTTCACTCGAACCCCGCTCTGGAACCAAATTACTTCATTTTCATGGGGAAATTTAAGAAAATATGGATAAAAATTGGAAAACGAACCCCCCTTGGTAAATTTGAACCCCCCTTTCAAAAATCCTGGATCCGCCACTGGTTTGTACCCTGTAAGTGTAAAACATGTACCTGTAATTCTTCTACATTCTTCTACATGTACATTATGTAAAGGCGCCCCCCCCGGCCGAGCAGTTAAGAGCGAAATAAAAACTGTCTTGTCACTCATGTGATTTTCACGGGCACTGTATTTTCAAAGGGGTGTATACAAACATAACAGAGATTTTTTGAGCTTTAAAAATTGAAAATTTTTAGGCGAAAAATTTTGATAGTTTTCTTATTTTTGCTCAAAACATAGATTGTCGAGGCGGTTCTAACGAGTACTCACAATCAATGTTTTGGAGCAAAAATAAGAAAAATAGATATACCCCTGCATACCCCAGTTTTGCTACATAAAAGTGGGGTTCATGGGTTATACATTACACGGACATGTTTAATTTCCTGACGTTCTGGCATGAGACAGCATAAAAATGGAATTCAGGAATGTTTTTCTGCAGAGAATTTATTGTCAAGCAAGCTGAGTAATATATTTTGCTTTGATTTTGGTCGATTTCCATTGACTGCTAGGGAAATCCAAAACGTGGCTGACACCCATTGACTGACGAAAGAAAACCTGCCCAAAATGTTTTTATTTGGACCAGATTTTGTTTTATTTGGTAAAAATCAAATTATTGTTCGAGAGTTGGTCCCATTCGGACAACGGACAACTAGGCCCAAAGACAACTCGGCCCTGGACAACTCGGCCCAGGAAAATCTCGGATTAAGACAACTCGACCCAATTCATAAGACAACTCGGCCCAGTTCAAAAGACAACTCGGCCCAAATGAGGATTGCTATATAGAAATACTTACCATTGTTTTGTCTTCTTTTTTCCCCCATTATCCATTATTCACAATACAATTTATATGACTTGTGTTGAGCAATGCATTAAAACTTTAAATTTCTTAGCATCTTAAAAGTAATGAAGAGAAATTGCATTATTGTTTGTCTTTGGAATAATTTTCATCATCAAGTGTCATAAGATGAACGTATTGATTGGTAATCATCAATTAATTAATCCGAATGAAAGGCGTGATTAAAGGCGGGCGCATGGTTGCGCATCGTTTCAAATATAAGACCGACAGAAGATAATTATGAGTGCAGTTAAAGGTGTCAAAATAATGAGCGTATTAAATTGTTTACCATTAATTAATTAATTCGAATTAAAGGCGGGCGCGTTTAAAGTTCATTCAAAATATAAGACAGACAGAAGATAATTATGAGTACAGTTAAAGGTATTCACCAATAAGTATGTTATGTTAATTGCCTTTCATTGGTCTTAATTGGCATAAAATTCCTTTGATTTGCCGAACTTACCCTTATAAATACCACACAATATTTTTGCATCACCATAACACATTCGGTAAATAAGCAAGAACGTACGTCCGTTTCTTAGCATATTTATTTATTCATCATGCCTGTGTATTGTCTCGAGTGCAGTAAGGTTGTTCGCGGAGGTCATCATGCCGTTTCGTGTGATCTTTGTGAGGGATGGCAGCATCTGAAGTGCAACACGGGTAAATTTTCTTTTCATATTATTATTATTATTATCATCATAATTTGAGCCGCCTCATGGGAAAACCAACAATGTGGCTTCCGAACACGTCCGACACAAACCGGCCTGTTGTTTTATTTTCGGCATGAGGCTCATTTTACGTTATAATTAATATAATTATGGTTTCAAATGAGCACTATTTCGACGACCGAATAAAACCATTTGATAAATCAAACAGTGTAGGCTCATTATGACATCATCAGAATAGGCGAGGCGGTTAAAACGTGTACCCACAATCTAAGTTTTGAACAAACAAGAAAAATATCTAAGTTTCTAGAGAAATTTTCATTTTTTTCTGTTTATTGCATGGGCAAATTTTCGTTATGTTTTTATCTACAGGGATATCTAGAGAGAGTTATGTTGCAGCGACGAAGGGCCGTGAAGAACTGAAGTTTATCTGTCACAGCTGTTCTCAACAAGTTGATGAGGTAACAAATGCATAAGTATAATACACTTTACGGGTTTGTACTAAAGTGCTTGAATAAGGTACAAGTAGGCAATGATCAGGAAAATGCGCACAGAATAAAATCACACTCCAAACCCCGAGGTAGGGAAAAAACTGAATTGACAATTAGGTACTAATACTTAAAACATATCGTAAGCCGAGTGAGCTGCTATTGAGTGTTTGAAACATAAATTTTGTAAAACTAATAATTTTATTATGCTACTTTGTACCTATTTTTACAGATCGCAGAAGAAGCTACGGAAGAGTCGTTTATGCTGGAGCCCCCACCACTGTCCCCGCAACTGCCAACCCTAGAACGAGTTGTGAGTATATTTCACATTGTCAGAAAATGTTGTTTTTTTTCTATTATTATTTTATTTCCCGCCTGCTGTCTATGTTGGGCCTTTACATTTAATTGCAACGGTCCCTCTATTCTTACTTGCAAACACTTAAATGTAGAACACTATAAAAAGTCCTCATTGTTGTGTAATGCTCAGTCATAAATGCTAATCTGTATGACCTTAAAGAAACATTTCTTAACATTTCCTAAATGGTGTGCGATGCAAATTGAGCCATGTCAGTTCATTGATATGCCGTTGTCACCAATCAGTTTACATGTTCATCTTTTTTTTCTCTCTTAGGAAGCTGTCGACGTGTTAGAGGTGCCACCTGTTCTGGAGCCTAGTGTTCACTACGATGAGAGCAGCGACTTCCAGTCCGAGACGACGACACCGACCGTAAGTTAACGTTTTTCTGTATTTTAGTGCGCTTGCGCTAGTGGTTTCGAGCTCCGTGCTCGATCCCCACTCGGTGCGCCGTGTTGTGTCCTTGAGCAAGTACATATTGGTTAATACACGTGACAAGTTGGCTCATTGCCGACATGACTGAAAAAATGTTGACTGGGACATTTTTACTGAATACAAGCATCTTAATTGTTTATTTTGACTTTAGAAATGGCGTTTTCACGAGGACGATGTATTAGTAAGGCGAGTAGAATGTTGCAAGTACGTATTGGTTAATAGACATGACACGTTGGCTCATTTCCGACATTACTGAAAAATTGTTGTCTGACATTAATCCTGACTACAAACAAATATGTTAATTGTTTATTTTGATTTTAGAAAGAGCGTTTTCATGAGGACGATGTAAGTAGACTGCTGTATGTTTATTGTATTCTCCTTTAGGTCACCAACACTGATGTTGCTTCATTGATGGACACTCCTGGCTTCTTTCCCCTGCCTCTGGCCGAATCGACATCAACAAGACTAAGTGTTGCTGATACCACCCCTGTCAGTCTTCGTACCGACCACCATGTGAATCTACAAGATGACCATACGGTAAGTTTTGTTAGATTTATGTACAAGTCCATTTAGAATATCTTGTCAGATTTCATACTGGTTTGCATATATGAAAGGCAATTTTTCAACGGTCTGTGTTAGTACTTTGCGAAAGAATAACCAAACTTTGTAAGAACCGACTGGAAACAATAAAATATTACATGTAATAAAAATGAACCATAGATCGATGTTGTCAAAGTTTGAGAATTTTCCATGGATGTAGATTTATTGTTTCAGATGCACGACACCCCTCGGAGAGTGTCATCAACAGATGATGAGGCGACCATGGACGAGCCAGCAGCAGAGACGTCATCTTTCGACATCGGCGAGATATCATATGCTCGGCCTCGTGTGGTTGAAGAAGAGTAAGTAACTCAAATTAAGTATCTGAAATCAAATTAGGTGTCTACAATATGACGTTAGCTGTTGATTAGGACGTAAATCACAAACACAAACACCAAGTTTTATGATACATGTAGCATGACACGGAAACGGAAATCCAAGGCTTTTGAAGACGATTTATTATCCAGGACTCAGAATTACAATGCTAACTTAAAGTTAAGGCCCACCTTAGTTAAGGTGACAAATTTTGACACGATATTGTACCGTTAAAATCAATAACTGTATTCACGAAAATATACAGGTGTGCAGAATAAAAAATCATTTACACAGTAAAACCAATAAGTTTGATTTCAGCATGTTTTAAATGCATCTTTTTGGATGCTGAAATTAGCCACCTTAACTAAGGTCTTCCTTATCGTTAAGGGAGCATTGTAATTCTGGGCCCAGGTTATTAATATTTTGAATTAAATGCCAAACTATGTATCTTTGTTTATGTATATAAAGTTTCAGGATAATAGAGCATCCTTCTTTTCTTTCTTTACACAGGTCTATCGTTGACAGCACCGTTCGGGTCGATGATGCTGTAGAGGCTGAAGTGACGTTCAAGGTCGTTGACCTTGGTACCCAGCGAGGAAAGAGGAAACTTGTCTCCAGCGACGGCTACACATACACCGTAAAGCGGCGCAACATGAACGGGACGGTCGACTGGCGCTGCAGTGTCCGAAACAAGATGACAACCTGCCCTGTCAACATCCGACAAGATGGTGAAGTGTTTACCTACCAACACAGAGACCATGTCCATGCCGCGAAGCCTGGGATCCTGACAGCCGTTGAAATCCAGAAGAAGCTATCTTAATAATTCTTTATTAAAATTTAAACAAATTACACTGATGATGACCAAATCCGCTTTCATTGCAATGGCCATAATATTTTTGCTTCATGTATGCTAGTTATTCTCAAAAACATTAATTCCTCACATGATATTATCGAAAACGGTCACTTCTAAGCCGGAAAGAACTAAATAAGCTAAAACTTCTGTTCTAATCCTACTTTGTATATCTATATAATTTTTAATAAATTATGTTTAAGTGTGATACCAGTGATAGCTAAATTTTAAGATCTAACATTAATGCTACATGCACATGTATATTGTAGGTGAAGTCCGATGCAGTTGCCAACGTATTTGAGCCAGCCCACGTGATTGTCGACCAGATCCTAGAAGAGAACGCAGATTCACGCGAGCCAGAAGCATCTCGACCAGGGTACAACAACCTACTGCGCAACGCCAACAGAGTCAGACAGAAACAGCGACCTGACGATCCTAAAGATATGACATTCGAGGTATGTGCATTATATTTCTGTATATCTGGCGAACTACCAAGAAATCTGCGGTTCCGTAAACAAATAAATAACAAAAAAAAGTTGACCGGGATGTTCTGCAACAATCCAACACAAACTACGTGTATACATGAGTTTGGGATCAGTTACCACATGTTTGCTTCTTGTAAGATTTTATATTTGATTTGTGTTTTGCGAGAATTGCTTCTGTACAAAACGGCGGTGAAAATTTACGGAATCATACATGTACAGGCATAGTAAATGTCTAAATTTTTGTTTTATATTTTCAGATTGATCAAGCCTTCCTTGAAGAGAAGATCTCTGAGACCTTCTATCGAGAAGAAGTTCAGCATTCCGGTAGGAGGCACCTGATCTTCGCCACCGACACTCAGCTTGAACTTCTGTGCAAGGCTAAGACCTGGTACATCGACGGGACGTTCAAGATTGTCAACAAGCCGTTCTACCAGCTTCTCTCCATCCATGGGTTCATCAAGTCCGGAGATGAGATGAAACAGGTCCCACTACTGTTCGCCATCATGTCGGGGAAAAGTAAAAGAGATTACAAGAAGGTAATGTAAGACTTAATAATAAGCATAATCACATAAAAGTTCATTTCCAAGCAATGAAATCTGTTCTCAACTTTTGCTGATGTGCGATCTTTCTGTAAAAAATGTGAATACAGACTAAATAACTAATGTGCGACATTGCTGTAAAATTGCGAATAATGGACTAAATAACTTCAATGTGTACATGCAAATTTCGCATTTTATAGGTATCGTCCGCTGCAACAACTTTCCACATGTACTGTATGTAAACCTCCGACTTCTAACTTTTCCAGGTATTCCAGGCAGTTCTGCGTCTTCTACCGATCCAGCCAGCTGTAGAGACATTCGTTGCTGATTTTGAAGCCGGTATCTGGCAGGGTTTACGGGGAGCTTTCGACGATCCAGAGATCCGTGGCTGTGCGTTCCACTGGAACCAAGCGGTGTGGCGCCAAGTTCAGCAATTAGGGCTTCAGGTATGATATAATGTTAATTCTTAAATGTTCAAAAGTGATAAAAATGCATAATCTGCTCGATGAGCAAATGTTCAAAAATGGTAAAAATGCATAAACTGCTCGATGAGCAAATCATAGACAAACAGTAGATGGCAAACTATGTAGTTAATCTTATTCTCATTCAAATATATTTTCCATTTAACATCATGTTAAGAAGTTTGCGCCAAAACCTAAATGTTTATGGTTAAATTAATATTGCATGTAACATAAGAATTCTTTGTTCTTTGCAGGTAGCCTACAGCGAGAAAGACGAGGTCTACAAGTTCGTGAGGAAGCTGTTTGCCCTTCCGTTCCTGCCGGCAGAACATATCCTGCCCACCTTCCAGAAGCTGCGTGAGAAGGCGACCGGCGACCAGATTGAGGCTCTCATGGACTACGTCGATGAGACGTGGCTGAACAGCTCTGTCTGGGCAGTCCAGTCCTGGTGCATGTTTGGCCAAACTACAAGAACGAACAACGACTGCGAGGGATGGCACCACAGGATTAACAAGAGGGCTAAGAAGGGGAACCTACAGTTTTATCTGCTAGTCGTCCTGCTATACAAGGAAGCCAGCATCCTGCCCACACAGGTCAAGATGGTGTCAGAGGGCAAGCTACGACGATTTCAGCGTAAGAGCACGAGGCAACTGCAGGACCGACTATTCAGTCTGTGGACAGCGTATGACGAGGGACAGGTGTCAGTGAATGGACTGTTGAAGCGTGTGGGCAAGATCTATGGTCCCAACTCGTAGGAGACTGTGCTCTAAGTGGATATAACAAAATGTGCTGTGTGATGATTTCTGAACATGATAGTGCTGTGTCATAAAATTAGAAACATGATTAAATATTATTGTTATAGAAACAAAGTTATCAATAAAACAACAACAACAACAACAACAACAAAAAAAAAAAAAAAAAAAAAAAAAAAAAAAAAAAAAAAAAACATAATGGTTTTATATAAATGTGCTATATCAACGTAAAACAAACATTATGTGCTTAATTTACAAATAAATGATACTTTAGAAATTTCATGCAGTTCATGTGTAAACGCTATTTGAATTTAATTAAGATATATAAAACGGTATTATTTCAACTTGCTCAGATACAAACCTGGCTGTACGCTCATAGAAGAGGCTTTGTGTTTTCCATATTGTACTATCTGTGTGATTGTATAAAGGGTAATGAATGCCACCGTTAAGGTTCAGTGGTGGATCACTATGTTATAACCAAATTCTCATTCAGAATATTTGAAACAACGTACGTTTGTTAGTGATTGTTATTTATGTAAAACAAAATAAAATTTAGAAAAAATCCATAGTTTTTTCTCCCCCCACCGGCTCAATAAATGAATATCTTTTGTCGTAGATACAAGTCACAGATTATTATAAATCGGGTTTTATTGGTACAATTGTCCATCATAACGGCAAAAATGTGACGCGAGTCTACGGCGAAAGAAATTTGTTTATACATATAAAAAGACAAATTATGATGATCAAATCGGCTGAGCCAATAGGTGATTTAGTCTGGAAATAAGACAACTGATTTCATTGCGAGTTTGTCTAATAGCATAGATAGATAGATAATTGATCCACAGCACATAATGATTGGCGTAGTGTGCAACGAGGCGTAAAATGTATTTCTGATATCTTGTCCGAGTGTCTGATTGTTCATCAGTCTTTTTGCGCAATACTTTAATCTGTCTAATTTACTACTAAACCGAACCAAGAATACTGAACCGAGTTGCCTTTTGAACTGGGCCGAGTTGTCTTTTGAACTGGGCCGAGTTGTCTTATGAATTGGGCCGAGTTGTCTTAATCCGAGATTTTCCTGGGCCGAGTTGTCCAGGGCCGAGTTGTCTTTGGGCTGAGTTGTCCTGAACCCGAGAAATGGTACCAGGAGGCTTTCTCAGGAGCTGTGGCAATGCGACTTGCTCAAGGCCACAAAGAAAACGTCCGGGCTGAGGATTGAACCCGTTACCTCTGCGACCGGAGTCCACTTTACCCCTGCGTCAGTCTGTTCCACTTATCGGAGTCAACCACTCTACCCCTGCGCCAGTTTGCTCCAATCAGCCAATTACCTATACACTTTGGAATTTTTTTCTATTCTCTATCAGAACTTCGGTCAAACTGAATCTGAATAGTTTACTGGTGACACGCCAAATGACATTATTTCACCACTATTCATGCAGTCTGTTTATGGCTTGTGTGCATGCCGAAGCTTACCTAAAGCCCCAAATAAAGGGTGTTGACATTGACACTGGATTTCCTGCATCAGAATTTGTTGACATGATTGACAACAGACACGAAATCTCATGCCATTTATGATATCAATCAGTTACACTTACTTAGGAGCTAGCGTCACATTCTTATTTTTTTCTTTAGCATTCTTATCATCATAAAGCACTCTCGATCGTAGAAAAAAATCTTATTCCGTTGTCGTTGAAGAAAATAAATAGGGAAACTGAACCGGAAAACGTCTGAACAAATGGAACCGAATGATCAAAATCCGCCCGCAATAAGATTGCGCGCGTAAAATTGAAGAATCGAACAGAACAGAAAAAGAATACATTTGCATCACCACACCTGGCTCAGTTCCGCAATTTTGCTCTGATAGCGGTACTGTTACTTACCAAAACTACCACGAAATACCGGAACTACTACGAAATACCGGAACTACCAAAACTACCAGAACTACCAAAACTACCAGAACGACCAATGTAGTAATATTAATATGGCAAAGCCTGTGTGTGTTTAGATAGATAAATTAGATACTGTTCATAACGCATTTTATTTCAAATACGAACTAGGATATGTAGAACATGCACATGTTTGATGGTTTTTACTTTGTTTCATTTTAGCAGTCTGTTTATACTTAGTATAAATCTGTGTTTTGCCCAAGGCAACGCACTTGGAGGATATTATTATATACAAAAGATGACAACCAATCCTTAATTGACACCTTTATCAATGGTTTGGTAAACATTATGTTGAACAATATTCAAGCATTTTAGTACATTATTATCATTAAATAATTAAAGAAACTATCGTCGGATAAAAGAAAGTGGAATATGTATGAGTCAATATATATTTTTGCAACCATTTCAAGGGGTTAGTTGTTAAAAATTCAAACATCTCAAATAGGAAAGTGACATCAATAAACAAGTTTATGGATCTCTCCCCCATGTAGAACACTATTCGGTGACCCTTAAAAGATATCTAATTTGCATATTCATGAATTTTAATGAAAACAGTAAAAATGACAGAAAATCGTTAAAAATCAATAAATAAACTAAATTTGAGGTCGAAACTATCATTGTGACACTTTGTTATTGAACCAATAATACCATATGACAAATCTATTGATGTCATGGGCCAAAATGACAATTATCTTATTTGCATATTCATGAATATTAATAGAAAATGTCGAAAATCGAGGAAAAACGAGGGATAAACTCTAGCAATTTCAAGGTTTTGGATGGGTTACAAGATCTACCTTGCATCCCTGACACCAATGTTCATGGCTGCCAGTGTGTTCAGAAGGACCATCTAAATGCCATAAAATATTGTCCTCAACGATGGACACATTTGCATGATGTAAAATTATATATTTTCCGCATCCACCCCTACTGTGATTCTAAAGAATAGGGTGTACTCACAAAAATATTCATATACGAACAAAAGCGTGCTCTAAAATACTACAATGGGTTTGGTTGTGATACATGGACTGATCAATTTAACCGTAATACCTATTTTTCAAATCATTGATATTGCTTATTCATGAAAATGAATGAAACACACAAGAAATCAGAGAAAAATGGGGGTATACATACAAAGTCACTTAAACCATAGCTGTTCACAAACTTAGGATGCTGAAAGAAGTATAAAATGAATGCTATGGCAGTGTTCTATGACCCTAAAGTCTCATATAAGAATGATCTTATTTTTTCAGTTTCATGAATTTTCATGAAAACTTCATAAATTTGAATGAAAAAATGGAAAAATTTAACCGGCAAACCTAAAAAATGGTGTGTATCTCGGCAACCAAAAGCCCTTACACGTTAAAAAATGGCATGAATTGATTGCCAGGACATTAGTATACCATCCTGTACTACAATATATAAGTCAATTGATTTTTTGTATTATGCATATTAACAAAACCTTTCGAATTTAGATGGAAATTACGGAAAAAATAAGGTGGTATACATAGAAAATCACATGTATCTTGGCTACAGACTGACCTAGAGAGCTATACTTGGTATCAAATAATTGCTAGGACAATGTTCTATAGCTATATAATCCGATATTTAAATCACCAGCTTCTTCTATTAGAATGATATTAATGAGATTTATATAAATAAGGGAAATATCAATGAAAAATGAAGGGGTACACCAACAAAATTGAATATATTTCGACTACCAATGGCTGTAGAGATCTCAAAATGACATCAATAATAGCTAGGACAATATTGTATTATCATGTATTCAGATAAACAAGGGTACACTTGCAGGCAACCAAGATTCAATTAAATTTATTAGAGCACAAGCTTTAATTTTCTGTTAATATTACACTTTTCATACATTATATTCAGTACTCTCAAAAATTAAAAAAAAAGTGTGATCAGACTGCATGACATAATTGCATCACCCTAGAATTCTATTGGTACCATTGCAGCACATATGGCAATTGGCAGCTGAGATATATGCAACTGTGTTGGTATATCACTTCATTTTTCGTTATTTTTCTCTTATTCTTAGTGATCTCATTAATACCCATACAACAAAAGTCACTATTTATTTATATAACAGGTAATATGGTTATAGAATATTGTCCTATAGCACTCTAGGTCTATCAGTAGCCAAAATTCATGTGATTTTGATCTGATCGGTGTTGTCTGTATTTTTCATCACATCGATCTTAAAAGTTATTCAGAGAGCATGGGAATCCAGCATATTATATATCTTTATTTTACACAGGAAGTATATGTGCGTAGAAATAAAGGAGAAATGTTACACAAACCTGCTTCAACTCGTGTTTTGCCGATCATCCGATGTCGTTGGGATTTTCGAAATGGTTGGAACGGCGTCCGGATACAATCGGAAATCTTCACCATATCCAATTTGTTCAGCACTCTCGATATTTTGAACTGGCTCAAAATGCTTGGCACACAGGGTTGAATATTTATTCGGCGCGAACTTCTTCGTAGCTAAGGCAATTAATCCAAACTTGTCTGCGAGAATTATCATTCTCCTTCTTTGGAAAGCTTTAGATACATGCTAATCTTATGAGTTTTAGAATCTGTAAAACCATGATTATAATTAATTTTCTAATAAATTAAATCACTAATTGTAACTTCACACATTTAAAAACACACGCTTAATGACTCTCGCAGGTTCTCGAAGACTTTCAGGTTCGACTGTGACGTCACAGAGCAGGTATAAGCGCCCTCTAGGTTATCGATTTTCAGGGGAGATAACCGCGGTAGCGTTTTTTGAAAAATAAGGAATTTCGATTTTAAAACCTATTTAAAAGTCATAATTCGACAGAAAATAACAAAATACTTCACGGGATCTTAATAAGGACATTGAATACCACCAAATAAAATCATTTATTCGTAGAAATATAATAGTTTACTCTAGTCCCTTTAAAGGGACTATTCTAAAGTCCTAAATCCATTTGTATATGAAAGAACAATAACTAATAAATACATTATGTCGATTTTTCTAACAAAATTTTGATTTTGTGTGCGCTAATTTAAAACATTTATTTTTGGGGAGCTTAAAATCGAACATCGGTTATTTCCCTTGCCGTCTTTGAAATTTGAGTTATTTCCCTTTGATTTGTGACGTCACAGTCGAAGGTCACCAATATGGACCAATATGGCGCCGTATAGTTCTTTGCGCGAATATCGAAATTAGAGCGTCGAAATCACAAGTTAAAATTCGAAAATATGCGTTTTTTGTGGGGTTTATGATAATACCAGTATGAATCGAATAAAAATCAAAAGATTTTCAAGTGATCTTATGAATATTTTGCATCATTAAATGCGTTTCAGTTTGACGAACTCGATCATTCGATTCATCGGACTAATACAAAATATCAAAAACGCGCCGCATCGGGTACTGGAATGTGCAAATAAAATGTTTGAATTATTTTGGCCACGCAGCTGCCTATCCGATTTTACATACGAATATCCTAAATATTACAAAATTATAATGAAAAAGCGCAACTGCGAGGACCAGGTTTCCGAAATCTCGGATTCATATTGAAAGAAACTGCCTCAAAATCATGGATGCTTTTCGAGACGATCGTGCATTTCCATGACCATTTTGAAATATATAGAAAACGGCGCATTTAGAATTTATCCCTGCCAAACTCCTCATTTGACTGAAAATCAGATTAATGATACAGGCTGGGATATTTTTTGCTGTATCGGAAATCTATCACTCTCTTTCTCTCTCTAGCTCAATCGGAGCATCAAGGGATTTAATATTTTGTATTCAGGTTTGGTAATTTTAGAGAAACACCTTTTCAATACATCAAGAGCAACTCCAGTCGGTGAATGTGATATGACAGAACTCAATTTGGATATACACACTTAGTCCAACGGGATAAACACAGTAAAAGGGGCAAACTTCATCCTGAAAATTTATTATAGTAGAAAATGCCATCTTAAATGATGTTTATGTTGTTTAACGTCCTGGTCAGAATGTACTCTGTGGCAAAGCAGATAATTTTGTGGCGAAGCAGATAATTAAACAGGCGAAGAAAAATTCTGCTTACCTGTTGATCGAACCGGGTTTCTCTTGTATCCTAAGCCAACCCTCTATTGCGCCGCTGTTAAAGATGCTCGCCTTATAAACCGTGGTTGTGAGTTTGATCCCGGGCTTCTTTAGTCATGAAAATGTAACCTAGTTCCTGTCTCTATGATATGACCAATGGCTGTTTGTGAGACATTAACCAACACTTGACATGTAGATTTTTAGATTTGAAAAGCAATACACAGAGGTCATTCTTCTTTAGATTTAAATAAATAAGTTTGTTTGGATTGAGGCTTAACTTCCCAGTCAACAAATTTTCAAACATGTCTGGATGGAGCCCATGCTTCCTGGGTTTGACCAGTACTGTAGGGAGTTAATGTGTCTTGCTCAAGGACACAACATGGTATCGCTTGTGGGGATCGAACACAGGACCTCTCGATTCGGAGTCCGACACTCTACACTAATACCACCGCGCTCCGATATATATAAGAAGCATCAGTTCGGTTACTAGAAGTGCTTCTTTGGCAAAAATTTCAGTTGTCACTCATTGGCAATATTTGCATTGAAAGAACTGTATTACATATTTTCATAAAGGTCGAAGAATGGCTTGCAATAAAAACAAGCATCTTTCAATATATGTTATTTTATTCAAATTTATAAACTTTTAAACTGACAATTTCTTCAAAAGAAAAATCAGTGCCTCAAACTATAATGTCTTATATATGAGCCGCCTCATGAGAAGACCAACAATATGCACATACAAAAACAAAGGTGCGGATCAGCTTCGCCATTACTGCAAAGGTGATCAGCGCCTTTGTTTTTGCTACAAGGATAGTACAGTTCCTCTACTTTCAAAATTTCAAGCCTCTAGCTATACAGCTCGGTTTGAGTCAAACCTGTTCGGAAACCACATTGTTGGTTTTCTTATGAGGCGGCTCATATGTAAATGGCTAAATGCAAATACAGGAATCTGAAAATAGATGAGCAAATGTGTTTGCCAGCAAGATAAATATGATAAAAGAATATACACATGAAGTATCAACTGTTCTGGTGTGCATTGCTCTATTGACAACCCCGTATTAAAACAGTATATATGTTTAAAAAAAACGAGAACTGGTATAAATTATAACCAGAGGACCAATGGTCCTGTAAACGCTCACCTGAGACCTGAGATATATACCAATAAACTTGTTTGACTAGAATGGTAATATACATGTATATAACACCAGGGCAGAGTCAGAGCAACCTCTGGGGTCAATTTCTTTTGTAAATCATAAAGATTCAGTCCATTTGCCAATTTACTGCAAGTTTTGCCTGTCAAATGACATTGTAACAATTTTCCCATTCAAATGCATGGGCAACCTAAGTTGACCTTGCCGTAAAAAAGGCCAATGTCATCCCAGGGTCATGCTTTATACAAACTTTGTAGAGCCCCATTGCCTGATGCTTCATGCCAAGTTTCAAAATCATAGGCCTTCTGGTTCTGGAGAAGATTTTTAAGGTTATACAAACATTCACTGCCCATTACGATGCTCCACATGAAGTTCGGCTTTGATTGGCCAAGCGGTTTCAGAGGAGAAGATGTTTGAATATTATGGTCATATACATGTATATAGCCCTTGGGCAGGGGCAGACAACCCCCTATTCTGTCCATCTGCTTATTTCCTGCATGTTTTGCCCTTCAAATCATATTTTAACAATTTTCCCCACATGCAAATGCATGGGCTACCAAAGTTGACCTTGCAGTAAAATAGGTCAAGGTCATCCCAGGGTCATGATTTGTATAAACCCTTCACTGATGCTTCATGCAAAATTTCAAAATCATAGGTCTTCTGGTTCTGAAGAAGAAGATTTTTAAAGGTTTTTGCTATTTATAGCCATGGCGGCCATCTTGGTCATGTGACATGGACCATTTATATAAACTTTTGTTCCCCCTTCCTAAGGATGCTCCACATGAAGTTTGGCTTTGATTGGCCAAGGGGTTTCAGAGGAGAAGATCTTTGAAATTGTGGACGACGACGACGGACGCCTCACCGTGTGAGCCTTCGGCGCAGGTGAGCTAACAAATCCATGGTGAAATCGAACTAGATTTAGATACCAGTAAAATTAAAATTCAAGCCTTAAAATTGTATGTACAATTTCTTGTATTTACAAATGCATGTGAAAAGCAACTGATTTTGACGTGTATTATATTGAACAAGATACATGTGTACATACATGTATCTTTGACATGCCTAGGCAATTTTAATAAAGGTGAAGATCAGCTTTGAGTAACTGCACAGCTGATCATCACCTTTGTTTCCCTACTCAGATAGTGCAATTCCTATTCTTCTTAAATCAGAGACCTTCTGCTGTGACTAAGTGTAATTTGTGTCAAACGGCTGAAATCCCAGAAGACCGGAATTGTTGCATCGCTGCTCAAATGGTTTTGTTGTGGTTTAACATTATACCCCTGTCAGTAAACATCAGGAAAATATGTCCTTGCAATGAATACACTCTTAACCCCACTTTTATATAGTAAAACTGGGGTATGCAGGGGTATACATATTTTTCTTGTTTTTGCTCCAAAACATAGATTGTAGGTACTCGTTAGAACTGCCTCGGTTTCAATTTTCAATTTTTGCATTTTTAAAAAAAAATATGTATACATTGCATGGGCAAGTTTTCGTAATGAAAAATCAGTACTATGGAGAATTAATTTCACTAAAGACAATCAAACTCCCCTCAACCTGCTCACAC
Source organism: Rugalucina vietnamica (assembly GCA_964017185.1). Classification (NCBI taxonomy): domain Eukaryota; kingdom Metazoa; phylum Mollusca; class Bivalvia; order Lucinida; family Lucinidae; genus Rugalucina; species Rugalucina vietnamica. The sequence goes on along the minus strand of OZ024884.1, from coordinate 1,098,136 downwards.
TAAGAATAATTCTGTATATTACAGTGTGAATGTATTTATAAATACACAAAAGTAATAAATTGCATACTCTTCAATGACAAAAGATCTGGCTAATAAAACAGATCACATACTGTACAGTGTACATGATTCAAGCTTAATACTTGTTTTGTTATGCAAATAGTGTCTACAAATCTCACACCTATCCAGTATGAATCATTTTGATTTGTTGAATCTGGCAATATGCGCCTTGAAAACCTCTTCTTTTCGTGGTTTGGGTCCCGGGGTGCTGTGCGCTATTGGCTTTGGTGTCATGGGAATCACAAGGCTGTTGTGCAGTTTAGCTCTTGCATAACTCTTATTCAGTTTTTTTTTTCTCTAGTAGGACTTCCATCAGTTCTTCAACATAACCTGAAAGAACAAAGAATCAATCTTCAGTTGCAACTTGTGATTTTCATTTGTTGTCGTGTCTTGATTTAATATTCCATCAACATCTAAGGTTATACCAAACAGGAAAGGTTTTTAATTTTAAAGTCTCATAAAATACTAGAGAAACCAAAGAATGAGATAAAAACCCTTTAAGATTAAAACGCATATAGCTCTATAACCACGATGCCATAGTGGTTCCAAGTATATTTTAAACCAAAGATGTAAAATATTACATACAAAACTGTTTTATGTAAAACAACATACCGAAAGACATCTGTGTTTTGACTTCTTTTGCTACTGCTTCACCATGTGTGGACTTGGGGAATGCGATCTTGAACTGAGGCTGGCCATCTTTCGTCACAGCTTGCGCTCTACCAGTGTTTTCGTTGAAATGCAGTGCTGCCAACGCCAATCTACATGTACATGAAAAAAATTCTGATTAGACTGCTTCAATTCATGACTTGGTAGACTGAATAATTCGACTCATTGAATACTTTAACACCATCATTGAATGAGCATCAGAGTATTGGGTTATAGGTAAGAACATGCAAAGGTTAAAGTAAGCAATAATCAGGAACCTTGAACCTGTAACAGTTTCTTGCTCATTCAACTTTTTAAACAACAGCTTCGATCACATTACTTTTTTTGATTAGGTGGCGATTCAAACTTTAATAAAACTAGAAAAAGTGCCTTGAGAGGCACGTATACCCCGGCTGGTAGCCACCAATCCCCCTTCCCTACCCCCTACCTAAACAACCCGCCACATGCTCACCCCTGACATTGAACCTCACATCACCAATGAAAGACAGTACCCTTATCAAGTACATTTTCGAAATAAGCAGTGTTAAGTACTTTGCATACAAACATGGGGGAGTGTAGTTTTAGAATGACATATCTATTTTAGAGCGGTATACAGAGCTGACGTGTATACCCAATCTAGGACATAAGCAAGGACATTGTGGGTCAGGTCCTCAGTCCTAGATTGAAATGAAAGTAGAATGTCATTCTATAAAAAAAAAAAAAAAAATTCTAGATCTTGACCTCAGGTCCCACCCCCACCCCCATGCATGGACCCTTGGGTCTAGCCCTTACGTGGTACCTATGTTGTGTTGTAAGCAAGAACGCTTTCTGACACATGGTTGTCAAGATATAGCCATACAAAATATTAACTTGGTAACTATTGTATTTTATGTGTCCTAGATTTTGACGTCAGTCCCACCCCTAGAGTTTGGTGTCCTGGAATTTAATTCAACCCTAAAGGGTATCTATGATCCAAACAGGAATACATTCCTATAAGTATTTGTTAAGATATGAACTTGGAGATGAAAAAACACTATGTAAATAGCACATTTTCAAGGTGACCTAGATTTTGACCTCCAGCCCCACCCCTGGGCATGGACCCAGGGTCCGAACTCACAGAAACAAAGCAAACCCTATAGGGTACCTACGGTTAAAATATGAATGGTTTCTGATCATTGGTTCATGAGATATACACCACCAGAGAAACTTAAACCAAATCTTTGACCCAAATAAAAGGTGACCTAGATTTTGACCTCTAGCCCCACCCCCAGGCATGGACCCAGGGTCCGAACTCACAGAAACAAAGCAAACCCCATAGGGTACCTATGGTTAAAATATGAATGGTTTCTGATCATTGGTTCATGAGATATACACCACCAGAGAAACTTAAACCAAAACTTTGACCCAAATAAAAGGTGACCTAGATTTTGACCTCTAGCCCCACCCCCGGGCATGGACCCAGGGTCCGAACTCACAGAAACAAAGCAAACCCTATAGGGTACCTATGGTTAAAATATGAATGGTTTCTGATCATTAGTTCATGAGATATACACCAGCAGAAAACTTTAACAAAAACTTTGACATAAATTCCACGAACGTTCCGGAATAACGAACGAACGAACGAACGAACGAACAAACGAACATACGAACGGAAAAGCGAAAACTATATACCCGTCGGCATAAATGCTGGGGGTATAATTATCAATACCTCATCAGCACGGTCATGTACATGTGACTCCTGTTGATAATAACAGATTGACTGACAACAACTGCGTGTTTGTAATAAAGGTATCAGTGTAAACTAACCATGCTTCCATCTGAGAGTAGAAGTAGTGGACTGTGACACACGATGTTATGGAACGACTCCAGTGAGAGGAGAGAGTTTCTTTATGTCATTGACTAGCAGACGCCCCTTCACGACCTTCTCTAACTCTGCATATGGTTTGTACCCTGTAAGTGTAAAACATGTACCTGTAATTCTTCTACATTCTTCTACATGTACATTATGTAAAGGCGCCCCCCCCCCGGCCGAGCAGTTAAGAGCGAAATAAAAACTGTCTTGTCACTCATGTGATTTTCACGGGCACTGTATTTTCAAAGGGGTGTATACAAACATAACAGAGATTTTTTGAGCTTTAAAAATTGAAAATTTTTAGGCGAAAAATTTTGATAGTTTTCTTATTTTTGCTCAAAACATAGATTGTCGAGGCGGTTCTAACGAGTACTCACAATCAATGTTTTGGAGCAAAAATAAGAAAAATAGATATACCCCTGCATACCCCAGTTTTGCTACATAAAAGTGGGGTTCATGGGTTATACATTACACGGACATGTTTAATTTCCTGACGTTCTGGCATGAGACAGCATAAAAATAGAATTCAGGAATGTTTTTCTGCAGAGAATTTATTGTCAAGCAAGCTGAGTAATATATTTTGCTTTGATTTTGGTCGATTTCCATTGACTGCTAGGGAAATCCAAAACGTGGCTGACACCCATTGACTGACGAAAGAAAACCTGCCCAAAATGTTTTTATTTGGACCAGATTTTGTTTTATTTGGTATAAATCAAATTATTGTTCGAGAGTTGGTCCCATTCGGACAACGGACAACTAGGCCCAAAGACAACTCGGCCCTGGACAACTCGGCCCAGGAAAATCTCGGATTAAGACAACTCGGCCCAATTCATAAGACAACTCGGCCCAGTTCAAAAGACAACTCGGCCCAAATGAGGATTGCTATATAGAAATACTTACCATTGTTTTTGTCTTCTTTTTTCCCCCATTATCCATTATTCACAATACAATTTTATATGACTTGTGTTGAGCAATGCATTAAAACTTTAAATTTCTTAGCATCTTAAAAGTAATGAAGAGAAATTGCATTATTGTTTGTCTTTGGAATAATTTTCATCATCAAGTGTCATAAGATGAACGTATTGATTGGTAATCATCAATTAATTAATCCGAATGAAAGGCGTGATTAAAGGCGGGCGCATGGTTGCGCATCGTTTCAAATATAAGACCGACAGAAGATAATTATGAGTGCAGTTAAAGGTGTCAAAATAATGAGCGTATTAAATTGTTTACCATTAATTAATTAATTCGAATTAAAGGCGGGCGCGTTTAAAGTTCATTCAAAATATAAGACAGACAGAAGATAATTATGAGTACAGTTAAAGGTATTCACCAATAAGTATGTTATGTTAATTGCCTTTCATTGGTCTTAATTGGCATAAAATTCCTTTGATTTGCCGAACTTACCCTTATAAATACCACACAATATTTTTGCATCACCATAACACATTCGGTAAATAAGCAAGAACGTACGTCCGTTTCTTAGCATATTTATTTATTCATCATGCCTGTGTATTGTCTCGAGTGCAGTAAGGTTGTTCGCGGAGGTCATCATGCCGTTTCGTGTGATCTTTGTGAGGGATGGCAGCATCTGAAGTGCAACACGGGTAAATTTTCTTTTCATATTATTATTATTATTATCATCATAATTTGAGCCGCCTCATGGGAAAACCAACAATGTGGCTTCCGAACACGTCCGACACAAACCGGCCTGTTGTTTTATTTTCGGCATGAGGCTCATTTTACGTTATAATTATTATAATTATGGTTTCAAATGAGCACTATTTCGACGACCGAATAAAACCATTTGATAAATCAAACAGTGTAGGCTCATTATGACATCATCAGAATAGGCGAGGCGGTTAAAACGTGTACCCACAATCTAAGTTTTGAACAAACAAGAAAAATATCTAAGTTTCTAGAGAAATTTTCATTTTTTTCTGTTTATTGCATGGGCAAATTTTCGTTATGTTTTTATCTACAGGGATATCTAGAGAGAGTTATGTTGCAGCGACGAAGGGCCGTGAAGAACTGAAGTTTATCTGTCACAGCTGTTCTCAACAAGTGGATGAGGTAACAAATGCATAAGTATAATACACTTTACGGGTTTGTACTAAAGTGCTTGAATAAGGTACAAGTAGGCAATGATCAGGAAAATGCGCACAGAATAAAATCACACTCCAAACCCCGAGGTAGGGAAAAAACTGAATTGACAATTAGGTACTAATACTTAAAACATATCGTAAGCCGAGTGAGCTGCTATTGAGTGTTTGAAACATAAATTTTGTAAAACTAATAATTTTATTATGCTACTTTGTACCTATTTTTACAGATCGCAGAAGAAGCTACGGAAGAGTCGTTTATGCTGGAGCCCCCACCACTGTCCCCGCAACTGCCAACCCTAGAACGAGTTGTGAGTATATTTCACATTGTCAGAAAATGTTGTTTTTTTTTTTATTATTATTTTATTTCCCGCCTGCTGTCTATGTTGGGCCTTTACATTTAATTGCAACGGTCCCTCTATTCTTACTTGCAAACACTTAAATGTAGAACACTATAAAAAGTCCTCATTGTTGTGTAATGCTCAGTCATAAATGCTAATCTGTATGACCTTAAAGAAACATTTCTTAACATTTCCTAAATGGTGTGCGATGCAAATTGAGCCATGTCAGTTCATTGATATGCCGTTGTCACCAATCAGTTTACATGTTCATCTTTTTTTTCTCTCTTAGGAAGCTGTCGACGTGTTAGAGGTGCCACCTGTTCTGGAGCCTAGTGTTCACTACGATGAGAGCAGCGACTTCCAGTCCGAGACGACGACACCGACCGTAAGTTAACGTTTTTCTGTATTTTAGTGCGCTTGCGCTAGTGGTTTCGAGCTCCGTGCTCGATCCCCACTCGGTGCGCCGTGTTGTGTCCTTGAGCAAGTACATATTGGTTAATACACGTGACAAGTTGGCTCATTGCCGACATGACTGAAAAAATGTTGACTGGGACATTTTTACTGAATACAAGCATCTTAATTGTTTATTTTGACTTTAGAAATGGCGTTTTCACGAGGACGATGTATTAGTAAGGCGAGTAGAATGTTGCAAGTACGTATTGGTTAATAGACATGACACGTTGGCTCATTTCCGACATTACTGAAAAATTGTTGTCTGACATTAATCCTGACTACAAACAAATATGTTAATTGTTTATTTTGATTTTAGAAAGAGCGTTTTCATGAGGACGATGTAAGTAGACTGCTGTATGTTTATTGTATTCTCCTTTAGGTCACCAACACTGATGTTGCTTCATTGATGGACACTCCTGGCTTCTTTCCCCTGCCTCTGGCCGAATCGACATCAACAAGACTAAGTGTTGCTGATACCACCCCTGTCAGTCTTCGTACCGACCACCATGTGAATCTACAAGATGACCATACGGTAAGTTTTGCTAGATTTATGTACAAGTCCATTTAGAATATCTTGTCAGATTTCATACTGGTTTGCATATATGAAAGGCAATTTTTCAACGGTCTGTGTTAGTACTTTGCGAAAGAATAACCAAACTTTGTAAGAACCGACTGGAAACAATAAAATATTACATGTAATAAAAATGAACCATAGATCGATGTTGTCAAAGTTTGAGAATTTTCCATGGATGTAGATTTATTGTTTCAGATGCACGACACCCCTCGGAGAGTGTCATCAACAGATGATGAGGCGACCATGGACGAGCCAGCAGCAGAGACGTCATCTTTCGACATCGGCGAGATATCATATGCTCGGCCTCGTGTGGTTGAAGAAGAGTAAGTAACTCAAATTAAGTATCTGAAATCAAATTAGGTGTCTACAATATGACGTTAGCTGTTGATTAGGACGTAAATCACAAACACAAACACCAAGTTTTATGATACATGTAGCATGACACGGAAACGGAAATCCAAGGCTTTTGAAGACGATTTATTATCCAGGACTCAGAATTACAATGCTAACTTAAAGTTAAGGCCCACCTTAGTTAAGGTGACAAATTTTGACACGATATTGTACCGTTAAAATCAATAACTGTATTCACGAAAATATACAGGTGTGCAGAATAAAAAATCATTTACACAGTAAAACCAATAAGTTTGATTTCAGCATGTTTTAAATGCATCTTTTTGGATGCTGAAATTAGCCACCTTAACTAAGGTCTTCCTTATCGTTAAGGGAGCATTGTAATTCTGGGCCCAGGTTATTAATATTTTGAATTAAATGCCAAACTATGTATCTTTGTTTATGTATATAAAGTTTCAGGATAATAGAGCATCCTTCTTTTCTTTCTTTACACAGGTCTATCGTTGACAGCACCGTTCGGGTCGATGATGCTGTCGAGGCTGAAGTGACGTTCAAGGTCGTTGACCTTGGTACCCAGCGAGGAAAGAGGAAACTTGTCTCCAGCGACGGCTACACATACACCGTAAAGCGGCGCAACATGAACGGGACGGTCGACTGGCGCTGCAGTGTCCGAAACAAGATGACAACCTGCCCTGTCAACATCCGACAAGATGGTGAAGTGTTTACCTACCAACACAGAGACCATGTCCACGCCGCGAAGCCTGGGTTCCTGACAGCCGTTGAAATCCAGAAGAAGGTATCTTAATACTTCTTTATTAAAATTTAAACAAATTACACTGATGATGACCAAATCCGCTTTCATTGCAATGGCCATAATATTTTTGCTTCATGTATGCTAGTTATTCTCAAAAACATTAATTCCTCACATGATATTATCGAAAACGGTCACTTCTAAGCCGGAAAGAACTAAATAAGCTAAAACTTCTGTTCTAATCCTACCTTGTATATCTATATAATTTTTAATAAATTATGTTTAAGTGTGATACCAGTGATAGCTAAATTTTAAGATCTAACATTAATGCTACATGCACATGTATATTGTAGGTGAAGTCCGATGCAGTTGCCAACGTATTTGAGCCAGCCCACGTGATTGTCGACCAGATCCTAGAAGAGAACGCAGATTCACGCGAGCCAGAAGCATCTCGACCAGGGTACAACAACCTACTGCGCAACGCCAACAGAGTCAGACAGAAACAGCGACCTGACGATCCTAAAGATATGACATTCGAGGTATGTGCATTATATTTCTGTATATCTGGCGAACTACCAAGAAATCTGCGGTTCCGTAAACAAATAAATAACAAAAAAAAGTTGACCGGGATGTTCTGCAACAATCCAACACAAACTACGTGTATACATGAGTTTGGGATCAGTTACCACATGTTTGCTTCTTGTAAGATTTTATATTTGATTTGTGTTTTGCGAGAATTGCTTCTGTACAAAACGGCGGTGAAAATTTACGGAATCATACATGTACAGGCATAGTAAATGTCTAAATTTTTGTTTTATATTTTCAGATTGATCAAGCCTTCCTTGAAGAGAAGATCTCTGAGACCTTCTATCGAGAAGAAGTTCAGCATTCCGGTAGGAGGCACCTGATCTTCGCCACCGACACTCAGCTTGAACTTCTGTGCAAGGCTAAGACCTGGTACATCGACGGGACGTTCAAGATTGTCAACAAGCCGTTCTACCAGCTTCTCTCCATCCATGGGTTCATCAAGTCCGGAGATGAGATGAAACAGGTCCCACTACTGTTCGCCATCATGTCGGGGAAAAGTAAAAGAGATTACAAGAAGGTAATGTAAGACTTAATAATAAGCATAATCACATAAAAGTTCATTTCCAAGCAATGAAATCTGTTCTCAACTTTTGCTGATGTGCGATCTTTCTGTAAAAAATGTGAATACAGACTAAATAACTAATGTGCGACATTGCTGTAAAATTGCGAATAATGGACTAAATAACTTCAATGTGTACATGCAAATTTCGCATTTTATAGGTATCGTCCGCTGCAACAACTTTCCACATGTACTGTATGTAAACCTCCGACTTCTAACTTTTCCAGGTATTCCAGGCAGTTCTGCGTCTTCTACCGATCCAGCCAGCTGTAGAGACATTCGTTGCTGATTTTGAAGCCGGTATCTGGCAGGGTTTACGGGGAGCTTTCGACGATCCAGAGATCCGTGGCTGTGCGTTCCACTGGAACCAAGCGGTGTGGCGCCAAGTTCAGCAATTAGGGCTTCAGGTATGATATAATGTTAATTCTTAAATGTTCAAAAGTGATAAAAATGCATAATCTGCTCGATGAGCAAATGTTCAAAAATGGTAAAAATGCATAAACTGCTCGATGAGCAAATCATAGACAAACAGTAGATGGCAAACTATGTAGTTAATCTTATTCTCATTCAAATATATTTTCCATTTAACATCATGTAAAGAAGTTTGCGCCAAAACCTAAATGTTTATGGTTAAATTAATATTGCATGTAACATAAGAATTCTTTGTTCTTTGCAGGTAGCCTACAGCGAGAAAGACGAGGTCTACAAGTTCGTGAGGAAGCTGTTTGCCCTTCCGTTCCTGCCGGCAGAACATATCCTGCCCACCTTCCAGAAGCTGCGTGAGAAGGCGACCGGCGACCAGATTGAGGCTCTCATGGACTACGTCGATGAGACGTGGCTGAACAGCTCTGTCTGGGCAGTCCAGTCCTGGTGCATGTTTGGCCAAACTACAAGAACGAACAACGACTGCGAGGGATGGCACCACAGGATTAACAAGAGGGCTAAGAAGGGGAACCTACAGTTTTATCTGCTAGTCGTCCTGCTATACAAGGAAGCCAGCATCCTGCCCACACAGGTCAAGATGGTGTCAGAGGGCAAGCTACGACGATTTCAGCGTAAGAGCACGAGGCAACTGCAGGACCGACTATTCAGTCTGTGGACAGCGTATGACGAGGGACAGGTGTCAGTGAATGGACTGTTGAAGCGTGTGGGCAAGATCTATGGTCCCAACTCGTAGGAGACTGTGCTCTAAGTGGATATAACAAAATGTGCTGTGTGATGATTTCTGAACATGATAGTGCTGTGTCATAAAATTAGAAACATGATTAAATATTATTGTTATAGAAACAAAGTTATCAATAAAACAACAACAACAACAACAACAACAACAACAAAAAAAAAAAAAAAAAAAAAAAAAAAAAAAAAAAAAAAACATAATGGTTTTATATAAATGTGCTATATCAACGTAAAACAAACATTATGTGCTTAATTTACAAATAAATGATACTTTAGAAATTTCATGCAGTTCATGTGTAAACGCTATTTGAATTTAATTAAGATATATAAAACGGTATTATTTCAACTTGCTCAGATACAAACCTGGCTGTACGCTCATAGAAGAGGCTTTGTGTTTTCCATATTGTACTATCTGTGTGATTGTATAAAGGGTAATGAATGCCACCGTTAAGGTTCAGTGGTGGATCACTATGTTATAACCAAATTCTCATTCAGAATATTTGAAACAACGTACGTTTGTTAGTGATTGTTATTTATGTAAAACAAAATAAAATTTAGAAAAAATCCATAGTTTTTTCTCCCCCCACCGGCTCAATAAATGAATATCTTTTGTCGTAGATACAAGTCACAGATTATTATAAATCGGGTTTTATTGGTACAATTGTCCATCATAACGGCAAAAATGTGACGCGAGTCTACGGCGAAAGAAATTTGTTTATACATATAAAAAGACAAATTATGATGATCAAATCGGCTGAGCCAATAGGTGATTTAGTCTGGAAATAAGACAACTGATTTCATTGCGAGTTTGTCTAATAGCATAGATAGATAGATAATTGATCCACAGCACATAATGATTGGCGTAGTGTGCAACGAGGCGTAAAATGTATTTCTGATATCTTGTCCGAGTGTCTGATTGTTCATCAGTCTTTTTGCGCAATACTTTAATCTGTCTAATTTACTACTAAACCGAACCAAGAATACTGAACCGAGTTGCCTTTTGAACTGGGCCGAGTTGTCTTTTGAACTGGGCCGAGTTGTCTTATGAATTGGGCCGAGTTGTCTTAATCCGAGATTTTCCTGGGCCGAGTTGTCCAGGGCCGAGTTGTCTTTGGGCCGAGTTGTCCTGAACCCGAGAAATGGTACCAGGAGGCTTTCTCAGGAGCTGTGGCAATGCGACTTGCTCAAGGCCACAAAGAAAACGTCCGGGCTGAGGATTGAACCCGTTACCTCTGCGACCGGAGTCCACTTTACCCCTGCGTCAGTCTGTTCCACTTATCGGAGTCAACCACTCTACCCCTGCGCCAGTTTGCTCCAATCAGCCAATTACCTATACACTTTGGAATTTTTTTCTATTCTCTATCAGAACTTCGGTCAAACTGAATCTGAATAGTTTACTGGTGACACGCCAAATGACATTATTTCACCACTATTCATGCAGTCTGTTTATGGCTTGTGTGCATGCCGAAGCTTACCTAAAGCCCCAAATAAAGGGTGTTGACATTGACACTGGATTTCCTGCATCAGAATTTGTTGACATGATTGACAACAGACACGAAATCTCATGCCATTTATGATATCAATCAGTTACACTTACTTAGGAGCTAGCGTCACATTCTTATTTTTTTCTTTAGCATTCTTATCATCATAAAGCACTCTCGATCGTAGAAAAAAATCTTATTCCGTTGTCGTTGAAGAAAATAAATATGGCAAACTACGAGGTATGGCAGGAAAGTTCGTAGACACCATTAGTATTTTCAACAGGAAAAGGAATTCAGTCAAAATGAATATATCTGGGTTTGCAAAAATATTTCATGAGCAAACAGACGAAATTTTATGAAAATCTGGCCAACACGACATCTTCTACAGCCTTTTATGTGCACCTCCCTAACCGGGAGCGGGGCAAGGGTCAACGTCTCAGTGACGTTACTTGAAGTTTATTGCTGTCAGTGCTTTATATATTTGTACCAAGTTTAACCGATGTTTCAAAGTTATTCCACATAGGGTCCTTGGATATCGGTACAATTTTATTATGTGTATCCAGCTGTCAAATGTAGATCTATGCCAACTGTCCTCAAGTTCTCTGATGACCGGTTGAACATATGAAACGATTTTCATTCGCTGAGAATGTAAGACGAGTGCCCTTCCGCCGCCGTTTATCATCTTAGATGATCTATCGAGCATCCAAAAATCAACTCTGCCACTTGTTAACTAGTGACCGACAAGCTGATAGCTTTTATGTTGTTGTTTATATCATTTCCATCGTGTTTGTTGGCGATTTCTTTAACAAAAACACACAATTTTATGGTTATCGGCTGTTCTCCGACGTCAAATTAACGCCATTTTTTCAAACGATTTTTTTGGACTGCATGTGAAATTTTATTCACAAATATCAAACTGAACTGCCGCCAAGGCCCAAACATTCAGAAAACGTTGTTGATTGAACATTCTTTCAGGATCAAAATATTCTAACGCTACAGCACACTTCCGTGCCGTTTCACAGGCAAAAACAGAATGTGAAAATCGTCAGATTTTATCATGTTTTGACACCTGCCCCGCACGGCCCTACCCTCAAGCAGAAAAGTGGTCATACCAAACATGTTATTACTTCAAATTGCACAAAATTTCTAAAATATACTCATAAGATATTGCTGCTTGAAATTACGCAAAACGCTTCTTCAACAACGCGTTACTTTTTCTGATAGCTGAAGTGTCTACGAACTTTCCTGCCATACCTCGTATGTAGTTAATCTTATTCTCATTCAAATATATTTTCCATTTAACATCATGTAAAGAAGTTTGCGCCAAAACCTAAATGTTTATGGTTAAATTAATATTGCATGTAACATAAGAATTCTTTGTTCTTTGCAGGTAGCCTACAGCGAGAAAGACGAGGTCTACAAGTTCGTGAGGAAGCTGTTTGCCCTTCCGTTCCTGCCGGCAGAACATATCCTGCCCACCTTCCAGAAGCTGCGTGAGAAGGCGACCGGCGACCAGATTGAGGCTCTCATGGACTACGTCGATGAGACGTGGCTGAACAGCTCTGTCTGGGCAGTCCAGTCCTGGTGCATGTTTGGCCAAACTACAAGAACGAACAACGACTGCGAGGGATGGCACCACAGGATTAACAAGAGGGCTAAGAAGGGGAACCTACAGTTTTATCTGCTAGTCGTCCTGCTATACAAGGAAGCCAGCATCCTGCCCACACAGGTCAAGATGGTGTCAGAGGGCAAGCTACGACGATTTCAGCGTAAGAGCACGAGGCAACTGCAGGGCCGACTATTCAGTCTGTGGACAGCGTATGACGAGGGACAGGTGTCAGTGAATGGACTGTTGAAGCGTGTGGGCAAGATCTATGGTCCCAACTCGTAGGAGACTGTGCTCTAAGTGGATATAACAAAATGTGCTGTGTGATGATTTCTGAACATGATAGTGCTGTGTCATAAAATTAGAAACATGATTAAATATTATTGTTATAGAAACAAAGTTATCAATAAAACAACAACAACAACAACAACAACAACAACAACAACAAAAAAAAAACAAAAAAAAAAAAAAAAAAACAACATAATGGTTTTATATAAATGTGCTATATCAACGTAAAACAAACATTATGTGCTTAATTTACAAATAAATGATACTTTAGAAATTTCATGCAGTTCATGTGTAAACGCTATTTGAATTTAATTAAGATATATAAAACGGTATTATTTCAACTTGCTCAGATACAAACCTGGCTGTACGCTCATAGAAGAGGCTTTGTGTTTTCCATATTGTACTATCTGTGTGATTGTATAAAGGGTAATGAATGCCACCGTTAAGGTTCAGTGGTGGATCACTATGTTATAACCAAATTCTCATTCAGAATATTTGAAACAACGTACGTTTGTTAGTGATTGTTATTTATGTAAAACAAAATAAAATTTAGAAAAAATCCATAGTTTTTTCTCCCCCCACCGGCTCAATAAATGAATATCTTTTGTCGTAGATACAAGTCACAGATTATTATAAATCGGGTTTTATTGGTACAATTGTCCATCATAACGGCAAAAATGTGACGCGAGTCTACGGCGAAAGAAATTTGTTTATACATATAAAAAGACAAATTATGATGATCAAATCGGCTGAGCCAATAGGTGATTTAGTCTGGAAATAAGACAACTGATTTCATTGCGAGTTTGTCTAATAGCATAGATAGATAGATAATTGATCCACAGCACATAATGATTGGCGTAGTGTGCAACGAGGCGTAAAATGTATTTCTGATATCTTGTCCGAGTGTCTGATTGTTCATCAGTCTTTTTGCGCAATACTTTAATCTGTCTAATTTACTACTAAACCGAACCAAGAATACTGAACCGAGTTGCCTTTTGAACTGGGCCGAGTTGTCTTTTGAACTGGGCCGAGTTGTCTTATGAATTGGGCCGAGTTGTCTTAATCCGAGATTTTCCTGGGCCGAGTTGTCCAGGGCCGAGTTGTCTTTGGGCCGAGTTGTCCTGAACCCGAGAAATGGTACCAGGAGGCTTTCTCAGGAGCTGTGGCAATGCGACTTGCTCAAGGCCACAAAGAAAACGTCCGGGCTGAGGATTGAACCCGTTACCTCTGCGACCGGAGTCCACTTTACCCCTGCGTCAGTCTGTTCCACTTATCGGAGTCAACCACTCTACCCCTGCGCCAGTTTGCTCCAATCAGCCAATTACCTATACACTTTGGAATTTTTTTCTTTTCTCTATCAGAACTTCGGTCAAACTGAATCTGAATAGTTTACTGGTGACACGCCAAATGACATTATTTCACCACTATTCATGCAGTCTGTTTATGGCTTGTGTGCATGCCGAAGCTTACCTAAAGCCCCAAATAAAGGGTGTTGACATTGACACTGGATTTCCTGCATCAGAATTTGTTGACATAATTGACAACAGACACGAAATCTCATGCCATTTATGATATCAATCAGTTACACTTACTTAGGAGCTAGCGTCACATTCTTATTTTTTTCTTTAGCATTCTTATCATCATAAAGCACTCTCGATCGTAGAAAAAAATCTTATTCCGTTGTCGTTGAAGAAAATAAATAGGGAAACTGAACCGGAAAACGTCTGAACAAATGGAACCGAATGATCAAAATCCGCCCGCAATAAGATTGCGCGCGTAAAATTGAAGAATCGAACAGAACAGAAAAAGAATACATTTGCATCACCACACCTGGCTCAGTTCCGCAATTTTGCTCTGATAGCGGTACTGTTATTTACCAAAACTACCACGAAATACCGGAACTACTACGAAATACCGGAACTACCAAAACTACCAGAACTACCAAAACTACCAGAACGACCAATGTAGTAATATTAATATGGCAAAGCCTGTGTGTGTTTAGATAGATAAATTAGATACTGTTCATAACGCATTTTATTTCAAATACGAACTAGGATATGTAGAACATGCACATGTTTGATGGTTTTTACTTTGTTTCATTTTAGCAGTCTGTTTATACTTAGTATAAATCTGTGTTTTGCCCAAGGCAACGCACTTGGAGGATATTATTATATACAATAGATGACAACCAATCCTTAATTGACACCTTTATCAATGGTTTGGTAAACATTATGTTGAACAATATTCAAGCATTTTAGTACATTATTATCATTAAATAATTAAAGAAACTATCGTCGGATAAAAGAAAGTGGAATATGTATGAGTCAATATATATTTTTGCAACCATTTCAAGGGGTTAGTTGTTAAAAATTCAAACATCTCAAATAGGAAAGTGACATCAATAAACAAGTTTATGGATCTCTCCCCCATGTAGAACACTATTCGGTGACCCTTAAAAGATATCTAATTTGCATATTCATGAATTTTAATGAAAACAGTAAAAATGACAGAAAATCGTTAAAAATCAATAAATAAACTAAATTTGAGGTCGAAACTATCATTGTGACACTTTGTTATTGAACCAATAATACCATATGACAAATCTATTGATGTCATGGGCCAAAATGACAATTATCTTATTTGCATATTCATGAATATTAATAGAAAATGTCGAAAATCGAGGAAAAACGAGGGATAAACTCTAGCAATTTCAAGGTTTTGGATGGGTTACAAGATCTACCTTGCATCCCTGACACCAATGTTCATGGCTGCCAGTGTGTTCAGAAGGACCATCTAAATGCCATAAAATATTGTCCTCAACGATGGACACATTTGCATGATGTAAAATTATATATTTTCCGCATCCACCCCTACTGTGATTCTAAAGAATAGGGTGTACTCACAAAAATATTCATATACGAACAAAAGCGTGCTCTAAAATACTACAATGGGTTTGGTTGTGATACATGGACTGATCAATTTAACCGTAATACCTATTTTTCAAATCATTGATATTGCTTATTCATGAAAATGAATGAAACACACAAGAAATCAGAGAAAAATGGGGGTATACATACAAAGTCACTTAAACCATAGCTGTTCACAAACTTAGGATGCTGAAAGAAGTATAAAATGAATGCTATGGCAGTGTTCTATGACCCTAAAGTCTCATATAAGAATGATCTTATTTTTTCAGTTTCATGAATTTTCATGAAAACTTCATAAATTTGAATGAAAAAATGGAAAAATTTAACCGGCAAACCTAAAAAATGGTGTGTATCTCGGCAACCAAAAGCCCTTACACGTTAAAAATGGCATGAATTGATTGCCAGGACATTAGTATACCATCCTGTACTACAATATATAAGTCAATTGATTTTTTGTATTATGCATATTAACAAAACCTTTCGAATTTAGATGGAAATTACGGAAAAAATAAGGTGGTATACATAGAAAATCACATGTATCTTGGCTACAGACTGACCTAGAGAGCTATACTTGGTATCAAATAATTGCTAGGACAATGTTCTATAGCTATATAATCCGATATTTAAATCACCAGCTTCTTCTATTAGAATGATATTAATGAGATTTATATAAATAAGGGAAATATCAATGAAAAATGAAGGGGTACACCAACAAAATTGAATATATTTCGACTACCAATGGCTGTAGAGATCTCAAAATGACATCAATAATAGCTAGGACAATATTGTATTATCATGTATTCAGATAAACAAGGGTACACTTGCAGGCAACCAAGATTCAATTAAATTTATTAGAGCACAAGCTTTAATTTTCTGTTAATATTACACTTTTCATACATTATATTCAGTACTCTCAAAAATTAAAAAAAAGTGTGATCAGACTGCATGACATAATTGCATCACCCTAGAATTCTATTGGTACCATTGCAGCACATATGGCAATTGGCAGCTGAGATATATGCAACTGTGTTGGTATATCACTTCATTTTTCGTTATTTTTCTCTTATTCTTAGTGATCTCATTAATACCCATACAACAAAAGTCACTATTTATTTATATAACAGGTAATATGGTTATAGAATATTGTCCTATAGCACTCTAGGTCTATCAGTAGCCAAAATTCATGTGATTTTCTATGTAAACTGCCTTAATATTTCCGTAACTTTCCTCTAAATTCAAAAGGTTTTGTTAATATTCATGAAATAAAAAATTGAATGACTAACATATTGTAGTACAGGATGGTATAATATTGCCTTAGCAACCATTTAATGCCATTTTTAGCATGTTATGGCTTTTGCTTGCTGAGAAAAGCATCATTTTTATGTTTGCCGGTTTAATTTTTCACTTTTTCATTCCTATTTATGAAGTTTCCATTAAAATTCATGGAATTGAAAATAAGATCATGCTTATATATGAGACATAAGAGTCAGAGTACATAGCCATAGCATTTATTTGATAGTTCTTTTAGCATCCTGGGTTTGTAACAGCTCTGCTTTTAGTGATTGATTTTGTACGTATACCCCTATTTCATCTAAGATTTTTCTCCGATTTCTTGTGTGTTTTATTTGTTTCATGAATAAGCGAAATTAATGATTTGAATAATAGCCGCATAGGTATTAAGGTTAAATTGCTAAGTCCATGCATCATTATCAGACCAATTATAATATTCTAGAGCATGCTATTGTTTGTATAGAATACTTTTACGAGTACACCCTGTTCTTTAGGATCACACAAGGGGTAGATGTGGAAACTATATAATTTTTTTTACATCATGCAAATGTGTTCATTGTTGAGCACAATATTTTATGGCATTAAGATGATCCCTCTGACCACACTGGCAGCCATGAAAATTGGTTTCAGGGATACAAGATAGATCTTATAACCCATCCAAAACTTGCAATGGCTTTAGTTAATCTCCGTTTTTCTTTAATTTTCTATATTTTATTAATATTCATGAATATGCAAATGAGATAATTTTAATTTAGGCACATGAAATCAATACATTTGTCCTATGCTATTACTCTTTAAATTACAAAGTGCCACAATTATAGTTTTGACCTCAAATTAGTTTATTTATTGACTTTTCATGATTTTTCTGTCATTTTTTTAATATTTTCATTAAAATTCATGAATATGCAAATTAAATATCTTGTATTTCTTACCATATGATGAAATGGCAATGTATCAGCTTTAAAACGTGACCAAGTTCAGTGGTAATGAATTTTGTATGCACACATCCATGCTCCATTTTTTTAAATGAGCTAAATTAGTTTTCAAATGTTCAAATGCGAAAAAATACCGCTGATTTTGAGAATCTTCCGAAACCCAAATAAAACTGAATCATTCCATATTTTGGACAAAGGAAGTGCGGTTTGTTGGATACAAAGACAATGTTGAAATTTGCAGACAGTTTGAACCGAAAAGACAAAGGCATAAATGTACATGTCATTATGCTGAAAGTTTCTTTTTTACTGGCTTAACGTATACTTTGTTCTCTTGTTTTTTACTAGAAAAATCAGCTTTTTGATGAATGTTCAATTATTTCCTTTATGTAATAACAAGGTAATTTGGGGTAATATAGACAATTGGGGAATATGGGCCACCCTGTGTTTTCTTCAAATATTTTACTCAAGACTCATGTTTGACAAAAGTAATAACATTTTGTTATTCCCTGGCTATCCATCCTAAATTATCGAAATCATTTTTACATTCATACCCAAGCTGGTGTTTTCGGACAGGTTAAATTAATGAACCCCAATTAAACAGCCTGTGAAAATCGTGCCCTTAAAATGTTTTAGTTTACACTGAAGAACCAATAAAAAGATTAATGATATTTATATAGAACCAAGTTTCACGTAAAATTAACCTAATACACCATTTTTAGAAGATGATGCAAATGGTTATAGCTATTTTTCAGTTTTGGAAAATTTCTCCATTGACATAACCGTCGTGTCTGGGGTAATAATTGGACCATCAATTTCCCAATGTAAATTTTCCTTTTTGGGTAATATGGACCATCTAAGAATTTTGTCTCAAACTCTTTCTGAAAGTGATACACTGAACATTTGATACCACATGTCTTTAGAATTTTAACTTTTGCACTTGCGTGATATGTTTTAAGCTATCTTTGAAAATAGATTGTTTTACAAGTGAAGTTTATAAGCAAAGTGTACATATTTTGAAATCTGTGACATTTTTGCGAATGTCCGTTTTGTAAGTTTGTCAAGGTGTTTTGATTTTTGATGCGAACTATTTTTCCAGTGAATTTGTTTCGTGAACATCTATGTTTATTTTATGCTAAATAGACTTTTAAATAGAAGTTTACATTTTGTTTTCCGAATTTATATGTTGACATCGTCAGCATTTTAAAGTTGTGGTCCGTATTACCCCAGTAGAGTGGTCCATATTACCTCAAATGTTTGGGGTAATTTGGACCACCCAGTGGGTGTGTTTATCGTAATACGCAACTAAAAACTAGCATACAAAATGATGTAAAATTTATATTAAAATGGTTTACAGATGCCTGCCTAAAAATAGACATGATATACAATAATAACGTTAATAGCCCGTGGTTGAACTGATTCGTTTTGTGCTTAAGCGGTCCATATTCCCCCAAATTACCCTATATATTACTTGATGTAACGTGTGTTTGATAAACAGACATATTTGACATCTATTTGTTGAAATTGTATAAACTATAAAAGTTTGATATTTGGAAGTAGCAAAAACGTTCAAATGCAGGTAGAATTGGCCGTATTGCGCAATTTTGGGTACTGAATCCTCATCAGTGACCCTTTATAAAGTCTGCAGACTCTCTGGCTGTATTGGAATTGCTGTGTTGCTCTGTGTTATACAATGAAACTCATAAAATCAAAGCATATAAGAAATAAATATCCTTTCCTCGAAATATTGTCCCTGATGTAACGATTTCTGTCCCTGATGTAACACTTTTCACCGTTACATCACGGACCGTTACATCAGGGACATATTTTAGATAAATCACCTGTAAATTGCTTCCAATATACTTGTGTGTTCATTGTTATGGTGAAATGTTTACACAACCACTAAACACGTTTTATGAATAGTACCTACATATTGTCGCTTGAAACAAATAACCAGTAGAGGCTGTTACATCAGGGAACTATTACAAATATACTCACTCACCTGAAAATTGTAATTATTATTTTTTCAGATCTACTTTATAGATGTGTCATCATGGCAGTCAGCCATATTTAATTTCAATGTAGCTTTTCAAAATGCAGATAGATGTTCCACCTTTACCAAGGGGAGTCACCTTGTACTTGGTATTTTTAGATAAATTGTTACATCAGGGACAAAATGCTAGGTACAAAGTTTGAACACGTAAATCTAGTATTAAAACCATGGATACTTGCTATCAAAATGTATTATGTCGTGCATGAATGATTGAATAAAGATGGAGTAGTATTTAGAACAACCACCTTAGCAAAAAAAATCATTGAATCGGAGACAGATATAAAAAAAAATCATTTTGCAGACAGCGAAAATATGCCATTTTAGACACTTTGAGTAACAATTTTTTATATTTGCTAGCACTTTAACGATTTTGTTTTGGATGACCCATACTCACCTCGATTCACACCACATTCCAAGCATAAAACATTTACCAGAAGTAAACGGTTTTCAGAAAAAACGTACCCGGACAGGATTTGGTTACGAAAAAATATATTGACTCGTATTTATGCACAATGCGATTTTTACGTGTTTTTTTTTTTTTTTTTTTTTTTTTTTTTTTTTCCAAGAGCACATTACTATTTGTCTTTGACAGATCTAATTAATAGAGAATTACAAATAAACAGATTATTATTCATTTATATTGTTTTATTTATTTATTTATTTTTTACAAAGACTAGCGCAAATCTTCTTCTATTTAGTTAGTATAGAATATGCATGATATACATAGGGTATACGCGTATGATTATAAAGTGTGTCTGTTGATTCAAGATAAGATACATATTTGTCTATGCTATGTCGCGTGGCCAAAGTTTGCGCATTAGTTCACTGCATTTCTGACTTTTTAAAGGTGACATTAATGTGCGTATCAAATTTGATAAAGATTGTGTACTTAAAGTGATAATGGGGTGTGTATTTTCGAACTACATGTAACGTTTGACGCTTTAGGCATGTACGAATATTAGGTACATGTACATCTGAAAAAGTGTAGTGAAGTGAAAGTCTTTATTTATAGAGGCTAGCTCGTTTAGCATTGTCAATCTTCCACGAGACCCTCTATTAAACAAATAATATATACTCAAAGCCAAAAGTAACTTTACACTGTTTTTCTAGATGTTTTTTTTTTTTTTTTTTATCAGGTATAGGTGTGCAGTATCATCTGCGGTATCAGTTTCAGATGATTCATTCTTTCTTTCTTTCTTTCTTTCTTTCTTTCTTTCTTTCTTTCTTTCTTTCTTTCTTTCTTCTTCTTCTTTTTCTTTCTTTCTTTCTTTCTTTCTTTCTTTCTTTCTTTTCTTTCTTTCTAGATTACATGTCCATAAAACCGGCTTGCCGATGCGGTTCTAACAGGTACACGCAAATTTAAATAACTGCTATTCACCTTTTGGGAAAATAGCTGCTCATTCGGCTTACGATATGTTTCATGGTATAAGTGCCTGATTGTTAGTTTGGTTTTTTCCCACCTCGGTTTTTGGAGTGGGAATCTCTTTCTGATTGCGCCTTTTCCTGATCTTTGCCTACTTGTACCTTTCCACACGCAAATTTAAATAACTGCTCCACATTTGTTATCATTAGACGTTTAGGCACATACGAATATTAGGTGCATGTACCGTACGTCTGCGCGCTAAAGCTCGAAGCAATATGTACGTGATCTTCCTTCGAGGCTAAAGGAACAAATTACAGTACATTTTCTCTTTTTTTCATCCGTCTTGCAACTAGTGTCGTAAATCAATAGGCCCATAAATAAGGACATAAAATTCTATCTTGAAAAAAAGTAAATAAACAAAAGGAAAATAAAATGAAATAAATTAAATTAAAGCACGTATTTTTTAAAGTTATTAAATTTGTTAAAGATGTGTATTGGGTGTCATTCGAGTTATTGAATAGTGTTGCAGACTGTTTATTACCTGGCACGTGGCTAGTGTGTATTCAGAGTGATATAATCTTGCACAATTATCATTGTAGGTGTTGGCTGGCACGCACATATATTGCCTAATGACACCTCTACTACCGCGACTACCATCGTGATCGTGATAGTCTGTCATCGAAATTTTCAAGAGAGCAAAAATCATGCTGTAGCTTAAATAAATGGCAAAATTGAATTTACACCCTTTTCGCTGTTACCAACTTTATTTTATATCTTGGTAAATTGTTAATTTATTAATTTTTCATCATGTATTCACTAGCTGATACATGTGTAACAAAGCATTTTTAAAATATTTATTCTTGATTATATTATCAAACCCTGCGTGTATTCGAACTCAATATTCAAACAAACCAAAAACGAAAATGTCATGCAGCATTTCCACTTTAATAAAGCAAAGAACAGGAACTGATGCACTGGTCGATGATACGATGATACTGGTCGCATGCATACGTGCATACTTCTATCCAGCATATCGTGGTGTGGTATTGTCAGTTTGACGTTTCACCAGTAAACTATTCTGATTCTGATATCGTGTGCTCCAGGAATATGTTGAAACAATTTATGATTTAACACATGCACAGCGAAAGAGATGCTGATCAGTACACATGAGTGCATATGGCCTATCTATCTATCCATCTATCTATCTATCTATCTATCTATCTATCTATCTATCTATCTATCTATCTATCTTCAGGCCTTGCCACATTAACATAACTACAATACGAGTAGTAGTTTTGGTAGTTCCGGTATTTCGTAGTAGTTCCGGTATTTCGTGGTAGTTTTGGTAAATAACAGTACCCCTCTGATAGGTGTTGTCTGTATTTTTCATCACATCGATCTTAAAAGTTATTCAGAGAGCATGGGAATCCAGCATATTATATATCTTTATTTTACACAGGAAGTATATGTGCGTAGAAATAAAGGAGAAATGTTACACAAACCTGCTTCAACTCGTGTTTTGCCGATCATCCGATGTCGTTGGGATTTTCGAAATGGTTGGAACGGCGTCCGGATACAATCGGAAATCTTCACCATATCCAATTTGTTCAGCACTCTCGATATTTTGAACTGGCTCAAAATGCTTGGCACACAGGGTTGAATATTTATTCGGCGCGAACTTCTTCGTAGCTAAGGCAATTAATCCAAACTTGTCTGCGAGAATTATCATTCTCCTTCTTTGGAAAGCTTTAGATACATGCTAATCTTATGAGTTTTAGAATCTGTAAAACCATGATTATAATTAATTTTCTAATAAATTAAATCACTAATTGTAACTTCACACATTTAAAAACACACGCTTAATGACTCTCGCAGGTTCTCGAAGACTTTCAGGTTCGACTGTGACATCACAGAGCAGGTATAAGCGCCCTCTAGGTTATCGATTTTCAGGGGAGATAACCGCGGTAGCGTTTTTTGAAAAATAAGGAATTTCGATTTTAAAACCTATTTAAAAGTCATAATTCGACAGAAAATAACAAAATACTTCACGGGATCTTAATAAGGACATTGAATACCACCAAATAAAATCATTTATTCGTAGAAATATAATAGTTTACTCTAGTCCCTTTAACATCTCAATTTCCATGTTCTTGATCTGTTCCTTAAGGACGTCAATGGACTCATTTCTAGGTGCTTCCACTTGGATGTTTCCGTTCTGTTGAGAGGAGCGTGCTCCCTGATGCAGAGTTGGCCTGATCTTTGCCTACTTGTACTTTTTTGGATTTATGTCTTCGTTGGGATGTCTTGCATTAATTTTATCCAGTGGGGTTTCTCCCATTCTCACCAGGTTGATTTCCTATTTGAGTATCCTATTGGAGTTTTCAAATTCTCCAACTTTTCGCTCCAGACTATTTATCACAGATCTCGCCATATTTAATTGTTCCTCCTGCTCTGCCCATTTTCTTCTGTGGCTTTTGGCTAGCCCTGTTATTTTCTGTTGAGTTTCCCCGCTCTTAAGACATTGCCCCACCCACCAGGTTTGAATTCAACCCCCACCCGTTTAATGTACTATTGTGCACATTTGAGGTTGCCCCACCCACCATATTTGAATCCACCCCCTGCCCTCTAATCAGATCAGATTGATCTCAATTTAATACCCTAGCGTTTACCTTCTTTGACTGGTCTTCAGCCTTGCTTTTGGAGGAAATGATAATGGGATCAGAGCTCTCAGAAATTAGGGGATCTGAGGTTACAGGGTCTGTGCTTTTCTGACTGGACACATTCCTTTCCAAATCAGTGATATGCATTTCGGGAATATTTATCAGATTCCTAAAATTGGGCTCATAACCTTCTTTCCTATGGGTTTGGTCATCAGAAATAATAGGGTCAGACTCTCTGGGATTTCTGCCTTCTACATTGAGACTGTCATTCAGTCTCTCACACTCGGACTGAAATTTGCATTCTAGGCATATATAGCCAATATCACTGCTGTCCAGCACACTGCGTGAGTCCTCACTTATCTGTTCACAATCAAAGTGGAACCAGGTTTCACAAGTATCGCAGCATATGCTGGGCAGAGTATCCAGAGGCCGATCACATAACGGGCAGGAGACAATATTGCTAGCACCTACATTTGTCACACTCTGACCATCATCAGATTGTCCATGACTTATGGGATTCTGAGGTGGGTCAGTGACTGACCCCATAGAGCTAACTCTTGAAGTTTGGGAGTTGGACTCGGAAGCCTTGTTATTTTTAACAGTGATGGTACCTAGACTCTCCTCAATCTGCAGTAGCATATTCCTATCTAGCTGTATCACCTCATCCGCAGCCATAATCAGGTCTGTCAAGTGTGTATGTTCAGCATTGAACTGTGAGGCCTGCCGCCCATTAACCATGAGCCTATTATTTGTATGGTACAGAGTAACGGTGTATTTTAACCTGACGCATCCGTTTTGTGTTTTTGATGGACCTTAATTTGGGATTCAACCGTCAGACCATTCCTGTCTGATATATCCTTAAATTTAATGTTTATCCCTGCGGAGGGATTGTTTGCAATCCTTTGAAAGTGTTCAACAAGTCTATTTCTGTACAGCTCATACATGGCAGTGGAAAAGCTAAAGACATGATTTCCCCCCTTTACTTCCCCAATGACAAAGTAGTCAACATTACATGCTTTTGCTTTTTTCTCATGGCCTTATCGCAATTCAGTGCGTAGCATCTAACCGGTTCTTCATCTGATTGATCAGCTTGAAACTGAGATAACTGTTGGAGATTTCTGGCACTGCGCCGGGTAGTCATTTTCTGATGTTCTGGCATTGTTAGAAGTACACCTTAGGGTAGCCACAAAATAATTTTTATAATCAGTTTTCTTTTTCCAAAATACCACTAGCTGAAAGCCAAACCGGTCGTTTTCCTACATAGACCAAAAAACTAGAAGTGCCTCAACTCTAAAACAGGGGCTAAAAGCTCCACCAGACACAGGTACTTAATATGCTATTTTAAAATTTTATGGTAAAACAATATTAAAGACCTTGAAGAATAGTCATGTAAAAATAAAAATCACTTCTTATAAAAAGAATATGATTAATGCTAGGATGAGATATGGTGGTGTAAATGAAAATCAAAAAACAATAAAAAGCGCTCTAGGTCAAGAGTCCATGTTCACATCAGTGTTTGACTGCTATTAAAAATGTGCAATGAATGTATGAATATGCAAGAATGTTGTGTGATATTAGGTTCTAATGAAATGATGGTGAAATGATGCAAAATGTAATAAAAATCAGACGCTCTAAAAAAGCGGGCACCTAAAAGAAATACAATGTGGTGTGTTCAAAAGTGTATGCTGAAGCTGCTTTTGAGTCAAGATGTTTCGTGCCTTTTGTGGAGAAAAGGCTACAGCTGCTTTTTAATATTACTCAGGATTTTTTGAATACCACTGAGTTCTAAAATTTGTGTTCTAGCCAATGTTTGTGAGGTTTTGTCTTCACAAAGAAAGTTCACCAATTTCAGCCACCACTCACTATATACACTGTTCTTGCCTAGTCACACACAGGTAATTACACAGTCTGGGTTCTTCAACACAAATATGGGTCAGTCTCTAGTTTCAAAGGTTGAATTTGTTGCAAAAAGTTTTTTCTTGACTGTGAGCAATTTGATCAGATTTTCAGTGGTAATTTCATATGCACCTGATTTTATCAGCTTTCACTGTTCAGTATGCCAGTTCTGACAAATGTTTGTGTTGTTCACAGGACCTTTTCTGTGAATACTCTTACGTAATAGCCGATACCACGTGGGGAAAGTCTTTTGTCTGATGAAAATAAGAATTAACCACGCTCCAGTAAACGTTTTCAGTCCCAGGTGCAATATATCTACAGCCCAGCTTTATATTATACCCAGTTTTTACTCAGCAAGATTTTCAATTTTCTGAATTCAATATGGCCGACCAGGTGACGCCACGACACAAGTCACTGGAAAGTCTGTTTTTCAGCTTCTCTGACGTCTCAAATTTCACTATATTCACCACACCATTACCAATAAACTTCAGAATATATACACAGCTACATGCAAGTCCTTCACCAGCAATAAATTTAACTAAAATTCAAAATTAAAACAGAGCTCTAAAAACTACGTGTTGCCTCCACCAGTGCCCGCTTGGTCCAAGTCATGTGACCAAGATATCGCGAACAAAATTACAATACCACTACCCAAGGAGGCTCCACATAAAATTTCAAATAGATCGGCCAAGCGGTTTCAGAGAAGATCTTTGAAATTGTGGACGACGACGGACGACGGACGGACGCCGGATCATGGCCATCCTATAAACTCACCTTGTGAGCCTTCGGCTCAGGTGAGCTAAAAAATCAGAGTTCAAGATTTTGACCTCTAGCCCCACCCCCTCGACACTGACCCAGAGGTCCGACCGATGTCATGGAACCTAAAGTGTATGAAGTATGAACACTTTATGATACGTTGTTGTCAAGATATGGACTCCTTTTGAAATTTACACAACAGAACATCTATTTTTTACAGTGTCTCTATGTCCACCTCGCAGGCATGGACCCAGAGATCCGATGCCATGAAATGAAATCAACCCTACAGGGTACCTATGGTCCGAGTATGAAAGCCCCCTGATAAAAGGTTTTCAAGATATAGACTTCTAGAATGCTATATCACAGAAAAGCCATTATTATTAATGGTGTTATAGATTTTAACCCCTAGCCCCACCCCCTGGCATGGACCCAGGAAGCCGATGCCATGGAATGAAAGCCGACCCTACAGGGTGTCAATGGCCCAAGTATCAATGCTTTCTGATGAGTGGTTGTCAATTTATAGACTTCTAGAAAACTTTAACACAAGAATGGCCATTTTTGAAGGTGTTCTAGATTTTAACCTCCAGCCTCACCCCCTGGCCTGGACCCAGGGGCCCGATGCCATGGAATGAAAGCTAACCCTACAGGGTATCTATGGTTCAAGTATGAATGCTTTCTGATGAGTGGAAATCAAGATATGGACTTCTAGAAAACTTTAACGCAAGTGTGACGCGCACGCGCACGGGAACGGTAACGGGAACGTGGACGACCGGGGTGACTGCGATAGCTCTATGCACTTCGTGCAGTCGAGCTAATAAAATGATCGAATATTTTGCATACAATACTCACTCCAATGCCTCCTTACCAAAAGCTCTGTTGTCCACACATCAATGGTTCGGTTTAAGTGTTTTCATATACATGTGCCAGTTGAAATCGAATTATTACTTGCCAATCATAAATTTAAGTACTGTGTATAAACCTAGGGCAAAGAAATGTGCACAGAGCACTGGTTGGTTCCGGGAGGCCTGCCCGAGAACAGTGCGGCTACCTTACATGGCATAGCTGTAATCCGTGTACGTCATAAAAGTACTAATGCAACTTGACAAAAGAATGTTTGATCGTTGCCTACTTGTATCTTTTTCTTGCATCGCGGCAAATTATAAGAATACGATGTACAAAGCTATGCACCATTAGACAAGAAATGTCATGAGAGAACGTTCTTTAAATTTATCCGTCAGTGCACAGATCAGCATTGGTGTGATCGCTTAGCCGATTGGCGCACATACTTTCATTAGAAAGGGCTTCCTGGACCAGCTATCAACCTGTGACTGTGCAGCTCCTGGTTATCGTCGGCCTGATCAACAAAAAAAAAAAAAAAAAAAAAAAAAAACAGACGTACATGTATAGAAGATTGGAATTTTGTTTTGAGACATCCCCATAAAAAAGACGTTTGTATTTCAGTGTATATGGTGTACAAATCTATCTCGGGTTCGGCAAGAAATGTCTATTGGAGGAATAAGAAAGAGCAATATGCATTACAGAAAAACGGTCAGTTTACTTCTTCTTGTACCTGGAACTATCAGGGTTCATACAGTAACCAGCATTGCTTCATTATAAAAATAGTTAAAAGTGCGCAGGTCTCAGATTTAAATCCAACAACTGATTGAATGACCCGATGTAAGCGCAAGAGTGATTGATAATGAACTAGAAGAAGTGCAGCGGTCAATGGTTACTTACTTTTTCCATACTTTTTCAACACAAGAAACACATTTATCACCTTCGCTTAGTGGCCAAATAAGCTAAGTAAGTAAGTAACTTCTTTATTTAATAGCTGAGGAGGCCTCTATTAAATACGCCTCTTGACAATACAATGCTGACCAGTGCATTTCATTATTGTACAATCAACTGGACTGCTCTAAATTATTTTGTGCTGTTGGCGCCTTATGTATGTTTTCATATTTTAGTTAAGTTAAGGTAACTGAGTGGCCACCTATTGGGAAAATAGCTGCTCATTCGGCTTACGAAATGTTTTATGGTATTAGTACGTAATTGTTACTTTGGTTTTTTCCCACCTCGGTTTTTGGAGTGGGAATCTTTCTCTGATTGCGCCTTTTCCTGATCTTTGCCTACTTGTACCTTTTTCTATCTCATAGTAAAACAAGTTTTCGTCATAGCTAGTCTCCTTTCTTCATCGCTTATCATATCATATCGATTATTTTCCAAGCACAGGCATCACAAATCTTCATCATTAGTCAAAATTAAATCTTCCAAACAAAATGGACGCATTGCATAAGTTGGAAAACGAAGTTATGCGGTGTGTTTTTTGTTGAAAATCTAGCATAGAACCTAAAAACGCATGTGTTGCACTCACTTCAAAAGTGATTCCAAACCACGTGTTATGTTTTCAGCAGATCGACTGGAGGTTAAAAAAGCTAGATAAATTACCCACACCATGCCATTCTCCGATTTTTGAAAGATGTCTTCCAATAAGAGTAATTGATAAGAAAACAAGAGAACACGAAGTCACTTACACGTTTCGAACCCCGCAGCTGCATACATACGGAGAAATATTGAGCCGATACCTTACCTGTAATTCAGTCTATTGCCGATAAAAAATATACATAAATGAATAGGACATTGACTTTCAATGTTTGATTAAGACTTAACTACAGCAGATATCAAATTTGTTCTTTCGGAATATTGTAATTTAATTTATTCCTGATTCAATGGATATTGTTTCGTTAAAATATCTTGATTTTTCGGATGGACAAAATCAAAATTTAAAAAGGTCCTATTTGGTCGCATTATTTCTTATATCTGATATATAAAAAGTGTAAAATCTACCAAATTTGCTTTGGTCAAATGGCAAATATTTCGTTTCCAAAGCAGTTTTCTAAATTTGTTCTTTCGGATTATTCATCAGAAGAAAATGATCTTTCTAACGGCATGCTTAACTTAAAAATCAAGCGACATTTGGGGTGGACAAATTGCGTGTATTGTCTAGCTACTTTGAGATTTTTTTTCTAATTTCC
Source organism: Rugalucina vietnamica (assembly GCA_964017185.1). Taxonomy (NCBI): domain Eukaryota; kingdom Metazoa; phylum Mollusca; class Bivalvia; order Lucinida; family Lucinidae; genus Rugalucina; species Rugalucina vietnamica. The sequence goes on along the minus strand of OZ024884.1, from coordinate 1,068,400 downwards.
GTAAATCACAAGTCTTATCGGCAAACCCCGTAAACCGGGCGGAGAATGACGAATACCTGTGTATTAGCATCTACTAGTTACATGTTTTATAAAGGTGTAATTCTTCTTTTCCTTATTATTTATTTATTTATTTATTTATTTATTTATTTATTTATTTATTTATTTATTTATTTTCTACAACATATAGAGTACTTATTCACACAAAAGAAAAAAAAAAGAAAAATGATAATCGCTTTAAAATTTATGACAGATGCTACACAATGATCGAGATTATCTTTTGAGTTTAATTTTATAAATATTACATATCCTCACAGAGTGTGACATCTCTTAACAAAAAACGTATAGTAAGAATGGACATCAACATTGTTGTCGTACTTGCAATTAGTCCAATTAAGGTTTGCATTTCACACCTGAGTAAAACTTTTTACTCAATCCGGTGACCAAACAATAGCGTCTCCGTGCCCCAGTCTGAACAAAGCAAAAAAACCGCCATGAGGATTCTTAATCTTCAATAAAACCTCTCTCTCTCTCTCAACTTTAATCAGACGTTTTCGATGAAATTAAGATTTTTTTTTTACTGTGCTGCTACTTTTTACGCTGATTCTTTCTGATTTCATTTCTGCTAAATCATCCCGTTCAGTTTTCTGTCATCGCGTATTCATTCATTCATTCATTCATTCATTCACAGTCACAAGTCACAAGTCACAAGATTAATCAATTCATTATTTTCTATTTTTAACTTTTTACTTTTTAATGGCGTTTAAAGTTTTACTTTTTAATGGCGGTTTTTTATTTTATTTTTTTTTTTGAAACAAAAGATTAGTAGATCTACTATAATTAATATCACACAAAAATGTAGATATGGACGACACGATTTTGAATAGTTCAGTGGAGCATCAATGTTGTTTTAGTTAATCTATGACCTAAGGGTATGATTTAAAGCGTGGCTGATTTTATTACATGCAGTCTCAGATTAAAAGAAGCTACACAATTTCAAATTTTGAGCCGCGGCTTGGTAAAACCGGTATAAGGGGTTTCCGACCAGGTCTGACACAAACCGGCTTGTGTACTACAACATTTGGCTAGAAGCTTGAAACTTCAAGGAATTGAACTATCCGTATAACGAAAACAATGGCGCTACAGCTAGGCAGCTGCTACACAGCTGATCTGATCCTTTGTTTTTGCCTAGGTAAAATTACGATTTCTCATGACGCGGCTCATTTTTAAGGGAAGGTGTACCTGTTATATAAATATTGTGACAATGCAAGGTGTTGATCAGCCTGTGCACTTGAAAAACTTGTCCAAGCGGGGTTTGATGGATTCAAAAGCAAACCGGTGTACGCATATTTAAAGACTTGAAAATTGGAAATAAAGTTTAAGCAAATAATTAGGCTGCGAGGTGGTTCTAACGTGTGCCCACAATATATGTTTTGAGCAATAATAAGAATAATATCAAATAATTTCTACAGAAAACTTTCAATTTTTACGATTTGGGAAAAATATGTTTTTTGCATGGGCGTGTTTTCGTAATGCTTACCCGACATGTATTATTTACTTTTAGCACTTATTTTGAGGAAGCAATAAATAAATTAATTAATTAATTAATTAATTATTTAATTATTTAATTATTTAATTATTTAATTAATTATTTAATTAATTAATTAATAAATAAAACACCGTTAGAAATAAATAAATAAGAATAATACAACTGAATGCTTACAGCACACAAAAAAGCTGGCCCATTGGTTTAACCGCGATGGTGCGATTGACACGGGTACCCACAATGTGCATTTTGAATGGGAAAAAACGCGAATTTTCTTTTATTCAAAATTTTGTCTTTCTTACCGTCATTAAAGTAACACACATTATTTCATCGTCGAAGTCTCGAGTTGATAAATTTATAAGACAAGTTATTATCCAATTTTATGGTTGCCCTCGGGCTATAGTTACACAGGTAACTACGGACATAGGCGCCAGGTAAATCGTAAATCACCGGAAAGAACCGAAGATGATTTACCTGTACCACTAATCCCCTCAGCTGATAAGACGCGCTGAGGAGACTTTTTCCACATGGTGGAAAGTACCGCAAATGAATTTATTATCATTGCATTATGCTATGAAAGAGATAGATTGGTGGCCGTGCTCATGGACCAATTGAAAATGAATGTGTCATTTGAAGGCAGAGAAAAATAAATTAAATCATTCTGGATGTTTACTGAGCCAGATACTATTTCACTGTTGCGTTTGCTTATGCATTATGTATTTTCTTTTTATTCTATTACCCCACTTTATCCTTATTAGAGTGACAGGTTGCAGATTCGTACAGTTTTTAAAGTGTTTTCATCTCATCTGTCTCACCTCTTTAATTAGCCCTTTCATCTGTCGCTACAAAAATAATACACGATTCTTGATTAATTTGCTGAGCTACTTTCGTTTACAGCAGTTCCTGTTTGGTAGGGATCTCTCATTATTGAAATGGATGAAAATCAGAGAAAATCATGCATCACAGGTTGCAGATTCGTACACTATCTCTGTGGAATGACAATTAAGAGAAACTCCAAACAATCATTTTCAAGATGGAAATAGATCAATTTTACTTCGCCATGCAAAGTTTCATAGATATTTGTCAACAGTAAAGTAAGTTCTGAGCACTTGAAAACAGCTGGTATTGGCAAATTTTTGAGTTGAATAAAATTCAGTGAGTTTGCTTAAAACAATTAATATGCATTTATATTTCTGGTGGTTTTTAGCCTAAAAGTTGAATATGGGTGTAGAAAAGTACCATGAATGGAACGAAAAGGTAATGACCCATCTGACAAAATAATGATGTCTCCCTAAGGGAAATCCCAGGATGACAGCTGAGTGCAGACGTCAGCTGATCGATAAAAACTGTAAACAACTGGGTGTAAAAGTACTTAGGATATAAACTGTTGTTATTTTCTTACCATAAACTGTCCTAATTAGCCATTTATTCGGGCAGAAATCTTTATTTCAACGAAAAGCAATTAGGAATGCACCAAATCTGCCGCTTTGGTTAATCGGAAAAATCGTCTGCAGTGTGCACGCGCTGCCATGCACGCGCAAATTTGCACTGAAACTGATTAACAGAAATATTTTACTGATTGCTTATACAATCGATTGTCTTTTTTAATGGATGCTTAATCTTACAGAGGCCTAAAACTGCCGAGTGTACGAATCCTTGAACTGTACGAATCTGCAACTTGTCACTCTATGTATGTTCCAGTCCTATAATGATAATCTTTTCTGTGGATGGGCATCATCTTGCTTTTTTATATGACAGAACATAATTATAATGTAGTTTGCAATCAGAAAGAAGGCAACACTAAGAATCTTAAAGCGAATCTATCGGGCAATTAATATGGCGCTACATATTTTTTTCTCGCTCGCTTCACTCGCTCGGTATTTAAGACATTAATAAAATGTATTGTACAATCAGGCACAAGCACAAATCCATACACCACATAGTACTCCTATGCTAACTAGTTTACTAAATAAAATCAACAGCATTTTATTATAACTTTTACCCCTGAAGTTACAAGTTTTCTTACATAACATTTGGTATTCATAATTGAAGAGAAAGATTCAGGGTATTCAGTATAATAAGGTGAAGGGGATTATACTCCCAACAGATTTAAAAGGGGATTTGCTAAACAAGTAGCCCAAGGGCAACGATCGCTCACCTGAGAGTCAACAAGTATAGGCACTAGACAAAGTGATTTATTTATTTTTTATTTTTTTTTTTTTTTTACCATAAATGGGTATAACAGCCATCTTGGTCATGTTTCAGGTCTATGGCTGCAATAGTTACCATAGGATCATTGGTCATGTAAACGCTTACCTGAGACCTAGTTGTCACTTAATCCCATGTTTCCATGTTTGCCTATGTTTCCAAAATTGACATTGACCTAAATTAATCACATACCTTCATCTACTCTATTTTTTGTTTGCATCTACCACTTTTTGGGTCTCAGGCTGCAACAGTTTTCAAAATATCCATTGTTTTCACTTTTTGTCCATGTAAAAGCCTATGTTCTGAAATTGACCTTGTTGTAAAATAGGTCAAGGTCATCCCAGGGTCATAATTTGATCAATCTATGATGGGCTGGAGTCCCAAATGCTACATACCAAGTTTCATGAAAATCGGCCTGCCGGTTCAGAAAAGATTTTTAGTGGTTTTTACCATATATGGGCGTGGCGGCCATCTTGGTCATGTGACCTGCATTTTGCAATCAAACTTTCGTTCCTCCTATCCATGGCTGCTGCACATAAGATTTCACTTTGATTGGCCAGTGAAAATCACAACATAACTAGCCAAATGCCCTCATAAAATTTCAGTTTGATTGGCCATGCGGTTTCAGAGAAGAAGATCTTTGAAAAGTGTGTATGGACAACAGACATGTCAAGGTCAAGAGATGACCTTGACCTAAATTAATCACATACTTTCATTAGTTGTTTTGCATCTACCACTTTTCAGGTCTCAGGCTGCAATATTTTTCAAAACATCCATAAATTTCACTTTTTCTCATATAAAAGCCTATGTTTCCAAAATTGACCTTGCCCTTAAAACAGAGTGGTTTTTACCATATATGGGCGTGGCGACCATCTTGGTCATGTGACCAGGATTTCGCGATCAAACTTTCGTTACCCCTACTACCCATGAATGCTGCTCATCATAGTTTGATAAAATGATGATCCTAGGATGACCTTGACCTATTTTAAAGCAAGGTCAGTTTTGGATACATAGGCTTTAACATGGAAAATGTGAAAACTATGGACGTTTTTTGAAAACTATTGCAGCATGAGACCTGAAAAGGGGTAGATGCAAAACAACTAATGGAGTCAAAGGAGGTATGTGATTAATTTAGGTCTAGGTCATTTCTTGACCTTGGCCTGCCTGCAATCCATACACACTTTTCAAAGATCTTCTTCTCTGAAACCGCTTGGCCAATCAAAGTGAAATTTTATGTGGAACATCTATGGGTAGGGCAAAAGAAAGTTTGATCACGAAATCGAGGTCATATGACCAAGATGGCCGCCATTCCCATATATGGTAAAAACCACTCAAAAATCTTCCTTCTCCAGAACCGGCAGGCCGATTTTCACGAAACTTGGTATGCAGCATTTGGGACTCCAGTCCATCATAGTTTGATAAAATGATGATCCTAGGATGACCTTGACCTATTTTTCGGCAAGGTCGATTTTGGAAACATAGGCTTTTACATGGGAAAAAGTGAAAACTATGGATTTTTTGAAAACTATTGCAGCCTGAGACTTGAAAAATGGTAGATGCAAACACATAATGGAGTAGATGAAGGTTTATGAATTATTTAGGTCAAGGTCATACCCATAGGGGTATTTTGACAAATAAATTGAAATTATTTCATAAGATATTGCTAAAATGTTGAAATAAATGAAATTTTGCACATAGTTGACTTTTGACCTATTTTTGGGACTCTGGGGCATTTTCAGACTTGGCATCCACTCAAGCATGTATTGTTACACATCAAGGTACAGATTGAGCATGGATGCCAAAATGTACTAAAAATGCCAACAGAAAAATATTTTGGTGGCTTGGGATGCCAACTATGACAAGACCTTTGACCCTTAAGTAGCCCTAGGTCACTGTTAGCTTATTTCATGGTTCAGTGATATTGCCTTTTTATCTTGACACTCAGTCGGTATATTTTCATACTTCTTTCAGATTATGAATAGGTATGACCAGACCATTGACCTTAAAGTTCTTAAAGGCCACTGTGACCAAATTTCACGGTTCAGTGATTTTGCCTTAAAAAAGCTTATATCTCGACACTCATTGTGAACATACTTCTTTCACAATATGTTTGTGTTTGACTAAACCTTTGACCTTTAAGTAGTTCTAGTTCATTGTGACCTAATTTCATGGTCCATTGATTTTGCCTCATAGGATCAAGGCAATAAGATTTATGAGCTTGATGCTTTGGGTTACAAATCGAGTTTGCCCAAATGTTTAAGTAAGGCCAGAAGCAGTCGAGCGCGCTGTCCTGCGACAGCTCTTATTGGTGTATCTCGGTGTTTGCACTTGTGTTTGTGCTATTGATCAATGTCCGATTCATCACCGTTTAGTTAAATTATGATTTCTTGTACGATAGGGGAGGGTCTGGATGGGGGGTCCTGGTATTCACTGATCACTAAAAATTTAGCCATTTATTCACTGTCATTAAAAGTTTGGCTTATTCATTAAAATTAGCTTATTTATTCATTAAAATATGATAATTACTAGTCACGCCTTCTTCACCCAGCTAACATCATGGAAACATCTCCGTATGGAAGCCATGCGCAGATCCAGAAAATTTTCTCAGGGGAGGTTCAAATTCCAAGAAGGGGTCTGACGGAAAATTTCAACATGGCTATTCCAGGGGGGTCCGGACCCCCTGTTCCCCCCCTCTGGATTCGCCAATGAAAGCTACCCCAGATTTGCACCTTACATATAGTAAAAATGGGGGAAATCTGGGGTTGGTATAAAATAATCAATTTTTAATAAAATTCCATAAAATCATATATTGTGGCTATATGTAAGGAACAACTCGATGAGGAGATCAGAACATACTCATAATGCCTGATTTTATGGAAAGCAAGAGTAATTAATGCAAAAATGCAATCAAAATCAGCTTTGCTATAAACGTTTTGGTCATACAGAGATGTTTCCGTAATGAATATCTATAAGCAAATAGGTGTTCCCCACCGGTCAAGTTCAAGAGATGACATTGACCTAAATTAATCACATACCTTCATTAGTTTTTTTTTTTGCATCTCCCCCTTTTCAGGTCACAGGCTGCAATAGTTTTAAAAAAAAATCCATAATTTTCACAACCATGTAAATGTCTATGTTTCCGAAATTGACCTTGCCGTAAAATAGGTCAAGGTCATCCTAGGATCATCATTTAATCAAACTATGATACGCTGGAGTTCCAAATGCTACATACAAAGTTTCGTGAAAATCGGCCTGCCGGTTCTGGAGATTTTTGAGTGGTTTTTGCCATATATGGGCGTGGCGGCCATCTTGGTCATGTGACCTGGATTTCGCAATCAAACTTTTGTTCCCCCTACCCATGGATGCTCTACATAAAATTTCACTTTGATTGGCCAAGCGGTTTCAGAGAAGATCTTTGAAAAGTGTGTATGGACGACAGACCGGCCAAGTTCAAGAGATGACCTTGACCTAGATATTAATCACATACCTTCATCTACCTCATTAGTAATTTGCATCTACCACTTTTCAGGTCGCAGGCTGCATTAGTTTTCAAAAAAATCCATAGTTTTCACTTTTTCCCCATGTAAAAGCCTATGTTTCCAAAATTGACCTTACCTAAAATAGGTCAAGGTCATCCTAGGGACATCATTTAATCAAACTATGATGGGCTGGAGTCCCAAATGCTACATACCAAGTTTCGTGAAAATCGACCTGCCGGCTCTGGAGAAGATTTTTGAGCGGCTTTTACCATATATGGGCGTGGCGGCCATCTTTGTCATGTGACTGGATTTCGCGATCAAACTTTCGCTCCTCTTACCCATGGATTCTCCACATAAAATTTCACTTTGATTGGCCAAGCGGTTTCAGAGAAGAAGATCTTTGAAAAGAGTGTATGGACGAGAGATCGGTCAAGGTCAAGAGATGACCATGACCTAAATTAATCAAATACTTTCATTAGTTGTTTTGCATCTACCCCTTTTCAGGTCTCACGCTGCAATAGTTTTCAAAAAATCAATAATTTTCACTTTTTCCCATGTAAAAGCCTATGTTTCCAAAATTGTCCTTGCCATAAAATAGGTCAAGGTCATCCTAGGGACATCGTTTGATCAAACAATGATGGGCTGGAGTCCCAAATACTACATACCAAGTTTCGTGAAAATCGGCCTACCTGATCAGGAGATTTTTAAGTGGTTTTTACCATATATGGGCGTGGCGGCCATCTTGGTCATGTGACCTGGATTTCACGATCAACTTTTCGTTACCCCTATCCATGGATGCTCTACATAAAATTTCACTTTGATTGGCCAAGCGGTTTCAGAGAAGATCTTTGAAAAGTGTGTATTCATATTCTCCATTAGTTCTCTGCATCTACCACTTTTCAGGTTTCAGGCTGCAATAGTTTTCAACCAGAGGACCAATGGTCCTGTAAACGCTCACCTGAGATCTGCTGCATATACCAATAAACATGTTTGAATATTATGGTATTTAACTCCAGTGCAGGGGCAGATGAAGCCCTTGGGCCATTTTCTTTTTTCAGAATCTTCAATATTCTGTCCATTTGCCAATTTCCTGCTGGCATTTCCCTTCAAATGACATTTTAACAGTTTTCCCAATTCAAATGCATAGGCAACCCATGTTGACCTTGCCATAAACTTGGTCAAGGTCATCACAGGGTCATGATTTATATATACATTGGAGTACTTTAGCCATCGATGCTTCACGCCAAGTTTCCTTGAAATCAGTCTTTTGGTTTCAGAGAAGAAGATTTTTGATGGGTTTTTACCATATATGGGCATGGCGGCCATCTTTGTCATGTGACCTAGATTATTTATATACACACTGATTCCTCAATTCTATAGATGCTTCACATAAAATTTGGCTTTGATTGGCCAAGCGATTTCAGAGGAGAAGAGGTTTGAATATTATGGAAATATACATGTATATTGCCCCGGGGTGGGGGCACATGAGCCCCTGGGGTCCAATTTTTTTCAGAATCATTAATTTTCAGTCCTACTTCCCATTTCCTGCAAGACTTTCACTTTAAATGACATTTTAAAAGTTTTCCCCATTCAAATGCATTGGCGACCTATGTTGACCTTGCCGTAAAATAGGTCAAGGTCATCAAAAGGTCATAAATTATATACACATTGTAGTTCTTGAGCCATCGATGCTTCATGCCAAGTTTTGTTAAAATCAGTCCGCCGGTTCTGGAGAAGAAGATTTTTGAAGGGTTTTTACCATATATGGGCATGGCGGCCATCTTGGTCATGTGACCTGGATTTTTTATATACACTTTAGTTCCCCCTTCCCATAGATGCTTCATGTAAAATTTGGCTTTGATTGGCCAAGCGGTTTCAGAGAAGAAGATGTTTGAATATTATGATAATATACATGTATATTGCCCCGGGGTGGGGGCGGATGAGCCCCTGGTGCCCAATTTTTTTTTCAGAATCATTAATATTCAGTCCTACTGCTCATTTTCTGCAAGATTTTTCCTTTAAATGACAATGTAACAATTTTTCCCATTCAAATGCAAAGGCGACCTATGTTGACCTTGCCGTAAAATAAGTCAAGGTCACCGCAAGGTCATGATTTATACACATTGTAGTACTTGAGTCATCGATGCTTCATGCCAAGTTTGGTTGAAATCGGTCCAGTGGTTCCGGAGAAGAAGATTTTTGAAGGGTTTTTACCATATATGGGCATGGCGGCCATCTTGGTCATGTGACCTGAATTATTTATATAAACATTGGTTCCCCCTTCCCATAGATGCTTCATGTTAAATTTGGCTTTGATTGGCCAAGCTGTTTCAGAGGAGAAGATCTTTGAAAATGGTGGACGACGGACGGACGACGGACGGACGGACGGACGACGGAGCATGGGTATACTATAAGCTCACCTTGTGAGCCTGACGGCTCAGGTGAGCTAAAAATCCATAATTTTTACTTTTTCCCATGTAATAGCTTATGTTTTCAAAAGCGGCCTTGCCGTAAAATAGGTCAAGGTCATCCCAGGGTCATCATTTGCGCAAACTGTGATGGACTGGACGTACCAAGTTTCGTGGGAATCGGCTCGCCGGTTCTGGAGAAGCAGATTTTTGAGTGGTTTTTACCATCTGTGGGCGTGGCGGTCATCTTGGTCATGTGATCAAGATCCCGCGAACAAACTTTCATCCCCCCTATCCATGGATGCTCCACATAAAATTTCAGTTTGATTGGCCAAGCGGTTTCAGAGAAGATCTTTGAATTGTGGACGACGGACGCCGGACGGACGCCGGATTGACGCCGGACTGATTGGTATACTATAAGCCCACAATTGTGAGCCTTCGGCTCAGGTGAGCTAAAAACCAGATGACCAATGGTCCCGTAAACGCTCACCTGAGATCTGCTGCATATACCAATAAACATGTTTGAATATTATGGTATTTAACCCGAGTGCAGGGGGCAGATGAAGCCATTGGGCCATTTTATTTTTTCAGAATAATCAATATTCTGTCCATTTGCCAATTTCCTAAATGACATTTTAACAGTTTTCCCCATTCAAATGCATAGGCAACCCATGTTGACCTTGCCATAAACTTGGTCAAGGCCATCACAGGGTCATGCTTTATATATACGTTGAAGTACTTTAGCTATCGATGCTTCACGCCAAGCTTCCTTGAAATAAGTCTATTGGTTTCAGAGAAGAAGATTTTTGAAGGGTTTTTACCATTTATGGGCATGGCGGCCATCTTGGTCATGTGACCTAAATTATTACAAGTAGCCCAAAGGCAACGATCGCTCACCTGAGAGTCAACAAGTACAGTCACTGGACAAAGTGATTTTATTTTACCATAAATGGGTAAGACGGCCATCTTGGTCATGTTTCAGGTCTATGGCTGCAATAGTTACCATAGGATCATGGGTCCTGTAAACGCTTACCTGAGACCTACCGTGTTTCCATGTTTGCCTATGTTTCCAAAATTTACCTTGACCTAAATTAAACACATACCTTCATCTACCATATTAGTTGTTTGCATCTACCACTTTTCAGGTCTCACGCTGCAATAGTTTTCAAAATATCAATTGTTTTCACCTTTTTCCATGTTAAAGTCTATGTTTCCGAAATTGACCTTGCGTAAATAGGTCAAGGTCATCCTAGGGTCATCATTTGATCAAACTATGATGGGCTGGAGTTCCAAATGCTACATACCAAGTTTCGTGAAAATCGGCCTGCCGGTTCAGTAGAAGAATTTTGAGTGGTTTTTATCATATATTGGCGTGGCGTCCATCTTGGTCATTTGACCCAGATTTCGCGATCAAACTTTCGTTCCCTCTACCCATGGATGCTGCACATAAAATTTCAGTTTGATTCGCCATGCGGTTTCAGAGAAGAAGAAACTAAGGTCAAGAGATGACATTGACCCAAATTAATCACATACCTTCATTGACACCATTAGTTGTTTTGCATCTATCACTTTCCATGTCTCAGGCTGCAATAGTTTTCAAAAAATCCATAGTTTTCACTTTTTCCCATGTAAAAGCCTATGTTTCCAAAAATGACCTTGCTGTAAAATAGGTCAAGGTCATCCTAGGGTCATCATTTTATCAAACTATGATGGGCTGGACTCCCAAATCCTACATACCAAGTTTCGTGAAAATCGGCCAGCCGGTTCTGGAAAAGATATTTGAGTGGTTTTTACCATATATGGGCGTGGCGGCCATCTTGGTCATGTGACATGGATTTCGCGATCAAACTTTCGTTACCCCTACCCATGGATGCTCCACATAAAATTTCAGTTTGATTGGCCATGTGGTTTCAGAGAAGATCTTTGAAAGGTGTGTGTGGACGACAGACCGACCAAGGTCAAGAGATGACCTTGACCTACATTAATCATATACCTTTATTAGTTGTTTTGCATCTACCACTTTTCAGGTCTCAGGCTGCAATAGTTAAAAAATCCATAATTTTCACTTTTTCCCATGTAAAAGCCTATGTTTCCAAAATTGACCTTGCTGTAAAACAGGTCAAGGTCATCCCAGGGTCATCATTTTATCAAATTATGATGGGCTGTAGTCCCAAATGCTACATACCAAATCCGTGAAAATCGGCCTGCCGGTTCAGGAGAAGATTTTTGAATGGTTTTTACCATATATGGGCGTGGCGGCCATCTTGGTCATGTGACCTGGATTTCGCGATCAAACTTTTGCTGCACATAAAATTTCACTTGGTTTCAGAGAATATCTTTGAAAAGTGTGCATGGACGACACACAGGCCAAGGTCAAGAGATGACCTTGACCTAAATTAATCACATACCTTCATCTACTCCATTAGTTGTTTGCATCTGCCGCTTTTCAGGTCTCAGGCTGCAACAGTTTTCAAACCAGAAGACCAATGGTCCTGTAAACGCTCACTTGTGACATGAGATATATACCAATAAACTTGTTTGACTAGAATGGTAATATACATGTATATAACCCCAGGGCAGGGTCAGAGCAACATCTGGTGTCAATTTCTGTTTTAAATCATAAAGATTCAGTCCATTTGTCAATTAACTGCAAGTTTTGCCCTTCAAATGACATTGTAACAATTTTCCCCATTCAAATGCGTGGGCAACCTACGTTGACCTTGCCGTAAAAAAGGTCAAGGTCATCCCAGGGTCATGATTTATATAAACTTTGTAGAGCTCTATTGCCTGATGCTTCATCCCTAGTTTCAAAATCATAGGCCTTCTGGTTCTGGAGAAGAAGATTTTTAAGGGTTTTTGATATTTATAGCCATGGCGGCCATCTTGGTCATGTGACCTTGACCATTTATACAAACTTTCATGGAGTCCCAAAGACAACCCTCTCGGCCCAAAATATTTTCATAAACATGAATATTCTGTCCAAATTCGCTCACTCCTAGCAAGTGTTTTGCCATTAAATGACATTTTCCTATGTTTCCCATTCAAATGCATGGGCGGCCTCAGTTGACCTTGCTGTAAAAAAGGTCGAGGTCATCCCAGGGTCATGATTTATATAAACTTTGTAGAGCTCTATTGCCTGATGCTTCATGCCAAGTTTCAAAATCATAGGCCTTCTGGTTCTGGAGAAGATTTTTAAATAATTTTGCTATTTATAGCCATGGCGGCCATCTTGGTCATGTGACCTTGACCATTTATAAAAACTTTGATTTACTCTTCCTAAGAATGTTCCACATAAAGTTTGGCTTTGATTCATGCCAAAAATAGAAAAAAAAATATCTGCGATTGAACCAGAAAAAAATAGCCAATTTCCACTTTTCCCGTTTTAAGTCAATCGAAACTTTAAGTTGCCATAGCAACCAGATTTCGTATCCGACTGAAATAAACAAGAGGACCAAGGGTCCTGTAGCTCACCTGATAGATTTCCTCATTGTAAGCTTAAAAGTCACTATGCAGTCTATGGTCGAATCTCACTTACCTTCGAACTAACCCGAGACCTTATGGCTGTCCTTGTTACATTAAAAGAATGAAGACGATCCAGTCAAAAATGTAGGCGCTAGAGTGTTCACAACACTAAATAGCCATTTTTCAAATGCTCATGGGTAGGTAATTATGCAGTCCATGGTTGGAGTCAATATCTTATCAAAGTGGTGCTTCTGATAAAGTTTGACTGAAATCGGCCTTCTGGTCTCTGATATATTCCTGTTTTAAAGTGTGGACAAACGAACGGACGCCGGCTCGAGTAGTATACTATAAGGTTACTTTGTGAGCGTTCGGCTCAGGTGAGCTTATAACCTTATTATAACGTGGTTCACTTATTACACGGTTTGTTTCTGTGGACCCTAAATATAGCATTATAATGAGGTTGTACTGTATGTCTACCGACCCTATCAGAACAGTGTCAACTTCCAGAACACAATCCGAAATACAGTTTCACAAAAAACAAACGTTCATGTACAGAGTGCATTTAATGTATCAGTGATTGCTCGTTTGTATGTGAATTTTAAACTTATCTTAGATCTTATGACTGTCCTTGTAACCTGCAAGAATGAAGAAGATCAGACACAAATGAAGGCGCTGGAGTGTTCACAGCAGCTTTCCCATTGTAAGTCTATGCAGATTTTTTAAAATGCTCAAAGGCAGCTAACTCCGCAGTCCATGGTAAAATCTCGCCAAATTTCAAACTCATCCAAGATCTCATGACTGTCCTTGTTACATGAAAGAATGAAGAAGATCTGATCAAAAATGTAGGTGATAGAGTGTTGACAACACTTAACAGCCGTTTTCCAAATGCTCAAGGGCAGGTAACTCCGCAGTCCATGGTTGAATCTCGCGGAATTTCGAACTCATCCTTGTCTTGTGGCTGTCCTTGTTACATGAAAGAATGAAGAAGATTGGATCAAAAATGTAGGCACTAGAGTGTTGACAACACTTAACAGCCATTTTCCAAATACTCAAGGGCAGGTAACTCTGCAGTCCAAGGTCGAATCTCGACAAATTTCGAACTCATCCAAGATCTCATGGCTGTCCTTGTTACATGAAAAAATGGAGAAGATCGGATCAAAAATGTAGGCACTAGAGTGTTGACAACACTTAACAGCCATTTTCCAAACGCTCAAGGGCAGGTAACTCCACAGTCCATGGTCGAATCTTGCTGAATTTCGAACTCATCCGAGGTCATATGGCTGTCCTTGTTACCTGCAAGAATGAAGAAGATTCGATCAGAAATGAAGGCGCTGGAGTGTTGACAACCTTTCTCTCATTGTAAGTCTATGGGGATTTTTTCAAACGCTCAAGGGCAGCTAACTCCACATTCCATGGATGGATCTGGCTGAATTTCGAACTCATCCGAGACTTTATGGTTGTCCTTATTACCTGCAAGAATGAAGAAGTTTCTATCAAAATTGAGGCTGCTAGAGTGTTGACAAACTTTTCCCCATTATAAGCCTATGGGAGCTATCTGTTGCCATGGAAACCAGAGTTCTAATCTTATCTGCTTCAAAACCTAATACAGGCAATCCTCCACCACAATGATGCTTCTGATAAAGTTTGATTGCAATCGGCCTGCTGGTCTTCGAGATATACATGTTTGAAAGTGTGGACGGACGGACGGACACACGCACGGACGCACGCACGGACGCACCCACGGACGGACGCCGGCTCGAGTAGTATACTATAAGCTCACTTAGTGAGCCTTCGGCTCAGGTGAGCTAAAAATTATTGACCTTGGCGTTAAACAACAAACCAAACCAAAACCAGTTGCAATAAACCCAGCAGAACTATTAGCAATACTTTCAGCAAATGATTCACCATTCATACTTTGAAAGACTGCTCAGGTGTGAATTTTTAATCTGCAGAGCTGCTGATTCTTCCTCAAGAATTCAAAAGACTCGGCGACGTTTGGAGTTAGACCTTCAGGAATATCCGCAGTATTTTAGGAAAATCAGTTCAATTTGAAAAATTATCATTAGAACTAAAAGCAATAAAATGTCTGAACATAACTAATAGAAAGGTACAAGTAGGCAAAGATCAGGAAAAGGCGCAATCAGAAAAAGATTCCCACTCAAAAAACCGAGGTGGGAAAAACCAAACTAACAATCAGGCACTCATACCATGAAACATATCGTAAGCCGAATGAGCAGCTATTTTCCCAATAGGTGGCCACTCAGTTACCTTAATTAAAAATATGAAAACATACATAAGGCGCCAACAGCACAAAAAAATTTTATACACCAAAACATAAAACAAAAAGAACCACCACAGAAGTATCGACTTGGATCGATCAGTAACACAAAGTTACTGGCGGGCTTAAACCGGTTTTAGAACTACTTTCAGCAGATGTTTGAGCAATTTGCAATACTTTTGACATTTTAGGAGAACTTGAATTATACTTCAGCTAATATATTAGAACACTTTCAACACACATTCAAGAAAACTATTAGCAATACTTTCTGCAAATGTTATAGCAAACTTTTGAGCAAAACTTTCAGCAGAACTTTTGGCAATGCTTTCAGCAAATGTTTCAAGGCTGTGCTCAGGTGTCAAAATGTCTTAGGCAGAGTAGTTAACGCGGCCTCCTCCGCCAGTATTCGTCAAGTCACTGAGCATTGGTGGTTTATTAGCGAGGTTCATCTCCTCGGTCCCTGCTAAAGTGTCAATTCTGTCTGTTATGGGACTTGTCACATACCTGTTGTCTCTTCTGTGGTGAAGTAGTATTCCATATCTTACAATTACATACCAAGCTCTTGTGTCTATATCTTTCTCTGAAAGTATAAAACTACAATTTGTTTTCTAAACGAAAACTGATGTCTCCCCCCTTTTTAAGCGCACATAAATCTGCTATTTTCCATTTCAAAGGGCCATAACTCCAAAAATATGCAATCCAGAGTTATTATGCCTGTGTTCTGCACATTGTCTCGTGTTGTTTGATAATGCAGTAAAGTTTCATTATGATACATTATAGGGTTTTCAAGTTATAGAACCGGCCTCGGTAGCGCAGTTGGTAGAGTGTCCGCTCCGAGATCGGGAGGTACCGGGTTTGATCCCGGGCCGCGACATACCAAAGTCGTTAACAACGGTGTTAGTTGCTTCCCGCCAGGCACTCGGATTTTCGGGGTAGAGCTAGGACTGGTCGCCCCGATGTCAGTATAATGTGATTGGGGGTGGTATCATGTAAAGTGTCTGGGATTTGATACCACAGTGAGGCAGCACTATAAAAGTGAGCATAGAGCTCCCTGTCACAACCAGACACTGTCCCGACATGACCATAGCTGTTGACTGGGACGT
Organism: Rugalucina vietnamica; assembly: GCA_964017185.1. NCBI lineage: Eukaryota > Metazoa > Mollusca > Bivalvia > Lucinida > Lucinidae > Rugalucina > Rugalucina vietnamica. The sequence goes on along the minus strand of OZ024884.1, from coordinate 1,051,919 downwards.
TAAGCCTCAACACAAACAAACAAGTTATAGAACAGACACAACATACCATGCAGAATCCTTTATCGTCAATTTAAAAGGGCCATAACTACCAAATTAAGAAATCCACAGTTTCAGTTCTTGAATTCTGCATGTCATCTGATGTTGGTTGATATTCCTGTGAAGTTTCATGGCACTATCTTGAACAATTGTCATGTTACAGAGCAGACGCGGCAAAAATGTAAATTCTGCTATTTTCCATTTCAAAGGGCCATAACTTGAAAAATATGCAATCCAGAGTTACAGTTCTTGTGTTCTGCACATCGTCTTATGTTGATTAGTGATCCTGGGAAGTTTCATCTCGATATCTTAAACGGTTTTCGAGTTTTAAAGAGCGGACACGAAATAGTACAGAAAAAAATCAAAGGGAAACAACTCGTAAAATACTCAAGCCAGAGTTATGGTTATTGTGCATGACACATCGTCTGATCATGCTTAATAAGTGTACCAAGTTTTATTGAAAAATCTTTAACGGTTTTCAAGTTACAGAGCGGACACGAAATAAATGTAGTACAGAAAATAATCAAAGGGAAATCTCGTAAAATACTCAAGCCAGAGTTATGGTTCTTGTGCATGACACATCGTCTGATCATGCTTAATAAGTGTACTAAGTTTTATTGAAAAATCTTTAACGGTTTTCAAGTCACAAAGCGGACACGAAACTGTATCGAAAATAATCAAAGGGAAATAACTCCAAAAATACTCAAGCTAGAGTTATGGTTCTTGTGCATGACACATTGTCTCGTCGTGGTTTACAAGTGTACTAAGTTTCATCGAAAAATCTTTAACGGTTTTCAAGTTATAGAGCGGACACGTTTTGTGACGGACAGACAGACGCACGGGGAAAGACAATATGTCTCCCGACCCTGAAGGGGGGAGACATAAATACCAATAAAATATAGCAAAAAGGCCCAATGGCCCAGTGGATAATTCGCTTATTTAATTACCCCTAAGGGTTGCCATGGAAACCAGAGTTCAAATCCAATCAGCTTGAAACCTAATGCAGGCAATCCCCCACCACACTGATGCTTCTGATAAAGTTTGATTGCAATGGACCTGCTGGTCTCTGAGATACACATGTACATGTTTGAAAGTGTAGACTGATGCACGGCCAGACGTACGGACGGACGCCCGCTCGACTCTCATCCTATAAGCTTACCATGTGAGCCTTCGGCTCAGGTGAGCTAAAACAGAGGAACAAATATGTAAGCGCTAAAGTTTTCACAACACTTTACAGCCATTTTCCAAAGCTCACAGGCACGTAACTCTGCAGTCCATGGTCGAATCTCGCTGAATTTTAAACTAATCACACATCTTATGGCTGTCCTTGTTACCTCGAAGAATGAAGAAGATCCAATCAGAAATGAAGGCGCTGGAGTGTTCACAACATCTTTCCCATTATAAGTCTATAGAGATTTTTTCAAATGCTCAAGGGCAGCTAACTCTGCAGTCCATGGTTGAATCTCGCCCAATTTTGTACCCATTCGTGATCTTATGACTGTCCTTGTCACATGAAAGAATGAAGAAGATTGGATCAAAAATGTAGGCATTAGAGTGTTGACAACACTAAATAGCCATTTTCAAATGCTCAAGGGCAGGTAACTCCGATGTCCATAGTCAAATTTCGCCGAATTTTAAACTTATCTTAGATCTTATTACTGTCCTTGTTACCTGCAAGAATGAAGAAGATCAGACACAAATGAAGGCGCTGGAGTGTTCACAGCAGCTTTCCCATTGTAAGTCTATGCAGATTTTTTAAAATGCTCAAAGGCAGCTAACTCCGCAGTCCATGGTAGAATCTCGCCAAATTTCAAACTCATCCAAGATCTCATGACTGTCCTTGTTACATGAAAGAATGAAGAAGATCTGATCAAAAATGTAGGTGCTAGAGTGTTGACAACACTTAACAGCCGTTTTCCAAATGCTCAAGGGCAGTCGAACTCATCCTTGTCTTGTGGCTGTCCTTGTTACATGAAAGAATGAAGAAGATTGGATCAAAAATGTAGGCACTAGAGTGTTGACAACACTTAACAGCCATATTCCAAATACTCAAGGGCAGGTAATTCTGCAGTCCAAGGTCGAATCTCGACAAATTTCGAACTCATCCAAGATCTCATGGCTGTCCTTGTTACATGAAAGAATGGAGAAGATCGGATCAAAAATGTAGGCACTAGAGTGTTGACAACACTTAACAGCCATTTTCCAAACGCTCAAGGGCAGGTAACTCCACAGTCCATGGTCGAATCTTGCTGAATTTCGAACTCATCCGAGGTCTTATGGCTGTCCTTTTTACCTGCAAGAATGAAGAAGATCCGATCAGAAATGAAGGCGCTGGAGTGTTGACAACCTCTCTCCCATTGCAAGTCTATGGGGATTTTTTCAAACGCTCAAGGGCAGCTAACTCCACACTCCATGGATGGATCTGGCTGAATTTCGAACTCATCCGAGACTTTATGGTTGTCCTCATTACCTGCAAGAATGAAGAAGTTTCTATCAAAATTGAGGCTGCTAGAGTGTTGACAAACTTTTCCCCATTATAAGCCTATGGGAGCTATCTGTTGCCATGGAAACCAGAGTTCTGATCGTATCTGCTTCAAAACCTGATACAGGCAATCCCCCACCACAATGATGCTTCTGATAAAGTTTGATTGCAATCGGCCTGCTGGTCTTCGAGATATACATGTTTGAAAGTGTGGACGGACGGACACACGCACGGACGCACGCACCCACGGACGGACGCCGGCTCGAGTAGTATACTATAAGCTCACCTAGTGAGCCTTCGGCTCAGGTGAGCTAAAAACACAAATTATGTAGAGACTACTGTCAGGAACATGTTTACAAAGTACAGGCTTCATGCCGTAGACAATTTCTGGGGAGAAGATTTTTAAATGTTTTTCGAAATTTTACCCTTTATGTGGCCCCAGCAACCAATCAAAATAAAGGATTAGGAAAAAAGTCACATGAAACATAGAGATATACTCAATAAATATTTCTGCAAAGACAAAATTCAAATACCTACAATTGGTCCAGAAAAAATATCTAATTTCCACTTTTCCCATTATAAGTCTATGGAAACCATAGCAACCAGAGTTCTTATCCGACTGGAATAAAAACATAAATTATGTAGAGGCTATTCTCAGGAACATGTATACAAAGTACAGGATTCATCCACTTGACAGCTTCTGAGAAGATTTTTGATTTTTTTTTGTCAAAATTTTGCCCTTTATGGTGCCCCAGCAACCAATCAAAATAAAGGATTAGGACAAAACTCATAAGAAACGTCAAACACTACTTAATAAACATTTCTGCAAAAACAAAATTCAAATGTCTGTAATTAGCAGAAAAATAGCCGATTTCCACTTTTCCCATTATAAGTCTATGGAAACTTTAAGTTGCCATAGCAACCAGAGTTCTTATCCGCCTGGAATAAAAAACACAAATTATGTAGAGGCCACTGTCAGGTATACAAAGTACAGGCTTAATCCCCTTGACAGTTTCTGAGAAGAAGATTTTTTATATTTTTTGAAATGTTTTCCTATATGGGGCCCCTGCAACCAATCAAAATACAGGATTAGGACAAAAGTCACATGAAACGTAGAGGCTACTCAATAAACATTTCTGCAAAAACAAAATTCAAATTTCTCCAAAAAGACAGCAAAAACTGGCAATTTTCACTTTTTTCCATTATAAGTCTATGGGAAGCATAAGTTGCCATAGCAACCAGAGTTCTTATCCGATCAACACAACCAGAGGACCATTGGTCCTGAGAACGCTCACCTGAAGCCTGATCTTGGAGTATTAAGTAATCATGAAATGACCTTGACCTTGAATACTAACAAACCTTTATTGACTTCATGAGTTGTCTGCATCTGCAAAGTTTCAGGTCTCAGGCTGCAATGGTTTCCAAACCCAGTGATTTCTGAGAAAACCATAATTTTAATTTTGATATTTAAATGACATTGGGTCAAGGTCATTACATAACCTTGGCCTTCATTAATTACTTACCTTCATTGACTCCATTAGTTGTCTGCATCTAGCAACTTTCAGGTCTCAGGCTGCAACAGTTTCCAAAATATCCATTGTTTTTGCCTTTTCCCATGTAAAAGCCTATGTTTCCAAAATTTACCTTGCTGTAAAATAGGTCAAGGTCATCCTAGGGTCATCATTTCAACAAACTATGATGGGCTGGAGTCCCAAATGCTACATACCAAGTTTTGCGGAAATCCGCCAGCATGTTCTTGAGAAGAAGATTTTTGAGTGTTTTTTACCATAGTTGGGCATGGCGGCCATCTTGGTCATGTGACCCATATTTCGCGATCAAACTTCCGTTCCCCCTACCCATGGACGCTCCACATAAAATTTCAATTTGATTGGCCAAGCAGTTTCAGAGAAGATCTTTGAAAAGTGTGTATGGACAACAGACTGGCCAAGGTCAAGAGATGATCTTGACCTAAATTAATCACATACCTTCATCTACTCCATTAGTTGTTTGCATCTACCACTTTTCAGGTCTCAGGCTGCAACAGTTTTCAAAAAATCCATAATTTTCACTTTTTCCCATGTAAAAGCCTATGTTTCAAAAATTGACCTTGCTGTAAAATAGGTCAAGGTCATCCTAGGGTCATCATTTTATCAAACTATGATGGGCTGGAGTCCCAAATAATACATACGAAGTTTCATGAAAATCGGCCTGCCAGTCCTGGAGAAGATGATTTTTGAGTGGTTTTTACCATATATGGGCTTGGCGGCCATCTTGGTCATGTGACCTGGATTTCGCTATCAAACTTTCATTATCTCTACCCATGGATGTTCCACATAAAATTTCAGTTTGATTGGCATTGCAGTTTCAGAGAGGAAGATCTTTGAAAAGTGTGTATGGACCACAGACTGGTCAAGGTCAAGAGATGACCTTGACCTAAATTAATCATATACTTTCATTAGTTGTTTTGCATCTATCACTTTTCAGGCCTCAGGCTGCAATAGTTTTCAAAAAATCCATAATTTTCACTTTTTCCCATGTAAAAGCCTATGTTTACAAAATTGACCTTGCCGTAAAATAGGTCAAGGTCATGCTAGGGTCATCATTTGATCAAACTATGATGGGCTGTAGTCCCAAATGCTACATACCAAGTTTCGTGAAAATCGGCCTTCTGGTTCTGAGAAGAAGATTTTTGAGTGTTTTTTCCATATATATGCGTGGCGGCCATCTTGGTCATGTGACCTGGATTTCGCGACCAAACTTTCGTCACCCCTACCCATGGATGCTCCACATAAACTTTCACTTTGATTGGCCAAGTGGTTTCAGAGGAGAAGATCTTTGAAAAGTGTGTATGGACGACAGACCCTCCAAGGTCAAGAGATGACCTTGACCTAAATTAATCACATACCTTCATCTACTCCAATAGTTGTTTTCATCTACCACTTTTCAGGCCTTAGGCTGCAATAGTTTTCAAAAAAATCCATAGTTTTCACTTTTTCCCACGTAAAAGCCTATGTTTCCAAATTTGACCTTGCCGTAAAATAGGTCAAGGTCATCCAAGGGTTATCATTTTATCAAACTATGATTGGTTGAAGTCCCCGATGCTACATACCAAGTTTCGTGGAAATCGGCCCACTGGTTCTGGAGAAGAAGATTTTTGCAGTGTTTTTACCATATATGGGCGTTGCGGCCATCTTGGTCATGTGACCCGGATCTCGCGATCAAACTTCAGTTTCCTCTACCCATGGATGCTCCACATAAAATTTCACTTTGATTGGCCAAGCGGTTTCAGAGAAGAAGATCTTTGAAATTCTCGACGCCGGACAGACGACGGACGGACGGACGCCAGATCATGGCCATCCTATAAGCTCACCTTGTGAGCCTTCGGCTCAGGTGAGCTAAACAAGTAGCCCAGGGGCAACGATTGCTCACATGAGAGTCAACAAGTACAGTCACTGGACAAAGTAATTGGGGTTTTTATCATATATGGGTATGGTGGCCATCTTGGTCATGTGACCTTGAAACCCTACTTACATCAGCAGAAGAGCTCTTGTCTGGATTGTGTATCCTCTTTTCTGCCATTTTGGTTCACGTGAAAAAATCATCTAACAAGGTCAGGGTCCTATAATGACCCCCGGGGTGGGGCCATATTTGACCTCAGGGGAAAATTGGCAGGATTTATGTAGAGCTCCACATGACAATGTTGTATATCAAATATACAAGCTTTGTGTCATGCTGTTGCAGAAAAAGTTTTTTCATATATTTCCATTATAAGTCTATGGTAGATAATGACATGCATGGGGCGTGGCCTGTATGGAACCCAGGGGCACCGTTGGCAGCATTTATAAAGGAGAGGATTATACATTGGTCCACACAACATATGAAAGCTCTGGGCCATATGGTTTCGGAAAAGATTTTTTTATGTTTTTCCCATGACGCCCCCGGGGCGGGGCCCATATGGACCCCAGGGGCACGGTTGGCAGGATTTATAAAGAGGACCACTATACATTGCTAAAAACAAAATATGAAAGCTTTGGGCCTTATGGTTTCGGAGGAGAAGATTTTTTAAAGTTTTTCCCATGACGCCCCCAGGGAGGGGCCCGTATGGACCCCAGGGGCATGGTTGGCAGGATTTATAAAGAGGAACACTATACATTGCTACAAACAAAATATGAAAGCTCTGGGCCTTGTGGTTTTGGAGAAGAAGATTTTTTTATGTTTTTCCCATGGTAAGTCTATGGGAGCTAATGACCCCCGGGGCGGGGCCATTTCTGACCCCAGGGGCATGATTGGCTGGATTTATATAGAGGACCACTACACATTGCTACATACAAAATATGAAAGCTTTGGGCCTTGTGGTTTCGGAGAAGAAGATTTTTTTATGTTTTTCCTAATGACCCCCGAGGCGGGGCCCGTATGGACCCCAGGGGCACAGTAGGCAGGATCTATAAAGAGGACCATGATACATTGCTACATACAAAATATGAAAGCTCTGGGCCTTATGGTTTCGGAGAAGAAGATTTTTTAAGGTTTTTCCCATGACGCCCCCGGGGCGGGGCCCGTATGGACCCCAGGGGCACAGTTGGCAGGATTTATAAAGAGGAACACTATAAATTGCTACAAACAAAATATGAAAGCTCTGAGCCTTGTGGTTTCGGAGAAGATTTTTTTATGTTTTACCCATGACCCCCCCCCAGGGCGGGGCCTGTATGAACCCCAGGGGCACGGTTGGCAGGATTTATAAAGAGGACCACTATACATTGCTACTGACAAAATATGAAAGCTCTGGGCCTTGTGGTTTCGGAGAAGATTTTTTTATGTTTTTCCCATTGGGAGCTAATGACCCCCGGGGCGGGGCCATTTTTGACCCCAGGGGCATGATTGGCAGGATTTATAAACAGGACCACTACACATTGCTACATACAAAATATAATGGCTCTGGGACATGTGGTTTCGTAGAAGAAGATTTTTTATGTTTTGCCCCATCACGCCCCCGGGGCGGGGCCTGTATGAACCCCAGTGGCAGGGTTGGCAGGATTTATAAAGAGGACCACTATACATTGCTACACACAAAATATGAAAGGTCTGGGACTTGTGGTTTCGGAGAAGAAGATTTTTTTTATGTTTTTCCCATTGTCAGTCTATGGGAGCTATCTGTTGCCATGGAAACCAGAGTTCCAATCCGACCTGGCCCAAAACGTTATGCAACCTTTCCCCCTCCTCAATGATGCTTTAGATAAAATTTGATCACGATCGACCTTGTTGTCTTAGAGATATTTGAGTTTGAAAATGTCGACGCACGGACGGACGCCGGCTCGACTACTGTACTATAAGCTCACCTTGTGAGCCTTCGGCTCAGGTGAGCTAAAAACACAATTATTCTTTCCCCCTACCTGTAGATGGTGTATGTGTAATATGAGAACAATCGGCCCAGCGGTTTCAGAGAAGAAGATCTTTGAAATTGTGGAGGACGGACGGACGACGGACCCCGGAGCATGGGTATACTATAAGCTCACCTATGAGCCTTCGGCTCAGGTGAACTAAAAATGGTGGACGACGGACCGACGACAGATGACGACGGACGGACGCCGGAGCATTGGCATACTATAAGATCACCTGTGAGCCTTCGGCTCAGGTGAGCTAAAAAAGAGTTCTCCCCTATAAACCCTATTTTCACTGTATAAAAATGGGGTATGTGGGTTTTTATTTCTCAGATGTTTTCTGGATGGGGTGGTCAGGCCTGGGTTCTCTTGTATGTATGTTCTGTGGGTTAACACCTCATTCCACAATTTTCAGTCATGTCAAAATTGGGCCTTCACCTGGAAATAGTATAGTCTTGCTTAAGGATACAACTTTGTGCCAGTGGCATTTGGACCTTAGATCCATAATTCACGATTTCATTACATGAACCATTTTCAGCCACCACACGCACCTTGATGCAAATGAGATACACTGATCAAGATATGGAACAGGCTAATCTGCAAGGATGATTGATTTGGAGTTTAATGTCCCACCAACAGCTTAGTTATATAGAGACAGGGCCTTGGTTTAAACTCCGTTCCAAAATAACATGGATATGGCACTAAAGCAAATGTCAATGTATTAAGTCTCTGCCTGATTTTTAGCATCTGAAAATGCATTAGAATCATCTAAAATAAGTTTGATGACCACTCAGGTAGTGATATATTTTTTTTTATAATTTTTGGTCAAAGTTCTTAAGTTACTATGTATGATAATGGATACCGGTAATAAAAAAGTAAAACTGAGATCCTTTAAAGCCAGATGTACGTAATTGACCTCACGGTAGATTTTTTTTATTTTTTGCATGTGAGTGTATTTTGATGTCCTACATACGAAAATGAAAAGAAATTGATACCGTTCCGAGCTTGTTTTCGAGATATCGGCCTTCAAAATCGTCAAATTTGAGAGCGAAAATACATTGACGTCAACGTAAAATGCGATTTTTAGACTCCCTTTTTTGTTAATTTTCTTGATATATTTCAAAAAATCCACGGTAGGATTTTTTAAAAAACTGATATGTATTAGAGAAATCCCTGAACTACATATAAATAACGAGAAAGTCCTTAGTTACCGGATTCGTTTTCCTGCTATAGGCGTGCGAAGAGAGGTAGTCGTTGCTGAATTCAGTACATTTTACGCGCGACGTCGATTTTGCGCCAAAATTTCCGACACTGTTTAGTATTCAATATTGCTACCTGTCGCGGAAATGTTGTTTTCTTCGGAATAACATGTCCACAATCTATATTTTGAGCAAAATTAATGAAAAATATCAAACTTTTTACATTTCTGAAGTCCTCTGCATAATTGTACGGATATAGTTTCGTATTCCGAATGTTAACTGACGCTAGAAATGACGTTTCGAGCGAAAACTGACGTTACGAATGCGGCGTAAAAAGGACGTTTCGACCCTTAGATACGCACGTTCCTTTGAGCGCCTTCAATTACGTACATCTGTTTTTAAGAGCAGTGAACATATTAATGAGAAAGTAAATGGGTCATACCACAGTTTCAGCTACTCAAGCGTTCAATGGACAATTAGATATGGCAACATGGAGACAAAAAGAATTACCCAGAGTTTATTCCTTCATTTGTACCCAAACCTGGTGATTTACTTTCAAAAAAAAAAAAGCTGAAAAAAGTGAAACTTGGTACCTACACTCCCGGTAAAAAAATAACAACATATTCTGTGTTTCTCCGCAACCATGGCAAACGCGAAATTTTTATTTCTAGGAGAAACACCGCGAAATAAGCCAGGTAGACGAAATCGTCTGCGCGAAATTTCGCGTTGTTTCTCCGTGAAATTTCTCGGTGTTTCTCCGAGAAAGGTAATTACCTGGATTTATCGATAAAACTCTTTTTCTCGGAGTTTCTTGGAGGAATTGAAAAGACAAATGCATGTTTATAATTTTTGAATAAATATAAAACAATAAATTAAAAAAATAATAAGTATTTGCAAGTATGAAACTTGCAGATGTTACGTATTTGTTTAGATGGCTTATAATCCACATAAATATATTCTTGATTACATTAAAATTTATGATGACCTTTGTCACTTGTGTTGCTTTTCACATCATCCATGATTATTCGATCTTTGAACAGAAGAATGGAAGCGAAAAAATCATTTAAAAATCAAGGGCGTCGTTAAAAATTCGCGCCTTGAGCATCCCTACTGAAAATATGAGTGAAATACCACTGAAATTTCAATGATATTTCAGTGAATTGCAATGGAACCCTTATTAGCAATGAAATATCACTGAAATCTCAGTGAACATGTATTTTTCAATGGAATGTCAATGAAATTTCAGTGAAATATCAATGATATAGTCCATTGAAATTTCAGTGAAATACCAATGAAATATCACTGAAATTTTCAGTGCTATTTCATTGAAATTTCAATGATCACATGACCAATAACCACATTACCCATAATCCCATGACCTCTGACCCTACTTCCTTTTCCTGTTGCACATAATTTTGAAAGGCAAACAAAAATCTAATCTGAACTAAATCTTCAAACATCTAAGGAATCAGAATGTCTACAAACTAGAAATTTGAAGACAAAACAGCAAACCAATTCAGAGCTAGTAGCAGGAAGAGGATAGTGCAAAAACATTGATGGGAAGTGGTCTAGAGGATGTTTATGTAGAAGACATGAGGGAATTAGAGAACAGTCATGGATAGAAAATATTGATAAATGCTATATAGGGCTAGTATATGTAAGTTTCTTTAAAGAACTATTATTTTTATGATATGAAAATAAGTGCATGTTGTTCTCAACATATATAAATGTAATGACTTCTTGTATCATAACTAATCTTTGTATTTGTTTGCCTTTTCTAGCCAATCCTCCAGACATATTGCAACTAGGTGTCTGGCAGGGGTTAATCTGAAATTTCAGTGCTATTTCATTGAAATGTCATTGCTATTTCATTGAAATTTCAGTGATATAGCATTGAAATTTCACTGACATTCACTGAAATTTCAGTGCTTTATCATTGAAATTTCAGTGCTATATCACTGAAATGTCAGTGAAATGAGGGGGGAATTTTTACACTGAAATTTCAGTGATATTTCAGTGATATAGCACTGAAATTTCAATGAAATTCATTGAAATTTGATTGATATAGCACTGAAATTTCAATGATATAGCACTGAAATTTCAGTGAAATGAGGGGGAATTTTTGCACTGAAATTACACTGAAATTTCAGTGAAATTACAATGGATATTTTCAGTAGGGTTGTCCTTTCCGACAAAGAATAAAATCACCACACTTCTAGTGACTATGTGGATAATCAGAATCATTTTCATTGAATGAATAAATAAGTTTAATGACATTTGATCAAAGGTATTTAATTATGTACAATAGCAATGATTTAACAGGCGGTTTACTTTATGTCAGGATAAACACAAGTCATCAAAATAACATGAATATACCGGCCGGAGATCGAAATCGCACTTTTTTTTTCAAAGCGAACGCACTATCTATACATGTAAAACCATCGCAGCCTGTCTTATTAAATGTTCGGACCTTACTTGTCCGCCAGCATTTCTTGGTAAGCTGTTAACGTAACTGTTATCAAATATTCAGATTATGGTTCCATATAAATCGCAAATAATTTGAGCATTCGTACATGTACATGTACATGTATATATACTCGTATGTTTTAGATCGAGACTACATGTAGGAAAGAATTTGCATCAAAAGTTATTCTCCATGAACAACCACAAAGCCGTTTAAATCATGAACTTATGGGATCGCCTAAATTGATGCCCTTTCACCGTAATATTGCATGGTATTAACATACATAAATGGTCAACAAAATTTACAGAAATCACTGTTGACTGATTTGGCCAAGTGGTAGAATTTGCAGCATTACCAGGAAGTGTGTTTCGGCATACACAGTCATGTTCTTGTGTCACATTCTCTAATGAACACGAAGCTGACACTGCTCCTTCACATGATAAGGAAGCTGTCTGCCGTAAAGTGAAATAAAAAGTCAAGCAAATAAAAATGCCGACCGTGCAGCCAACACTGTCATATGACTTACTCCCAATTGACGGCTAAATACATCACGTAGATAAGAATGTACATGTCCATACATTGCTATTCACGCACATGCATTTGCATCATTAAAATCATTCTTGTTCAAACATTTTACATCAGGAAAACATTTCATGAAAAATGTGTATCCCATCAAAAGCAAAACAGGGGTATGCAGGGGTATATCTATTTTTTATATCTTTTGCTCCAAAACATAAGATTGTGGGTACTAGTTTGAACCGCCTCGGTGAGGCGGTTATAACGTGTACCCACAATCTATGTTTTGAGCATGAATAAGAAAAAGCAAACATTTTCTACTGAAAATTTTCATTTTTTTTCCTCTTTAAACATCTCTGTATATTGCATGGGCATGTTTTCGTAATTTTAAAGTTACGGTATATGAAATTATTTCTTTAAAACATCATCGACACAAAAGGCAGCAACGCTTTCGGAAGGAGAGATCGGAAAACCTCATAAATACATTTACATGTTTGTTATACCTTGTGCAGAATTGCGGTTTGTATGGAACATTGTAAACATTGTAAATGTACATGTATATACAGTCGAGAAATTTTAATGGTCTTTAATTTTTATTTCGCTCCCTCTTTAAATCTGATTGATATTATTAGATGAAAAATGCATTATGTGCAACAAATACTTTTGTATAGGATATGTCACACAGTGCATCAAAGTAAGTGGCTGAAATATACAAACTTTTCTTTACATGTACATGAATTTGGGACAATGTCGGTTATGATAGTATTTTTCTTTTATGTATGCACCATTATTTTGTCGTCATTTGTGTTACGTCATCGAGATATAAATGTGGATGCATCAAACATACAAAACATACATACTCAAGTATCTGCAGTTCATAGCGTGTCGGATGCTGTTTCAGTAGTTTTTGTAAGTGAAGGGTTTACAAATACGAATGTTGTGTAGCCCATTTCGAACGTCAGGACATCCCAAACTTGTACAGTACCATAAAGCGACGAAAACGTACCGACATAACCGTGGCTGAGGACAAGGACGTTAGTAACAACAATATTGCACAGTGATTTTTCTATTCATGCACATGCATATTAAAGTTTGTATACTTAGACGGTCCCGGTAATTTTTGAAACTGACACCAAAATATAAGGTCATGTATTTGTTTTCGTGTAAAATGAGTGTATCCGTTCCTGCCTTCTACGGAAACATTGGTTATTAAGTTTTAATGCGATTTAACGTGTAAATTTGATGTAAGATATCCATACGCCAGTTGAGCTGTGTGCTAGTCGAGCTGCACATGTTTTTCGGAAACGATCAGGATGTGCGATTTTTGGAACCAGTGCACTTATTAGATCGAATACGGTGAAAAATTCATATCTATACATCTTGATCATGTAACGGGATAGCTTTCCTTGGAAATATGCAAATTTCAAACTCGAGACTTTGTGAATCGCGCAAGTGTTAGGTATATAGCGCAGTAAACCACCCTTGGTGGATGAGCATGCTTTTCCATCGACGGGGTTTGCTGTGGCTCGGCTCGTCCGCTCGTTACATTTGGTGGCAGCGGTGGGATGATGACAACTGCCAGACCGGGGTTGCCTTACCCATGTAGTTCCCAGGCCAAGACTCGGGGGCGAGTCTTCTCGGAGGGGGAAGTAATGTAACGGAATAGCTTCCCTTGGAAATATGCAAATTTCAAACTCGAGACTTTGTGAATCGAGTAAGTGTTAGGTATATAGCGCAGTAAACCACCCTTGGTGGATGAGCATGCTTTTCCATCGACGGGGTTTGCTGTGGCTTGGCTCGGCTGTACGTTACATGTAACGTACAGCCAAGTTACATGTAACGTACATCCGAGCCAAGCCACAGCGTACAGAAATATAAGATTAAAGAAGTAGGGGGATTGTACTAGCCGAGTAGTGAAAACAAAGGCGCTGATCAGCTGTGCAGATACTGCACAGTTGATCTGCGACTTTATTATCGCATGAGTATAAGTCCAGCGTTCTCATGACGCGGCTCATATAAAAGTGGGGTATACATTACATGGACATGTTATCATTATGTGTGTAAATATGTTGAGGAATACCTCATACAATGTATATGGGTTTAAAGCACATGAACATGTAATGCGTTTGTTAATTTACTCGATTAATTATCATCAATTAATTTATCAATTATCAGTAATTGATAAATTGTCTTTACTTGTCATTTTTCACCATGTATCATGCACTTTCCTATGCACTTGACATTTCGGACCGCACCTTGTAAAAACAACATGCCGCCAACACAAAATGTTCATGGCGGAGTTGTCGTTATGCATGGTAACAGGTTTTGCGTTTATGCATTTAGCAAGAAAAACAGATGCTTAAAAAAAAGAGAAGTGTATAAATTGTTTTCTCGTTATCCGCCTTATTCTTATGTGAAGATTTGGTCATAAATTTGGTATGAAAAAAGTGTTTATGCGAACAGTGCCCCTGATAAACGAGTGATTTAGAGGTATTGACAAAACTTTGTGCTAGTTAAATACTGTGTATCCTTATCATCGAGAATGTTGTAATGCATATTCATATAGGAGTTAGGAGATCGCTGCAGGGTAATCAGGTCAATAAAATTTTACAAAAACAGCTTGCTCCATAAGCTGACAATGTGATGAAATTATGCCATTTCATTCTACATGCACGTTTCCATAGCTTGACATACAACCAGAATCAGAAAACATTTATTTCATTACAATATGAATTCAAGAATGCGCAAAATGGTTATCTATGATACTCGTACATGTATGTTTATGGCCTATTGTTTTTATGTTTCCTAGCTCAAACAAATGAAACTACTTGGATAAAGACATAATTGAGATGAAACAAAGTACTTCTTAATTTGTATGTCAAATGCGAGTCGAGTCATGCCTGACCAACCGTAACGGAAACCAGTGAAGAAGATTGTGGAATGTTTGCTCAGTAATTAATGTGCCTTATTAAAACGTGTCAAACTGTTAGAGGTGCCATATGCAAAAACACTTATAAATACTGATCAGTTAAAGGTCTAAAACTACTTTAATTATTAAAAATATGGTAAAATCGATTTTCACAATCGTGCACAATATTTCTCCGAGAAACACCGCGAACAGGTAAATCTGGACTTACCTGTTTTCACCGGTTAATACCTGCGGTCGCGGTGAAATTTCTCGGTGTTTCTCTGAGAAATCGAACTGAACGAAACGCGAAATATCTTAATGAAAAGAGAAATTTAGCGTTCTTTCTCCGAGAAAAATAGCTTAGGGTCCTCCGAGAAAAGAGGAATATGTTGTTGATTTTTTACCGGGACTGTAGTTTTCTAGACAATTTGATCAGAACATGTTGAAATCTCCAGAAATAAAATGATACATCTTAAAGCTATAGCTTTATGAAAGAATATATGTGATATTTGCTCAAACAATTGATTTATCAGCTTATAAACTTTATCAATTACAGCTTTGACAACCTAGCCGAGACAACATATTTTCATTAAATACCGTACATACAACATTGTAATATATCCGGTGTTTATTTGATCAAAGGTTTAAAGTCTCATCCAACAAACTAGAGAAGCCAAGGATGGGACCCATGAGCCCTGATTTATCAAGGCTAGTGACAGCCATTGCACCATGGAAGCTTCTAAAGATTTCTATTTGCAAACATTTTCTCACAATCGGGTTGATTTTGATAAATACAAAAATCTCAAGCACAAAGTCCAGATTTAATAATGCATTCACACTCGAGATTCCTGATTGGGGAGGATTTTCCTTTTCTTGTGTAGGTTTTCTGAGTTCTGATTGGCTACAGCCTCTTGTGCTGTATTCTGATTGGTTAATGTCTCTTGTGCTGCCACCTGCTGTTCAAGTTCCTCTAGCCAAGGGAGATTACTAAGAGTGAAAACTGGTTCTTTCACTTCCTCTTGACATTTAGGATCAAACTTGGGGCCCACAGTCCAAAGGGTTTCTAGGTCGTATTTTGCTCGAGTCTCTGCTGTGAATACATGTAGGACTATATTTCCTGCAAAAAAAAAGAGGTGCATGTATATTTTAATTTCAAATTTTGTTCATTTTAATCTTGCAAGACTTCAGTGGTGATCCAAATATAAAATACAATTTGAGCCGCGTCATGAAAAAACCTGGCTGTTTACCAATGCAAAAACAAAGATGCAGATCCGCTGAGCTATTACTGCACAGCTGATCAGCCCTTTGTTTTCGCTACATGGATATTATTATTACTCCTCGTATTATGTCCAAAATTTCAAGCTTCTAGCTTTTTTTCTGAGACTGTACAGGCCGGTTTGTGTCAGACCTGGAGGGACCCTTACCCCCCCCCCGCCCCACCCCCCCCCACCCCCCCCCCCACCCTTCACCCCCACCTCCAATTTCAGGCACCATGCAAAATTCAGGTTTCCCCCTTGCTCTTCTACATTGTACATTGAACCATGCAATGCTTTAATGAATGGTGATGGTGTCTTCACATTTTACATCCCACTCAACAGCTATGATCAACTGAAGACATTGTATTGTTTGCAGTTTAACTGTTGGTTGGCTAATTTGGGGTTTAACATCCCTTCAACAGCTAAGACCATATGGAGAGGGGAACCTCAGTTTGAATTCTCATCAGACTGACTGGAGAAGCTCAGGGATCAAACCAGCAACCTCTGGCTCCAAGGTTATAAAACTTTTTTCATGCTCAACTTAGCTGAGACTGAAATTAAAATTGCTCCAAGACACTGAAATAACCAAAATCAATTGAAAATTCAGGCTTCAGTCACCAAAGCAAGTAATTTATTCTGATTATAAATGTTAAAATGCCAACAATTGTTGGCATTTTAACATTTATGAGCAGGATAAATTTGTTGAGCCTGAAAAAAAGTTTTATAACCTTGGGTTCTGGTTTAGAAACGAAGCTTCAAAGACAGGGCCACGGCTTTTAAAGACAGACCCAGGTGGTTTAAAGTCCAATGGGGCAAGACTGAATGGTAAATAATTTATTTACACCTTTGTTACTAGCTAACCTAGCTCCACTCAGATACACTTCATGACCTCGCTCCATGTGGAGAGGTCTTATGGAACACCGATGGAAGTATTCTGTCAACTTTGTGACCATTAAAACTGCTAGGACCTACCTAAGTCAAAGGCAAACCAATCTTTTGTATCTTCCCCTTCCACTTTGATAATATTATCCTTCCTATTCTTCTTTCTTTTATACTAAAACAAAAAAGAAAAAAAAAAGATAAATCAACTAAATCTTCATTTCACTCAGATAACAAACGAGCTGCACCAACATTTTTAGCTCACCTGAGCCGAAGGCTCACAGGTGACCTTATAGGATTTGCAGGCGTCGGGTGTCTGTCCGTTCGTCAGTTGTCCAACATTTTCAAAGATCTTTTTTGTATTGTTTGCAGTTAAACTTTTCACTCAACAATTTGTCAATCATGTTGGGACAGAGCCTTTTACGGGAAGTACAATACAAAGAAGAGAAAATGTATCTTGCTGTATGCCACCTAGCTCCCAATAAAAAATCCTTGTCAAAATTTTTTCAGTTATGCCCGAACAGACACATCAATTCCTAGGTGGGGTATTAACCAGTACTATGGAGGGTAACATCAAGTTCTGTTCATTTTTCATAGAAACCTATGTTAAAATTATCTTGAAGCCACGGCAATTCTAATGAGCACCCACAACATAGAATTTTTATAAAGAATTACGCAAAATTATCTATTATAAAAACTTGACCATGAAATATACAGAGATTTTTTTCAGCTGTGAAAACTGAAAATTTCATTGGAAAATTTTTGATATTTTCAATACTTTTATTGAAAACAATGATTGAGGGTGCATGTTAGAACAGCCTTGGCAAGGCGGTTCAAATGAGTACCCACAATCTATGTTTTGGAGCAAAAATAAGAAAATATGGCATACCCCTGCAAAACTGTTTTTCTATTTAAAGTGGGTTTTAAGGGGGACTACTATATTTTTCACAGGGCCTCAATTATCCCCACTCATTTAAGCCTGGTGTCCTTTTTGTGGGACATAGGCAAACAGCATAGCCCCAGATGTGACCCCGCAGAACGCGGCGTCCCATCCAGGGCTATTCTGTTTGCACAGAGAAATTTCATCGTAAAATGAGATAAAAAATAAAAATCACTCCTAATACAGGCCAACCTCATTATAACGCTATCTTTGGGGTCCATAAAAACAGAGCGTGTTTTAAGTGAAACGTGTTGTGAGGTTACTTACTAGTCTATAGATGTACATAGCAAAATAATCAATTTGGGAGCCATGACATGGCCGTGTTATATTGAGAACCGCATTATAATGAGGCGTGTTATAATGAGGTTGAAGTGTACCCCTAAAAATGAAAGTGGACTTGCCCAAATGATAATGATGGGAGAATCCATTCGTCTAATATGAGTTATTAGCCAATCGTAAA